>WEIV01021109.1:215061-326055 GCA_013390005.1 Calyptomena viridis
TGCCCGCCGCCCCGCCGAGCCCCCCGCGGCCGCCGGCAGAGGACATCTCCCCCCGCGATGTCTTCATCGCCGTCAAGACCACCAAGAAGTTTCACAAGGCGCGGCTGGAGCTGCTGCTCGACACCTGGATCTCCCGCAACCGCGACATGGTAAGGGATGGGGAGAGGGATGCAGATGGAGATGGGGACGGTCCCCGCCGCTGGCCGGGATGGAGCGGCTCGGGCCGGGCTGTAGCCCACGCGTGTCTGCCGTGGTCCCAACCCTTCTTCGTGCTGGACCGGGGGTTGCTGTGACATATTAAATGATACTTCGCCTTCCCATTTCCCCCATATCGCTGAGACGGATGGTATTTCGGGGCTGACTGGGCTGTTCTGGAGCCTGCTGTGTTTTCGGGAGGGTGAAATGCAGTGTTGCAGGGTGAGTTTGGAACGAGTGAGTGATAGAGAGAGCCCAACCTGGGCTCCTCACACTCCGCAGCCCCCCAGAATTCTGTTCTGGGGTTCTTCTTGCTCAGCGTCTCCCATCCCAGAGCTGGCCTGAGTTGCTTGCCACTGGTGAAAGTGAGGCACGGTGTAGGGTGCAGCCCAGCCCATGGGTGTCACAGTAGGGGTTGGGTCCCTGTGGTGAAATTTGGCAGAACCCCACGAGGGGTCTGCAGATGCACAAAAGACACCCAGTAGAGCAGCCCAGGGCTGGGAGAGTGCTGGGATGTGCTGGGGCTGCTGGTCCTGCAGGATTGGAGTGTCTGGGAGCTCTTGTGGGTCTGGGCTGGCTCACCTGCACAAGGGCAGTTCCAGCTAGTCTGGTTCCTGACCTTACTGATGTCCTAACCAGAGTCCTGTCAATCACTTACTCTGTCCTTCAAGTACTGAAGCAAAATTGAAAAGGAAAAAAAATTTAAAAAAGCTGTTTCCTTAGGAAATGTGCCTTGCCATCTGCTCTTATGACACTTTTTCTACCCTTACACAGCTTCCAAAGAAAGTAATGCCTGCTCCTAACCTTTTCATCCTACTGTCCTCACGTGTTTCCTCCTGGCCTGGAATCGAGCTTCTTGCTTGCAAACTGTTTTCCTTGTAAATCTGGAGTGGATGAGCAGGGGAGGCAACTGGGAAAGAATCGACCTGCCCCTGCCTTCCTCACCCAAGTCTGTCGGACTCTGTGGGGTTTTAGCTCCTGCAGCTAACCCCAAGAATTACCCTGGAGGTTTTTTCCCCCGGTGAATCTCGTTCCTTTTTTTTTTCCCCCGTCAGGTTTCTTGGGCTTGGCAGTGGATCTGCTGTCTTTCCTTGGTCCAGTTATTTAGTGGAAACCTCTTTTATGCTCTGGTGTCACTGCGAGGGGGTGGTGAGTGGTGGTGGGGAGAAATGCTCTTTGAGCACCTACAGATGATCCTGGGAATCGCTGCTCTTTTTTTTTTTTTTCCTCCTCCCTCTTGTGAGCTCCGGCTTTCTTCTAGGTTTTTTTTTTTTGTTGTTGTGCTTCGTTTGTCCGTTTGGATTCCCAGAGCCCCAAGGCTCGGCTCTCACGCTGTCCCCCTGGGCAAGCTAACAAAGCCCCTTTTCTCCTGGCGCAGAGAAAAGGCTTCGCAGCCTCTTGTGTGGCACTTTCCATGGGAACGAGGGAGCCGGAGCCGGCCGTGTCCAGGTCAGGTTGCCTAGAGATGAGGGCCATGAAGCCAGGGGGGCCGCAGCCCGGCGAGGTGCCCGCCTGACAAGCCAAGCCGCTGAGTGACGGCTCTTGTACAGCACTTGAGGACAAGGAGCTGCCGAGAGAGCTGGAGGCGGCGCGAACTCCTGCGGAGCAAAGCGAGGGCTGGGAGGACACATGGAAGCAGAGGGGATGAACCCGCGCTGCTGGTGGTGATCGGCTCTGCTCTTCCCACACTGACCTAGCTGCTGTCTCTGGGAAGCTTTGAGGCGCCCGGGGCTTCCCCAAACTTGGCATCAAGTTGGGTTTTTTTGCCTGCGGAGTGCAGGATTGTTTCCTTGGGGCTCATTTCCCTTGCTTCCCTGCAGTTCCTGTATCTCTTCCTTGCCTGGCCCCTTGGTTTCTGTCCCAGGAGGGTGGTTTGGGGACAGCAGGGCACTGCCACCGCTCAGACGTTTCTCTTGGTCTGAGTCAGGCCCATTTCTGCTCATCCTGTCCCTCTCTCACTCTGGTTTCACTAACGGCTCTGGCATGTGCACTGCCTCAGTAACATGGGGAAGCTCCTGCCCAAGGGCTGAGAATCCTCCACACCCGATGCTGCATCTCAGTTTGCCCTGATCCTCCTCTCACATCGCACCTCAGCCTCCCTCTGTTCATTAGCCAGGCAGGAGGGATGCAGCCACTGGTAAGAAGGGGTTAAATCCAGCAGGTAGCTTCTGGCTGGACCCTGGCAGATAGGGGGAACAGCGACTGTGTCCTTCCTTGGCTGCTCTTTGTTCTGCCCACAATAGTCCCTGTTTCCTGCCCTCTGTCCCCTCCAAGACACTGCAAAGGGCACCCCCTTCTCCTTCCTGCCTCTCTGCACAGGGAGGTCAGATCCTTCTTCCCTTCTAAATCTGCTCCTTGGGTTGCACAATCGAGGCTGGACAAGCTGCTTTTTGGAGGAGAATTATGGGCTTTCCCCTCCTTGATTTGGGGAGAGTTCCCAGCTGTCTCAATATTCTTACGGTGCTGGAGTGCAGGCTGGAGAAACTTTGCACTTAAAAGAAAAAGGGAAGGGAAATGGCCATTAAGCAGAAACCCTGGACCAGGAGCAAGTCCAAACCCACTGCTTTCCTTCTGAGTTGGGCGATTTGCAGTGGCAGAGTTGCATAAGACATATCTCCTGTACTTGGGGTACCCCGAAGTTGGCTCAGTGTCCCCTGTTCCCGGGACACCTCAAAGGCAACCATGCAGCCCCCTGAAGGTGGCCAGCTGTCCCCTGTCCCTGGGGCACCCCAAAGGCAGTCAGAGCCCGCAGAGCCCACGAGGGCTCCAGCCTGGGCCGCCGTCCCGCCAGCGTGGGATCCGCTGGCTGCCTCCCGATCGGCGCGGTAATTGCAGGCTTTGAAAAATTCCTGCTCTCAGGGCAAAGGGAAAGGGTTTGCCTTCCAGAGAGTACAGTCCTCTGATGGCGGCTCCCAAATTTCTCTAGCACCTTGGCCGGTGTCCCCACCCTCCGAGTGGCCATGGTGGAGTGTGCTGGTGTGCATGTCCCACTTGGACTCCCACCAGAGTGGCTGAGATAGGGGGCTGCTCATCCCAAACCAACTCCACAGTGCAGCTGGCTCATCCCAGCCCTGGGCTGTGTGCCAGGTCTTGCTGAGCGCTGTTGAAGTCGGCTCCTGTGAGAGGGTCCCTCCCTGTTGTCCCCCCAGGCAGCTTGTGTGGGTTTTAGGGGTGTGGGCCCCCTTAATTGCCTGTCCCAAACGATGCTGCTGTCCTTGTCCATAAAAGCCCTGGAGCCGGTGAGTGGCACGTGGAGCACCAGGCAGGAGGGTGGGGGACCCTCGCCGCACAATGAGCTCATTGTTTGTGAGGAGGTTATTAAAAAATTATAGCATTTAAAATTACAGTGGAGGATTCTTTCCCTTGCCGAAAGGAGATGGGGGGAGGAAAGGCCTGCGGCCTTGCAAGCCCCTTCCCCGCCTCTGCAGGTCCCAGCCCTGGAATCCTGTGCCAGCACAGCCCCCATCCAGTCCTGGGGAAAGGCTCTGCCACAGAGTGGGGATGCTGCCATCGTGGGGACACTGCCATCGCACTGCTGCCAACCCGTTGAAGAGGGGTGGGGATTTTCCCTCCTAACCGCCCCAGGCTGGAGGGAAAAGGAAAATGTTTGCTGCGGGGAACACAAAGTTGGGCAGGAACCTGCTCTGGCACCATCCTCACCTTCTCTGGAGGCTCTTGCCCAGCTGGAGGCTGAGCTTTCCCTGCACAGCAGTTCTTTGATGCCTCCTTTCCCCTGCACCCAAGTGGGAAAGGGTGTTCAGCCCCATCTGTGTGCTGTGTATGAGGGTGCTGGAGGGCTCCATCCTCTCCCAACATGGGGAAGTGAAATGGGGCACAGGGTCAGGATTTGTGAACTGAGAGGTCACGAGGTGCCTGTCTGGCTGAGGTTCCCCTTTTCAGAGGGTGTGCTGGTGGGATGGCAGCAGGTATGGAGTGTGTGTCACCCTGAGAAGCCACCGTGTGTGTCACCCCGGGAAGTCACCCAACCACTCGGCCAGGCAGCTCAGAGAGGGACAGGATGACCCCAGGGTGGCCCTGGCAAAGGGGACACCTCGTGTAGCACCCAGCCATGAGCAACCCACGAGCTCCGTCAGTGGAGGGGAAATGAATCACCCTGAAAGGAGAAATGAAGGGGAGGGAAAAAAAAGACGTGAGCCCTCTCCAAGGGTAAGGAGGAGGAGGCGGGCAGCCGGCGGCTGCCTGGCTCCTGGCAGGCAGCTGGGGGGGGCTGACCCCATTCTGGCCATAGGGACCCCGGGTGCCGCTCAGTCCCGTCCACAGAAGCCGTGCATTGTGTGGGGCTGTATGGAGTGGTGGCAGCTATTGTTCGGGAGGGATTTGGCATCCTGTGTTTCTTGAAGCTGCAGTTCTGAGAACAATGAGGTTTCCTGCAGGGGCTGGGGAGGGCTCTAGCGGGCCCTTCCTCTCCTGCACCCCGCAGGAAAAGTTACTGCGGGGGACTCCAAGAGGTCCTGGCACCCCTTGGTGCCATGGCTTTCACAGGGACCGAGTGGGAGAGGGGTGGGTGTAAGGGCTTAGGGTGCTTTCTGCCTGGGAGGACAGTGGGGGCTGGCCCTGCTGATGTTGGGTTTGGAGATGGTTGTTTGGTAGGTGACAACTCAGGGATGTTAGCTGCAGTGTCCCATTGGCTTGCACCAATGTAAACTGGATAGTGACCCTCATGTCTGCATCTCACACTGGAGATGCCAAAGGTGGATTTGTGGGGTTTTTTTCTCTCTTCCTGTCCTGGCATGTCTCCTCCTGGGCTTGGTTGTCACCTCTGTTCCTCTCCCCTGTAGCCCCAGGTGAGGGCAACTCCCCTTCAAGAAACACAGAGAAATTAATTAAAAAATAAAGGCTTTAATTTTTGTTTTAATTGAATGTCATGGTGGGGCTGGGAGGGATGTGGGAAACCTGTGAGTCTCCAGTAGGTGCCTACATGGGGTGACTTGCAGCTGTGTGCCCCTGTCCTGGTCCCCAAAGTGCCACCTGGTCCACCCACACCAGGAATATTACAGAGATGTATGTGGGGAGAGGCCGGGGGAGATGCCTTGGTAGGATGAATCCTTTTGGTGCAGGCGAGTAATAAACAATTGTCCCTGTGGTCTATTTATAGTGGCTGAGCCGGAGGATTAGTTGTTGGGGTTATTTTTGGAGCAGCTGAAGGCAGTTGCTGGACGGCGTTTCTGAGCTAATCAAGCAAACATTTTCTGTCTCGCCTGTGTGGAGGCTGCGTGTCCCCTGTCCCCCTCTGGCAAGGCTGAAGCCTGGGATGGGGTGCTGGGGCACGTGTGATGGGCTTGTCTTGAGTGTCCTTGGCTTGTTTCCTGCTGCACTGATTCAGCTCATACCCTGAGCAGCTCATACCTGAACCACACCCCCCTGCAAGTACCTGGGGGAAATGGGGACCAGCAGCAAGGTGCTGGCTTGTGCCTGCATTGGTTGGGGGTGACATCCTTTCCCTCTATACACAGCACTGACCCTGTCCCACCACGGCAGTGGTGTGTCCATGGAGCCACAATAACCACAGGTGTCCTTGGCCCTGCAGCTGATGGGCTTAGGCTCCCGTCCCCCAGCTGTCCCCTCCTCATCAGCAATTCTCCGTCCCCTTTGCTTAAGGCCTTCCTGACCTCTGTCCCTCCCCAAAAGCCAGACTGCACGGCAGGCTGTGCATTTGTGAGAACTTGCCTTCCCACCTCCTCCATCCTTTTTTTTTCTTTTTTTTTTTTTCCTCCTTTTCAAGCCCCAAAGGTCACTTGTAGCCCCATCCCCTCCCATTGAGCCTTCTTGCAGATCTGGGCTCTCCCCACCAGTCTCGGCTGGGGACCTGAGCAAACAGGACTGGGTTAACCAGTGCAGCTGTATGCTAATGACCGCTGCCCGCTTAACTCTCCTCCGCTGAGTAAAGTCAACCCCACTATTGTACCCACCTCCTCAAACAAGCCACAAAACCCCAGCGCGTTCCCGGGGCCGGCTGCAGGGTGGCACCCAATTTCCAGCTCACTTGTAATTCATCATCCCCAGTGCTCGGGCTCCATCGTTCCCCCTCTGCTGCCTCCTGCCTCCCCCCAGCCCTTTTGTCTTTCTTCTTTTGCCCTTTTGTGCACGTCTGGTTTTTAATAGCGCTTGGCAGCTGGTTGTGGTTTCTCTCCTCCAGCTTTGTTTGCTGCCCGCTGATTGATGGCGATGCCTTTCCCACCCCCTGCTCTCTCTTCTTGCTTCTCGCCCTTCCCCAAATCCCAGGCCAACAGCAGCCCCCCTAGTTCTCCTTCCCGGGCAGCATATGCCAGGAATTAGCTGTGTAAATAGAGGAGTGCAGCCTCTGTCTGCGGAGAGGAGGTAGATGCTGCCTGGAGCTTTGGGGCCACGCTGGGATGGGCAGTGAGGGACTGTCCACTCCTGGGGGCTGGCCAGCAGCATCTCAGCCACCTTGGGGTGGACACAGGGAGCAGAGGGGAATTGTGGGGTTATTGTGCAAGTGGCCAGGGACAGCCACGTGCTGTTGACACAGGTGGGGACATGGTTGGCAGCCGGCGCCACAGGCAAACACACCTGCCTGGGCGGCTGCTTTGGCATCCCCGGCCACACGTGCCGGCTAAAGTCTGAAATCCCTGCTCAGATCAAGCCGCTCTGCACCTGCTCCCCTTATGCTGGGGACAGCCCTTGCAGCACCCAAAATCTCCCTGCCAGCTGCTGCCCCATGACAAAGGCGAGAGGATGGGGATGCTCAGTGCAGGGGCTGGGAGTAGGCTGGGGTTTGCACCCCAGGAGAGGTTGACATCCTTCTTGATCTGAAGCTGGGACTATTGTGGGAATGCACAACTACCTGGTGCCACTTTGGGTTTTGGCAAGGGGGAAGAGGTTGCCACCAGCATCCTGGAGGGACTGATTCCAGGTACTACCCAGGGGCGCTGTGTTGCATCCAGAGCCACATGTTCTCAGCCCTTGGTCCTCAGAGGTGCCTTGTCTTCTCTTTCAGACCTTCATCTTCACAGACGGGGAGGATGAGGAGCTGAAGAAGCAAGCACGTGAGTCTGTGGCTCTTGTCCCTTTGTGTATGTGACCTGGCCAGGTCCCCTGAAGAACCCTCACCTGTGGAGAATGGCTGGCATGAAGCCTGTCCTGGAAAGTCTGAAAAGCTCTTACCACAGGGACCTGGGCTGAGAAAGAGGCAATTTGTTTCACTGATTATGCTTAGAGCACCCTCTGCCAGGTAGCCCCACCCAGGGACAGATTTCCTTCACAGTCAGCTCAGCCCGTCTCCTGCATGATGCTGCTGGGTTGGATGGGCAACATGGACAGTTTTTCATGGAAGCATTTCCCTGGCAGCCATTTTCCATGCTGGGGTAATCTGGGTCTATTCTCCCCATGCAAATGACTTGTTTTCAGACTGAGAAGGGATTGGCTTTGAGCTGGGCAAGCAAAATTGGACAGGGTTTTTGCTACCATGTCCTGGAGAAGCTGGCTCACACACACCTCCTCACCCTCAGGGTGGCCGATGTATGACTCTGGGCAAGGTGATGTAGGATGGCATCATGCATAGAACATTGGATAGGGCTGAACTATGGTGCATCTGCATCCCTTGATCATCCCTTCCCTTATCTCACGTGGACACAAAAAACGTTCCCCCAAAAATTCATCATTTGTCCAAAACAATGTGACATGGAGGCCTTTGAGCATTAGGATCATCCACGAATTTCCATCTTCCTGGCACTTCTGGGACATGTGTGGTGAAGTGTCACCATTTGAGCACCTGGGGAGGTGTGGGATGTGCTGATGCTGGGCTTTGACCTCCATTTCTTCCCATAGGAAACGTTATCAACACCAACTGCTCAGCTGCCCACAGCCGCCAGGCCCTGTCCTGCAAGATGGCCGTGGAGTACGACAAGTTTATTGAGTCTGGCAGAAAGTAAGTAGTGCCCGGGGCTGCCATGGAGGATGGTGGGGCTGAGGGGATGTGCAAGCAGAGGCTGTTCATATTTTTGGGGCAGTATTTCAGTGTGGGGTCTGGGGAGCTGCCCTGGACTGATGTGACACTGCTGTCACTGCAGGTGGTTCTGCCATGTGGACGATGACAACTATGTGAACGTGAGGATGCTGGTCAAGCTGCTCTCCAGCTACCCCCACACACAGGACATCTACATTGGGAAGCCCAGCCTGGACCGGCCCATCCAGGCTACAGAGAGGATTAGTGAGAACAAGATGGTGAGAGCAGGGAGAGGGGTCGGATCTGGCTTAATTTGGGCTGGGTGGAGAAGGAGGTCTCACCGTCATTGTCTCCCATCTCTCGCAGCACCCTGTGCATTTCTGGTTTGCCACGGGCGGAGCAGGGTTCTGTATCAGCCGAGGGCTGGCGCTGAAGATGAGCCCTTGGGCCAGGTAAGAGCTTTGGTGTTGCCCTCCCATGGGGACTCATCATAGGCCCAAGCAGGGCACAGAGAGGCAACATCCTTGGAGATGGGCATTGAACCATGTCCTACCACTTTATTCTTTGCCTTGCTGAGGTTGTCTGAAGGGGGTTTAGAAACAAGCTGGGAAGGGCTTCAGTTCCCCTAAACTGACTTCTAATCAGAGCTAAGCACCCGCTGGCCATGCCCAGACCCCTCAGGGTGCCCACATCCCCTGGGATTTGCTCCTCTGCAGCCCCTCTCTGTCTCCCCGCAGCGGGGGTCACTTCATGAGCACCGCGGAGAAGATCCGTCTGCCCGACGACTGCACCATCGGCTACATCATCGAGTCTGTGCTGGGTGTGAAGCTCATCCGGAGCAACCTTTTCCACTCACACCTGGAGAACCTCCATCAGGTGCCCAAGTCGGAGATCCACAAACAGGTACCCCAAGTTGTCACCTAGAAATTGGGCATCATGACTAAGATATAGATTGACACGCAACCAAAACATCAGCAGAGGGGAAAAGCTCCATAGGCCAGTCCCTGTGGGGTGATGCAGAGTGTGACTGGAGGCTTTGGGAAACGGGGTGAATCTCGCAGCCCCCCATGCCCCTGCTTGATCCTTATGGCCACGTTGGCCACTTCACCCCGCTGTGCTTGCCCCCTCAGGTGACACTAAGCTACGGCATGTTTGAAAACAAGCGCAACTCCATCCACATGAAGGGAGCCTTCTCTGTTGAGGAGGACCCATCCAGGTGAGATGGGGGGACCCTGTCGCCCACACGCTGGGGTGCTGTGGGGCTGCTGCTGTCCCGTGCTCAGCATTGCTCTTCTCCTCTGCAGGTTTCGCTCAGTGCACTGCCTGCTGTACCCTGACACGCCGTGGTGCCCCACCAACATGGTTTACTAGGAGGCACGTGTCCCCTCCAACCTCGTCCCGAATTTCCCCGGTATCCGACGGGCGTGCGGGACCTGCGTGCGGGTGTGTCAGTCCGGCCTCGCCGTGAGGTGGATGGACGGATGGACGTCGTTGCTGTGGTATTGCACACTGTGTGTTGTACTGAAGGCTGCTGTGCGGCCCCTTGTCCCCTGCCCTGCCTGCCCGGCTGCCCGTGCCTGCTGCCTGATCCGGCCGGGATGGTGGAGAGGGACGGGTCCTGAGCACTTAACTGTTGGGCACCCTGCAGCTGGCGGGCCCCACGCCATGCGTGGGGAGTGACCACAGCGCAGGGCCTTGCCCACCCCGGGCTTGCTTCTCCTTGATTTTTTTCCTTTCAAATGTTAAGGTTTTTGGTGTGTTCCTCCCCACTTTCCGTTTGCCTCCACCCCACTCCCATAACCCCTCACCCACCCCATCCTGTCTCCCAGTCCCAAAATCTCAGCAGCGAAGCTCTGGCTCCCAGTTTGGATGAGGGGTCCCTGTGAGTTTTGCTCCCTGGCTTGGCAGGTGGGCAGAGCAGGCAGAGGCAGGCAGAGGAAGCCTCTGGCCATGGCAGTGGCTGCTCCACGGTGCTGCAAAGCTGCTGGGTGCTCGATGGCCACACTGGAGGGAGATGGGGTGGGCTGAGAGCCGGTGTTGGCATTAGCTTTGTTTCCTGGAGCTCCCCCCCTGTGGCTGAACTGTTGCCGGCAGCACCGATCCGTGCACTATTTATAGTCTCATGTAAAGACTTTCTATAAATACGGGGGTGGGGAGGAGGGCCTTTCCGGAGCTGCCCGAGTGGCGTGGGCATTGTGTTTGTTCAGGGTCTCCCTCCACTGCTGCCTCCCTGCCTGCTCACAGGCAGCCCTGCACCTCTGCAAAGGAGCCCCTCGAGGTCCAGCCAGGGGCTGTGTGGTTGCCTCCTGCCCCGCTGTGGGACCAGAGCATCCTCCAGCCCTGACCTGGCTGTGGGTACTTCTGGAGTGGCCAACCAAGCTCCTGCCGTAGGCAGACAGCATTTCCCAGCCCAGCCATTGTGCTCTCCATGGTGAAGAGGGTTTTATTCAGGGAGGGAGAGGGACCCAGCATCCTCTGAGAGCTGCCCTGCCTGCCACCACCAGCCCACTGCCTCTGGATTGAGCCAGAGCTGAACGTTTCCAACCTGAAGCTGAGTGAAAATAGCCCATAATGGGTGTGTTGTAAATATGTTATTGTGCCAGTATTTTTTTTACTGTGCCTTTTTTTAAGAAAAAAAAACACATTGAGAAATATGTAGATTTTAAAATGCTTTTTATACATTTTCTGTGGATCGGAAAAAGAAAAACCCCCAAACTTTGATAATCTGTTTAAGAAAGAAAAAAAAAAAATTGCAATGTCTTGTAACTATCACTTACCTTAATTTATATGTTCCAGTATCTGGAATGTCACTCTGTGCTTTTGTAACTAGGATGTGTTTAAAGCAATAGGTGTGGGAAGGGGAACCAGCATGGACAGTGCGTTCTCAGGGACCTGAACCCGATTGCTGCCACGGGGTTCCCGTGGGAGCAGTCACCAATAAAGCGGCTTTTTTGCTGACCACAGTCACCTGGTCCTGGGCTCCGGTGTCTCTTTATGGACGAGCTGCTCTGAACACCCCTTGATCCCCCGCGGATGTTGTCACCTCGGACCAAGCTCTCAGGGATGCCCCAAGGAGGGGTTGCGCCTCCATCCCTCTTTTCCCACGGGTACAGGGATCCGCTGGCCATTTGCATCCCGGGGTGTGAGGGTCCTCTCCTCCTTCCCCTTTCCAAAAGGCTCCGATAGGGCTTGTCACCTCAGGGCTGGTTTTTCCCAGGCTCAGGGGTGGGAGCGGAGGCGGCGGGGATGAGGTGAGAGCCGGTTGTTAGCAGGGTGTTGTTAACAGCCGGCAGGCAGGCGAGTGCGTGGGAATGTTGGGAGCTGTGGGGGACAAAGAGCCCCTTCTCTCCCACCCCTCCCTTCACCCTCTCCACCACAGTTTCAGGCAACACTGAGTAGCCACCTGCCAGTAACAAGCCCCAACTTTCCTGGGCTGTAGCAGTAGCATAAGATCTGCTCCCCACCAAACCAGTCCTGTTTGTGCCACTGGTACCAGCTTCCACCTGCACCATCCCCTCCTCCCCACTTTCAGCTGCCTGCCTCCATACCCAGCACCTTTTTTTTTGTTTTTTTTAGGCACACTTACTTACTTCACAGTTTCACTTGAATCTCTGGGTTATCAGCGGTTGGTGCTGCTAAAAATACAGCCTGGCAGGAAGTCAGCATGTGCTGAGGCAGCCACCCCTCCTCCCAACACCCTCTCACCCTCTAGACAGTCAAAAAAATCAAGTCCCCCCAACTCTACAGCCCTTGGACTGCTGTGGGCAAGCTGGGGCTCTGGTTGCTGCCCCAGAGAACCAAACATTACCCTGACCTGGCCACCCTGAAAAGCTCTCTGGAGAAAGGGATGGAGAACAATGCTGCTTTCCCCCAGCTGGCTGGGGCCAGGGATGGTGTGGTGTGTGCAGGATTTGGTGCCCTTCAGCTCTCCTCTGGTGCAGGGTCAGCAAAGAGACCTGTATCACGCACAGGAAGCCGTGACACTGTGGCACCCTCTGCATGTTTTCCTATTGCTCATGGGCTGTGGTTTCAGCAGCACGGGCGCTTCCTGGCAGTGCTGCTGTCACCGTCCCCGAGCTGGGCCCTCCCTTGGCCTCCCCAGAGGGATGGGGAGTTGCATCCAGGACAGGGCATCACTCTTCTCACCCCACGCAGGGCTGGGTGCAGGGGAGCTGTTTACTGCAGAACAGCCCAAATCTTGTGTTAAGTGCCCACCAAGGCACTGGGGAGCCAGGGGCTGTGGCATGGGGCTGGAATGCTGCTTCAAGGAACAGGAGACCCTGGCAGAGGTAAAGGCTGGGAGGTGCTGGGCATGATGCAACACCTGGAAGGAGCTTATAAAACAAAATAAAATACAAAATAAAATAAAAATATCGCATTGAGCCTTCAGGAGCAGGGGCAGGCAGCTCACCAGCCTTCCAGTTTGTCTCCCACCAGGCTCCCAGCCTCTCCCTCCTCCCTTCCCTACTCGTGGGCTGAAAAGTAAATAAATACAGGCAATAATAAACAAAAGGAAAACAAAAGCAAAGCCTGCTGCTCTCGCATACTTGGCAGGCTCGACAGGCCAGCCTGCTTTCATCTGCACTGTTGTGGGACGTCCTGTTTACTCTCACCCGCTCGCGGCAGCTGATAAGGCGGCTGTACCTTTTGGAGAGTCTGGTGTGTCTGGTGGGGTGGGGACAAGCCCAACTTGCTGGGGACACTGCCACTATGTAGAGACCACTGCTGTTGACACCACCATGCCCAAGGGATGCTCCAAGGGATGTGCCTGGCCAAAGGTTTTCTCCATCCAAGGCTAGTTGCAACATCGAGGGCAGGGAGTAACACGCTTCTTTAGTTCTTTTTGTAGCTTCCCATCTTCTTTTTTTTCTGTTTAATTTGCATTTGGGTCACTTGCAGTCCTGGATTTCATGTGAATCGCTGTGTTCCCAGCGTGGCTGTGGGGACTCTCAGTGGGGAGTGTGTGCGTGGTGTTGGGATGAACACCCATCCTGGCACTGGGGGCAGAGAGAAATACTTGAGACTTGGAGTGGGAGGACAGTGTTGGGAGACAACAAAACTTGTGTGAATCGTCTCCAAGAGCTACTTCCAGCTGCTTTGGCCCAGCAAAGTGGAATATTTGTGGGAAACAAACATAAAAGCATCCGAATCACAGGGCCCAAGCAATGCATGCAGCACTCCAGCTCTGGGAGTTGTCTGTCCCAGTGCTGGATGGGAGAGTGCTGGGACCCCATGGGGTCATGATCTACATCCCACCACCTCTGTGCAGCTGGAGGTAACTAAATCCACTGACAGTATTGTCGGTCTTGGAGCAAGGGGCTGCAAAGCCCTGCAGCAGAGAGTGATGGTGTGCAGGGCAGCCCCCCAAAAGCAGCTCCCAGCTATCATCCTCACTTTTTTCAGCTTTCTGCTATTTCCCACCCCTGCATAACATGCAGGTGGTTAAAATAAATACCTCCCCAAGCCCTACAAAGTTTATTTTTCTCTTCCTGACTTGTAAGACCAGCCTTGAATCTATCAAAACCACTCCCCCCTCCCCTCAGAGCTCCCAGCAGCCACTGCTTCTGGTCTGCCTCAGCTTCCCAGTGGGGCCATCTCTACTCCTGTAGCCATTTGGCAAACCAAGAGCAGAGGAGAAGATAAACTGAGCATCTCAAAAGCAGCTGGAAACGCTTCCCACGATGCTGCCAGATGAGATCCACAAAGCTGTGGCATCGCTGAACAGCCCCGGTCCCAGCCCCACTTTCCTCCTCCTCTGTGGGTGTGTTCCCCCTCCATTCCACCCCAAAACAAGGTGGTTTCACCAGGGAAACAGGGTCAGGTTTGTGTCTGTCCATGCTGAGGACAGGGATCTGAAAACAGCAGTGACAACACACAGCAAAGCAGTGTCACTGTGCTGGTCCACACTGAGTGATGCTCCAGCCATGCCCACATCATCCTGGTGAGCCCTTCTCTTATTTAGGGGGACACAGGAAGGGCTGTTGAGTTAGAAAGCCCTCGGGGAACAGGGGTCCAGGTTGACTCCCTGTTGAGCAACCCATTCCCAGGCCCCAGAGCTGACGTGTTTGGAACAGATCGTGAGTGGCCGGGTGATTTATGGGGTGCAAGCGCCAGGTTCCGTGATGTTTGGCTCGTGGGAAGAGGAAGTGAGTGGGAAGAAGCACCAACATCTGCAACACCTCGCAGTGAAAAGGGAGCTGTGCTTCCTCCCACTTCCCTCCAAGGACTAGGAGGGATTAAAAAATCCCTGAGCAGCGATTTTTGCTGAGGTCATGGTGAGAAACACCTCCTGCTCCAGCCAAAGCCTTCCTTGCCTCCAGAGCCAAGGCAAACGGCCCTGTGGCCCCGGCAGCAGTGGAGACATCAGCTGCAGAAGGAAAAGTCCTTCTCCTGTCACCATGCAGCCCCTCTCCACCACACAACGGCACGGCCGTGGGACCAGCTGCTCCATCACTGTGGCCACAACCAGGCCACCCTCCATCCCTGCCCGGCTACCCCAGCAGGTGAGGGCTGCTGGAAACCGAGCCGGGAGGTACCGGGGTGCTGGGACACACCGGACTGGTCCAGGCTGGTCTGCAGACACGGGGTGAGGAGGAGTCCTGGACGGAGCATTCCTGTGGCTGTCTCCGCTCGCAAACCCTCCCAACTTCCAAGCGCGGGGCTCCAGCATCCCCACGTGGTCAGAGCGATCGGAGTCTCCCCGTTCAGGGTTTTCTTTCCAGCTGACGGGGGTAGCGGACACCCAGCTCTGCCCTGGCCTCCCTCGAAGTGCAAGGAGAGGCTGCAACCTCATGAACTCACCGCAGAGAGGGGTGGGGAGTTGGGGTCGTTCCTCGGGGGCTTCAGGAGGGATTAGAGGAGATGAGCTGCAATTTCAGCTGCCTCCCGCCTTGCTGGACACATGGTGTGAGTCCTTACTGGACCATCCCAAAGGAGAACCACGAATCCAGCAGCTCTCAAGTGGAAGGAGTTGGGCAGATCCAGGCTGCAGCATCAGCAGCAGACGGCGCCTGTACAGTGGCACTTTTGGCAGAAAACATTACCTGTAGCTTGTACCATTTCTTAGAGAACGAGGTGACAGGAGATGGGGCAGGCAGTCAGTAACTGCATCCCAGCAGCCACCAGCTCTGCCTGAGAGTTTTCCAGTCGCCAACCCACCGACAGCTCCCAGAGGCAACGCTCCTGTTAGCACAGCTCAGCACACCACAGAGCAAATAGATTTGAAAGCATCTCCCCAGGGTACCTCTCCCTGCCTTATCTTGGAGGACAGAGATCTAAAGGACCACTACTGAAGACTGATCTGATGGGGAGGTTTATTCAAACACATACTTCACCCTTCCCTCTGTTTTCTCCGAGCTCCAAAGTGCTCAGGAGAGAGCCCTGCCCTGCTCCCACTGGGATAGGGAGTGGTGCAGAGGGTGAGCAGAGCTGAGGCTGCTGGAGATGGATGGCTGGGAAGCACTGGGAGAGGTCACCAGGCAGACAGCCTTTGCATGTTCCCGTGCCTGGTGGAGTCCCATAAACCTGGTAAAATATTTACATGATGACTCTGATGAAGGTTTTATTTTCCTTCACGCTTTCAGATTCCCTTGACTGCTCCAAGCACCTTTAGAGCTTTACAGAGCAGGTTTAATCATCTCAGATCAGGGATAAAGATGGAAAACACGGGTTTCTCCTTCAGATGAGGAAAAAAAAAAAAAAGAGGGGAGAAAAATCTGTCAATTATTACCGAAAGGAGGAAAACTGGTGTCTGTTGAGATTCACAGCCATGAGGGGGAAAGTCACAAGGAGCCCATTGTGCTTCTGCACTGGACTGACAGACAGGACTCAAGAGCACAGGTGTGGGTTTCAATCATACAGCATTTAAGAAAATATACAGCATTTACAGAGACAAACTATTGCTTCTCCTCACACCTAGGAAGGGATGGGCTGAGGTCAGGGCAAGAATAGCACAGGATAGAGGCAGGAGCCCAATCCCTCAGTTTGACTGGCAGGATCAGGCAGAAAACAGATCAAGAAGATTACAGGAAGGTAAAGTTTTCAGTTCAGTACTTGATAGTGATGCAGCAGTGGGCCTGTGATCAGAGAACAGTACAAAAGAAGAACTAAAAAGAAACCCACAATAGCCTGGGGCAGCACTGAGAAAGGTGAGCCCACGCTGAGCTGCACCAGCCCCTGGCTCCCTGGGATGCTACCAAAGGCATGTACATACATTTCATTGTCTCCCAAAAAAGGAACACCTTCGCCGTGGCTGAGCTGGTGCTGCTCCCTCCCAGACCATTTCTCCACACTTCTTGTACTTCTGTTGGTGAAAGTGGAACAACCAAAGCAGCAGAGGGGCCTTAGGGGGTAGCACACACACCATGCACAGGGAGAACATCTCAGGCTGATGTGCACATCACTCAGCTCCTCCACCATCTTCTGCAGTAGTGCCTGTAGCCCTGGAGATACAAAGATTGCCCCACAGAGAAAATAAGAATCGATAACTAGGAACAGTGGTTTTAAATCGTTTATTTTTAAAACATGAAACCCAAGCTGAATAGAAACCACAGAAATTACATTTAGGTTTTTTGTTTAGTATTTGCAAACCAAAAAGTTACAGTAAAAAATAGCTACGTTACAATCAATAGAACTACAGAATTAAAAGTAAAGATACAAAAATGGGCTCAATCCTCTTTAATCCTCACAATTTAAAAACATTTTGGGTAAGTGCAGGAACACTTGAAAGAAACTAGCAGGTCCAAAGTTTAAAAAAAAATTATATATATTTATATATTATATATGTATATAAAGTGGTATGATATACAACCATTATGGTTAAGAAGAAAAAAAAAAACAACAGAGAAGTTACAAAAAGGCCAGGTACATGTTCACCATTAGGTTTCTGTGCACAGTGTCCAAGAAAATAAACTTCCCTCTGAATGATGTGAATAAAACTCATGGGGCCTCCCATTACCAAGGGACCGGAGGCACATGATGTGACAGCTGGGTGGCTGCACCCAATGCAGAGGACAATGAAAGAAATGAAGCTTTTCTGGGATCTCAGCAGCCTCCTGGGCAGAGGCCACTGAAGGAGTCTTGGTGTGAGATTAGAGGAGGAACAGGAAGGAAGGAGTTGGGAATTGCATAGTGAGGAGCAATGTGGTATCAAATATGCAGAGCACCTAAGAGCTTCATGCTACAGTTATCCTCTTTAGGAAAGGAGTATTTTGAACTCTCTGGTTGTACATCAATTTATGTTCCACTTTGTTCATGCAGCCCCAGGGACTGGGTGAGCACCCAGGAGCTCCAGGCCACCACTAACCCATCCCTCCCCTCCCAGCTGGGCAACACGCTCACCATCATGGCTTGGCAGATCCCACACCCTCCTGAAAGCACAAATCCCTTGTCAGCCATCTAGGAACTGCTACCAAAACATCCCACACTTCTGATGGGCCTCCTGGAATGACTAGGGAAGCCATCCATAGCATGCACACAAATAGTTTCTGGAAAAGGAGAGTAGGCTGTGATGAAAGGAGGTACAGATTAAGTCTTGCCAGGTCTCTTTCTCCAGGCTTTAGATCTACTCCTTGGTAACTCCCTGGAGACCTTTTCCCCTCCCACCCAGAGATGTTCACTAATAGACTTGTTGAGCTGGGGAAGACCCTGACTTCTCCTTGGTCCCCAGGTAGGAAGCACTTCAAAGACAGCTCCTCTCACGAGCTAAAGGAAAACCCACCCACCTCATCTCCTCCTGAATCAGGTGGGGTGGTGAGGATCAACAAGCCAAGACATTTCTCTCTTCTTCAAAGGGCTCAGCATGGTATTCCAGTTGCTGCTGTAATGAAGAGAAGGTGGGACCAGAAGCGAACCCTGGGTTTATTCACACCTTGCTCTGTCGGGCACCCACCCACTCCTGCCTGCTACCACCCTGCAGCACCCAAAGCTCTTGTGAGCAATGGCTGAGCAGCTCCCTGAGAAATGGTTTAACTCTCAGAAAGGCCAAGCTTTTCATGTCGTTTCAGGGAACTGCTATGGAAATCCTAACTTAGGATCACTTAAAATCCCACGCACTGTGTCCCCCTCAAATCGCTCAAATGAACATCCCTTGCATCTTGGCTGAGATGACTGTACACGGAAAATCAACACCTATCAAATGGAGAAAACTTAAAAGGACAGGAGGGGAAGGGAGCACTCCATCCTTCACATTTGGATACATGGATGCACGCTAAAAATCTTAGCTTGAACCCTTTTATCAGCACACAAAATGAACTCAGTTTAATAATACATACAGGATACAAACACTACAGTTATAATTCCCAAGACAGCACAAGAAATTCACAGCCAAGTCTTGATTTGATTTCCTTTACAATTACAATGCAGTCTTGAACACTGGACACAAGAGTCCAACATGCTATTTACATTTCACATTGTGGAGATGTTTGTGTGCTTGGAAGAGTTCTCAGTTCTAAAAGAAAGTGTCATTCACACATGATGATGCAGTGGAAATAAACCAAGCCAACCAGACAAGCCCATGACCACATTTGTGCTTCTGAAAAAGTAACATGAAGTGTCTTCACTGATGCAGTCACCCTCAACCAGACAAGCTGCCTTCCATTCTGCAGTCAGCGAGGTGTCCAGAGGCCAATCTCAGCTCCCCTGACTTCTGGACCCTTTTTCTAGCAACCAGTAACGCAAGAAATGTCCGAGAAGGTCAGCTGGGACACACCAAGTGATATGGCCTTGGCATTTTGTCACATTAAAAACAGAGAGACACGATGGAAGAGAGAGAAGTCTCTACAGCTTTACCTCCTGCAGCTTGAAGAGTCTGGACTCCCTCAACCATGAATGCCATCCAGAACAGATGAGTCTTCGCCAGATAGCACCTGCTGTTCACTCGAGAGGGAGGCACAGAGTCTGGGAGATCTTGGCTTTTCAAAGTCCACTCCTCAGACAAAATGTGACCATATGGATGAGACTGATTCTGTCGCAGCCATAAGAATAGGCAAAGGCCATCTGTTCTTCAGCAGATCCATTCAGACCAGCCTGCAGAAATGCCACACTGTTGCTCAAGGTTCCAGTAAAATAAAAAAGGAAAAAAAAAATAAAAGAAGTAGTAATAATAACGACAATAATAAACCAAAAGAAACCCATTTGTCTGTGTTTCCTATCCAGCGCTCTGCACAGCATGCAGCGGGGCAGCAGAGTTCCAGGATGCTTTACAAAAGTGCAATATCCATGTCAAGTAAAGGAAGTGCTGGCTGGACACAGGTACACAGCTCACACCGCAGTCACGTTGTGCTGGCCTCCAGAGAGCAAAATGGTATCTCCATAACATTCTTTCCAGTTATATGTTGAAGTCACAGAGCACATACCTCCACAGCTGTGCCTTGCTGCAAGCCCCAAATACTGTTAGAAGTTGTTCTGGGTGTTATAAGTGGCTATTGCCAAACCTTGGAAGGAAGCAGTTCAAGGTGGCTGCTCTGTTGGATGCTGCAAACAAAAAGGCATTGGCTTGCTCCCCATTAATTGTCTGGCACAGACAATGCCACTGTGACAGTTTAAACCCAACCCAAAGTGCAGTCACACACATGTTCAGGGTGCATTCTGTATACAGAGAAGTCAGTATACAGAAGCACTTGTTTTCACTGGGTTCCCCACACCCTCCAGCCTTCAAAACACTTGCCTTCAATGAGTAGGATTGGGCCACAGATTTCAAGGCATCTCCCCTGAAACTGATAGTGTAAGTAACAACCAGAGCACATCCTTGCAAGGAGGGTGATGGCAGAACAACTCACTATTAATAAGGTTTATATGGCTCTTTCTTCAAAGAAATATGCTTTTTTCTTCAAAGTGAGGAAAAGGTTGGGTTCCCCCCAAATAGAAGTTGGGTGCTTGGGGCTGTAAGCTCACCAAGCCAAACGTGCACACCTGGTCTCCTGGTAGGCTCTAAGACAGGGTGGAAAACCTGGTGCTCATGAGCCAGTGTCCCTCCACACCACCTGTGACTACATTTCCCTGCTTGTTATTTGATAAAACAGAGGTATGTTTCAGTGTGAAGCCCATCCAACATGTCTGAAAGGGCATACTCAGTCCTGAGCAAGAAAATCCTGCTTCCAGAGATTTATGGTGAAGTGTTTTCTCCAAAACCTTCTCTTCCTGTCTTCATGGTGGTGCCTCCTCCCTGTCTCCCTCACTCCTTTGCATGGTAACAGCTGGCCCACAGCTTTTGTAGTTCATTAGTGGTTTCTATCTTCAGAGGAGTCTCAAAGCTTGCCCTGCCACAGAGCTGGTACCATTTCACAGCAGATACCACCAGTCCAGTTAGCTGCCTGCCAGGAGCAATTCCTACCTCACTGCAAGAAGGCAAATGACTTGAGTAAAGGCAGATTGGTAGATTCTGTGCCCCAAACAGCAAACATGGGGTAAACAGAAGTCTGAACACCACTGAGGTGCAAACTAACTGCCTCTGCCAATGGCTCAACTCCAGCTTGGGAGACATTTCCCACCTTATTTCCTCTGCCAGTTATTTAACACAATGCTCAGCAGCTACGCTAAGATGCCCGTATTAAGAGGTAAAAAGACAAAAAAGGAACATCATAGTTACCCTACTGAAAGGGCAGTACTTGACAGTACCTCCCAAGAGGCAGTCTCCTCTTCCAGCAGGAAGCTGTCAGTGCCCTTTGGAGCACTGCTCTTCAGTGGGAAGTACAGCACCAATGAAGGATGTTGCCCTCTGCAGGCACCCAGCTGCCCCTTTGCAAGCCTTGTTCTGCCTCGTGTCTAGAAAATGCCTTACATGTGCATTAGTATGATCAGATAGTGGTTAGCAATGTGCCTTGAAAAACTAAACAAAATGAAACAGAATAAAATATAAACCTGTTCTGACAGTCACAATGTTCTCCAGACATCAACTGGGTTTCTGACTCTAGGACACAGAAGATACGCTGATGATCTTGTTCAGTTTGTTAGGACTGAAGCTCCAAAACCTCCTTCAATGCCAGTTTAGCAACCCTGTGCTGCAAATTATGATTTATAAAAAAGAAAAAAAAAAAAGTCCAGCAGAGTTCACAGGTCACTCCTGCAGGGGAAGCTTGCATTTGCTGTAAATCCATCGGTGATTCCAGTTCCTCTTGCTTTTCCAAGCTGACTGTCCCATAAGATTTAACATCAGAGAGTCAAAACTCTTTAGTGCAAAAATGCCCCCCGATAAAGTCTTACGAGTCTTTCCCAGGAAAAATTTGGCACCATGTGAGTGGCTGGCTCCTGTTTGATCTGTGTCAGCCTCATAAAGGCAGCACCCAGAATGCCATCTGCAAGTACCTGGGCTTCCCTGATGGAGCAGAGAGGTCAGGTCCAGAGCAATGGACAGGGTAGCTGACTGGTGCTGGGCCCCCTGCTCCTCCTCAAGAACTCACATCATAGAGAGAGTGGGAAAGAAAAAGGCATTTTCTTAATGGACTTAAAAAAACCCCAAATTAATGAGGGTAGTGAAACGGTTTGCTCTGGAAGAGCAAATTCCAGTGGATATGCAGTGACACCATGAGGCAGGAGTTTCCCTCCCCCTCACACAGGGCAGTGAACCAGAGGATTCCCATTGAGATGCTGTACTGAGCATTGACTCAGCATTCCCTCGTTGTACACTAATCACAGGCACCGAGTCTCTGCTGCTTTGGGGTTTGACAGATTGCTGATCCCACTGCAGAAGTGAAGAAATCTACCACCATCTTTCACCAAGTTCCTCTTGGAACACAAGTGGGGAAAAAAGGGGGCAGAAGATATTCACCAACTGTTTCTGACAGGCTACACTAGTCAGCTGGCCCACGGGCTGCTGGTCCCAGTTTCCTGCCCCGTTGCTCTCAGTTGCTTGCCTGCACATGTTTGCTCCCTTGCACGTCAGGTACAACAAGGTGAAGGTTTAATTTCAAGAGGAGCTTCCACTCCAGTGGGCAGGTACCAGGTTGGAGGGTGATCTGGACTGGAGAAACAGAAGGAGCTGCACTGGATTTTGGGCAGAACAACAGGATTGTTCTACAAGGACAGCACAGGGGCACAGCAGTTGGCACATTGTTTAGTCTGACTGCACGTGTGGGTTTTGTTTTTTTTGCTTTTGCTTTTTCATTTTAATGCACACTGCCAGCATCTGGACGAGGTTGGTTGGTGGCGAGGTATTTGGCTCTCATGCTGGAGGTGTACTGGAGGAAGACAAGACAAAAAAAAAAACCAAAACAAACAGAAAAGTCAGTCAGAATGACTAATGTAAAGACAGAACCACAGATTTCTATCACCTCCCAGCATAAAACAGTCTGTATTTACAGCAAGCATATCAAGGAGCTGCTGGCTCAGTCTTATAATGAAAGTTTCACAAGTCACTGCATAGTCCCCTCTGAGTAACATCCCACCAGTCTGCTGTAAGGATGCTGGCCAGGTTAGTGCAGATGGGCTAATGATTTATCCATGCTCCCTACAGAGAAGGAAATCCAAAAGTCACTAAGTCAAAATATGACACATGTCACCTGGGAGAAGACAGGGAGATGGCAATGATGCAGATGTAAAAACCCACCTCACACCTTCATCCCCTCTTAATCTTGTTACTGCCTTCAACCACACCAGAAAAGGAAGTTGAAAAGAAAACAGATGCTCACTGCATATTCACATGTATTTTATAGCAATGAGGGCATCAGAAGACTGCACATGCCACAGATGGGCAGCTTGAAAGAAAAGTGTGGAAGCACTAATCTCAGAACAATTTATGCCCAAGAAAGAACAGACCCTGCCAAACTGAAAACAGGCTGCCAGGATACTTGCTAAGTTATCAGATTAACAGCCCACTGTGGCTTGGGATCCAACCTGTGCAACAACAGACAAGACTCCAGCATGGGGGTGAGAAGAGCAGGTCAGAAAGATGAGAGGTTGTTTTGGTTTTGGGGTGGTGGTGTTCTTATTCTCTTTTTTATTCTAAGCAAGGTAATCTGAAACAGCTCCCAGAAGCTACTGAGGTAACATGCCATTCAGCTTTGAATAATGAGCTGAAAAGCATGTAAGTAATATCCAACAGCAAGAACAAAAAAGTTGCCTCTTTATGCCAATGTGTTCAATGTCTTCATTGTGACCACATTAGTGATTCTGGGGATCTGCTGCCATGATATTAACAACCAAGTAATGAGGACAGACATTTCATTCCTCTTTTTATACCTTCTGGAGCTTGAATAATTCTATAATATCCACACCTTACTTCCCAAGAGTGCTCTTCAGCATACTGACTTTTTATCACCTTTTAGAGTGAACCACATAAAATAGCCAGTTAAGCTGGCAAAGAGACAACTGAAAGGCAGTTTCACACCAGGAGGTGTGATTTATCTTGCCCACTGGGAAAGAACATTATGAGGCATCTTTAGGGTCTCAAAAGCTCAGCTGTCCACAGGGGTTTTCAGAGAATTAACAGTATTTTATCAGTTTTCCTTCACAGACTGACCCAGGCTGAACCTCTGCACAACAGAAGAGAGAAACTGCTTCTTTGGCAGACCTGATCCCATTGGCATAAGATGAAGACACCTGTGGCCTATTTGCACACTCAGCTTTTAGTATCTTCCATAATTGGAAACCTTTCTGCAGAACGTGGATCTTAATATAAAACTCTGGCCCAGAAACAGCATCTATATTTAGAAAGAACAGATGTACCCTTTGTCTTCTAAGACTTATTTTTTCTCAGTGAGAGGGCAAAAGCTAGAAAATACCAAGCTGAGCCACTTTAAGGACTATATTCTACACAGTTTATTAAATGTGATTACTGTTTCAGAAATAAAGTTTAGGGCATTATTAAAACATATGAGACCAACCCAACAGGCTCAGATAGTTCTTTGACTTTTACATCTTTCTCACAGATCAAGTAGGGCACGTTTCAGGTAGTGCAATGCTGAAATTACCAGCCAAACATCATGCTAAGAAGAGAGTCTTGGAAGGAAAAATGCATTTGACTGCTCATTTTCCATTTGCATTCTGTATGGTGACATGCAACAGGAGATGAGTATGAACAGAGAACTTTTCCAGGTGCTAAGATTTTGTAAGTAGTATTTAGAAAAAAAATAATCTCAAGTCATAGAAGGTTACTGTCCATCTTTCTGGACAAGTCATATAGGTTCAGCACACAACATGCAACATCAACTTCCTTAAAATCAAGAAGGGCCACTTGATGAATTGCATTTCAAGGATGTACAAAGCACACCTATCAAGGAAAGAGAAGGTGACAAGGATTCCCTCCTTCCTACACCAAAAAAGGACCCCACAGTTGTTAAAGTGTCACTAAAACAAAGTAATCAGGAATGCAAGATCTGGACAGTCAAGCAGAGAGCATTTCACATTCAAACCTACCTGCAAATCCACCACAAGGAATAAATCAAGACTCAGAATAGTCAGAGTTAGGGCTGATGTTCTCTCCTTAACTCGGGATTTTTGCACTTTTGCACCTTTTCTCATTACAGTTTAAACCAGTTACTCTTTCTGTTAAGTGTATTTTTAATGACTATGATAAGTATGATTGAAACCTGGGAGTAGGGAGCCAACACTTCACTGTGCACTGTCAACCAGCACAGCTCTATCAGTGTGCACTGGATCTTCAGTCACAGCATTTGCCTCCATGTGCTTTGCTTCACATGCTACTGACAGCAGTCCTTCCTCCAAGTCCTTCAGGAAAAATGCTCTGGAACACACAGATCCCAAAATCTGGACAGGTCAGCAGATGAAGATGTATCAGCAGACACTTGCCAGTCTTTGGATATGTAACCAAACTCTATTATCCACAGTTACAATAATTAAGTCTTCAGCTCATTTTAAAAGAAAATCACTAAGTCTTTAGCTCCTTTAAAAAATAATTCTGAAGACAAAAAGCCTGAGCACAATTCAGACCTAGGAGGTCTTGGACTCCACTCTGAGGTTCACAGTTGCATTTAGTTTCCTTTAAAGAGGAGCTTTCATAGAAGGTTAAAGTACATGTACAAGGCAGTCATTCTTCCAGCACTCACTGGAAGCACCCATGTGCCTATACACCCTCATTCACCCTTTCAAAAACAGCACAGAGGACAAGTTTCAACCCATACCTTCCCCTCACTGTCAGCTTCCATAAAAGGAGTACCTGAAAGACTTCTTGTTACCATTCCTGGTGGTCACTTGTGCTATTCAACACATCACACCTCTCAGTCACTTACCAGTCAGCTAGGACAAACATAGCTGATGGCACACAAGCTTATTTTTGTATTTCTCCAAAGAAAATGAAAGTCTCTCCTTCACATTCAGCCTTTTTGAAGGTCTAAGCTTTCATAGGTATGGTTTGCCAGCACATACTAGTTGGGCATTTAACACATATAGCCTGGGTACAAAGGAATCATTGGTTGCAAAAAAAATTAAAATTTAAGGGAATAATCAGTTCATTTTTGAGGCCATAAATTCCACTGACTCCTGTGAACTCCATCAATACCTCACAGCTAACTAAGCTAAGCTAAAAGATCACTTACCATGTGAAACCATGACTCTGAGTACAAACTATTTACTATTTGTGGTTAAAAACCCACGTGTATCTCTCTTGAGCTACCCTGACTTTGATTTCATGCCAGAGCTATTCAGGTAATCCAATAAAGACCAAAGCTTCTGGATTCGAGTTCTGAAAGGTTGATCTCAAATAGCTCGAGCACAGTAAACACACAGGGGTTGGTCTTATTATGCATGGGAGGTACAAGATGCAGGGAAACAGCTAATTCCAGCCAGTGGGTTCTGAATTCAAAGGGACTTAAGTATTTCAAGTCAAAAGAACAGAGCTTCTGTTTGTTTTGTTTGTTTTTAAAGCCTTGGGAAGAATGCAATGCCTTTTGCATAGCCCTGCAGACAGCCACATTAAGCTCGGGTGGGAGCAGAGATAAACAGGAGACAGTGGAGACTCAGATCAGGTCATGTTTCAGCCCAGAGATTTCAGGTCCAGAATGAAGGCACTAGAATTTCCCCACCTCCACCCCAAGCAATATTTTATTTCATGGAATAGATCCAGTTAACACTGCTACAATACCACCTGCAGGAACCAAAAAGCAGAAACCCCACCATAAGCCGAGGCCCAAGAGCAGTCTTAGCAAGATGTAAGACTGAAGAAAGCTGTGACCCTCTCCAGGGTGGTGGCACCATGCTCCCAGACAAGGTTGTTTGCATTCATGCACCATGGCAGAGGGCACCAAGACACCCAATCCAGACAGCCCCTCTCCCCAGCAGGTCACAAGGCAGGCAGGCAGACAAGGCAGCAAGGATGCAGACCAAGCACCAACATGACAAAGGAATCCAAATGCAAGGCTGACAAAAGTCCCAACAAGAACAGCAGAGAAGAAGGAACAGCAGCTTTATGGACATGTATTTCTGGGAAAAGAATGCAAGATACACGTCACTGATGGCATGAGCCAAAAGCAATGGGCTCTCTGTTTCAGCTGGAACCAACACCTTCCAGTTACTGTGTGACTGTAGTTCCCTTGAAGGAGCACTGTCCTTCACACCAGGTGAGTTGTCTGGTGGCCCTAATTATACCCTGTATTTAACCAAGCTAAGAAATCACAAAATGCAGACCACCTGTAGGGATGTGGCTTTGTCATGGACCCCTGTGAGGGAAGAAACACCATCTCTCCTGGAGAACATCAACAACTACAGCCCGTGAGGAATTCAGACAGTGAAATGGTTCTAGGAGGGCCCTGCTCACAGAGCCTGTGGGACATGGATGAGATGATTTGGATATACACAGAACAAACAAAACAGTAAAAGGTTTTGAAACAGAATGAAACAGATCTTAGTGATTATGTCTGGACCCTTAGGGAAGTTGTTTTCTTTTTTTAAACTTGTTCCTTTCTGACTTGCAATGTAAGGATAAAAGGAGAAGCTGCCCACAGATCTGACAAGCAATGAAGTGACTCTTCAGGACAGGCCACCAATACCAGCCAGGATCTTTCAACTAATTAAAAATCCTATGAATGAGCTGAAAGCTTGCAGCAAGTCAGTATCAGTGGTTTTGGGCACATGCTGTTATGGCCAGTCAAGACAAACAGAACAGCAGTAGGGCTCAAGGGAAGCCAAAAGCTGAATTAAGACAACCTAAAGCTGCTAGACTGGTTCTCTTTACTTCTAGGAAATGGCTTCTTGTGATGGAAGAACTTTTATTCTGCATTTGAGGTGAAAGTTATTTCTACATTTGAGCAGCACTCAGTACTAAGTGTTCAAGCTGTTCTCAAGTATGGACTCCAAGGTGAAGCTGCTGTGAGGCAGCTTTTGTGAGGCATGGGCACCTGTAACCCTCACAACGTGCACCAGAAGCCTCCAGAAAGTCGATACTGCTCCTTGAGTCTGCACCAGAGCCAAAACTGATTTTAATTTTAACCCTTGCAGAAGGGAATGGGGGTGGGAGGTGCAGAGGGAAGGAATGTGAAGAAATAAAAGGCACTGGCCTGGGATAAACAGTGCAGGGATGAAGGGAGTGGTTGGGAGTGGAGAAGGGGTTGAGCAAGGAGGACCTTTTTTTGCAGTACCTGTTCCGTTTGCGGGCGCTGTTACCAGTATGTCCGTGCACTGTCCGAGGGCTTAAGCTGCCAGCTCATATGGCTGCTACTGTCCATGGCAGCCAAATACAACTGTGATGACGCAAGAAAGAGAGAGAAAAAGAGAGTGCAGCCTCAACGTGCATGAAAAACACAGTGCAAGCAAGTGAAACGCTGTGGTGTGTGTCAGCGACAAGGTGGGCTCTACAACCCTAAGGGAATATCCCTGTGGCAAGAAGGAGAAAAACAGAAGGGATGAGAGAAGGAAAAACACAAACAAACAAACAAAAAGCCAGGAAAAGTAACGGACAAACAATGCAGCAGGATTGTCACATCTTAGTTTTCACCATCTGTTCACAGAAAGCTACATGGTCAGCTCTGTCCACCCCCTGGACATAATATCTCCTCCCTCCCAAAAAGAGGCAGGAACACATGCATTGGTATTCCCTTTTTAATTCTCTCCTCCCACGAATTTGCTATGAAAAGTTACAATTTCTCCTGCCTCAGCGTGGTTTCAGCCACCTGCTATGGAGAGCTGTGAATACAAAAACCCTAGAAAAGCCTTTCCCTGTTGCCTGCCAACAGGAGAATAGACAGTATTTCTCTTCTCTCCGCTGTCTGTCTACTACAACCCTCCAGAAAACACATTTATCCTGTAGCCTGTTCCTTGTCTTTAGGGAGGAGAAGTTTCCTTGACTATAGGTGCAATGCTGCACTGTCCTCTCCCCAGCTCCCAAATTTTCCTATATCCCACAATGACAGCTGCCAAGTCAAGTTACTCTGAAAAATATATCTTTATCTCCTCTCAGAAACCAGCCTAAGGCACCAGGACGCTGATCCCCCCTCAAGATATTAACATAAATAGCTACTGAAGAACCAGGGAACATCTTGCTTTGTTACACCCCCGTGGAAAGGATAGTGCTTTCTCTGAAGCAGAAGAGCTGTAGGGCAAGGGGAAGCAGGACACTGAAGGAACATATGCCTTGGCAATACCAGAGGGACAGTGCCCTCCTGCCACAGGAAATGGCAGCATGTGCCACAGTGCACTGGTGCAGCACATCATCTCTGCTCCCAGGACCACCTCGTTGCTGAGAGCAGACAGTGCCACCAGAGCTCGCGACCGGAGTACCGGGGTCAGGGAACCTCTTTCTGAAGGGTGAAAGAGGTCTGGCCAAGGACAGAGACAAGGATCAACTCTCCACATTTTCTCTACAGCAAGATGAACTGGTCCTCTTGAAGTGAAACTGTGTGATGTCCTCTTTTCCACCACAATTTCTACTCCTCCATCCTCCAACCTCCTCTTTCTCCCCCTCACACGAATTTGAGCCATGCACCACAGAGTGTGTTTTCTTTACCTATGACTGAAGGCTGGGTGATCATTAGGCATGCTACTACTCATCCTCTGCAATCATACCACCAAATTTGTGAGCACTGTGATGGCATGTTCTCCAAATTTTCCTGTAAGGCTTACAGGATCCAGTGAAGGAGGGCAAGATTCATCTAGGTCTTACACAGATGTGAAGGCAAGCCCATGTTTTATCCACCATACAGAAATGGCTATCAGGCCACTCCAAATGCCAAAACCTTCCATGAAAGTTTCTTTTTTCCTCCATAGGAAATTAAATACAAAAATAGATTCTAAAGAAAGTAAAACAGTCGTGAAAGAAAGATTTTAAAAAAAAAAATCTCAACAAAAAAAAATAATACAGGTTTCATCCTACCATCGCTTTAGGGCAAATTAAGGAGAGAGGTTCAGCAATAACTCTGAAGTTACAGTCTTAACAAGTTTCTTTTTAAACTTGAGGAACCAATGCCACAGATAGCAAGTACACTGCATGCAAGTGAATCATCCTGCTGAAGTCACCCATCAAGATACTCATGCACTTCAGTGGTGGCAGGACTGGGCCCATAGAATTACCAGTGCTAATTGGTTGAGTTTTATTCTTTTTTGTGCAGTGTCCAGAGTAGCATAGCAGGGTTTTATTCTCCATGGCAGGTCTAGTCAAGCTGCTGCCGTTTATGGGCCAGATCCTGTGTTTGGCTGCACAATCAGCTCCCTTGGGAGTACACAGGAGTGGCAAATGTGTATTCCCCAAAGTTGCTGAAGCAGAGAGGAGCAGTAAAGAGAGACTTACTGAGGGAGGTGGGGACTCCCGGCCAATGAGCGGGGTATTCTCGCAACGGGGGTTCTGGAAATTTGCATTCTGGCTCCTAGGAAAGGAAGACACACATGGTAACAGGGGGTACGTGCCATGCTTCTCTGGGGAAGGTCTCTGATGGTGGCATGGGACAGAGCATCCACACCCCAAGAACTACTGTATCAGGTCAGTTCCCCTCACAGCTTTTCTTACAGGCCAAGTGGGTCCCCCTTTTTCAGACAAGGGAACAAAACTAACATAATTTTCTCCAGATCGAGCACTATTTTTACAGAAGGGCCCACACTGAATCATGTCGAGTGATTTAAAAATAGGTCTGTGTGAAAATCTGCCTCTCTGCAGCATAGGAACTGCCAAGCTGCAGAAATGGAGATAAAATGAGGACAAAGTCTAAGGGGATGAACAAAATGATGTGGCAGCCCAAAAAAGATGGGCCCTGATGGTAGTCCAAGTGTGATCAGGGTTAGGCACTTCTGGAGAAAGCTCTGGAGATCCCACCTGGACCAAACTACAACACATGTCAGAGCTGACTGCAAATACTGCAGAAAGACAGAGCCCACAGGTTTTGTCTTGGCTCTCAGTCTCTCAGGAGGCTTAAAATCTTCTGCCAAGACTGCTCTGTCTGAAGAGTTAAGTCTTCTGGTGATCAGAATCATTGTCTGGGCTCTTTATTACACAATACTTTCCTACTTCTTTTCTAAATCCTGGAGGACAAAGCTGTTCACCTTTTGGAGCATGATGTCTAATAAAACTCTTTCTACTGCAGCACTTCCAAGCTATTCTCTTCTCCCAGTAAACACCAATCAGAAAACACTCCATTTGACAAAATCCTTCATCTTTTTCTACTGCATGGTCAAAAAATGCCAACCTTGCAGCACTTGTGAAAACAGGAATCAGAATGAATAATCTGGACAAGCTTCTTGTGGGGATACTCACATGTACTCCGTGACGGGAGCATTGCTGACTGTGTGTGCTGCTGCTGGAATGCTGGTCTCACTGCCATAACTACTCCCACAGCTATAGAGGCTGGGCATGTGCACTCTGTACAGATTATCGTGTGTCTGTCTACTCCCTTGAGCAGCTGATTCGTCTTCCCCATCATCATCTGAGCCTCTGCAAGAAGGACAAAAAGTTCCTCCTAGAACCCTACAATTACCCCACACGTGGGGTTTGCAGGAAACCATGGTAATCCTGGGAACCTCCCAGCCATCTTCCACACCTCCACATTCACACCCATTTGGGATGCCTCAGGGTGGCAGTGTCAAACACAGCCTACACCACAGTGACTCAGACCTCCCACAGATCCATCTGGATTTGTACTCTGCGTGATCCCCTACAGCCTCCCCACGGTCTCCTCTCAGGGTTTGGCAGAGAGCAGAGTTCTGCAACTGCCCAGTCATGCAACCAAGGGATGGACACACATCCCAGAACATACAGCACTAAAAACCCCAACAAACAGCAAAAAAGAGGCAGTGGGGATGTAGTGCCATGCACCCCAGAGAAAACATCCTTCAAAACTGCAACCTGTCCTCCCATGTGTTGTAGACATGTCCAAAGAGCTTTTAATGATATGTGTCTGTAACTTCTCTGAACTCCCATTCTGGCTGTTTCAGCTTCTAGCAAAACCACGGAGATCTTTACCAGAGACTAAGTTCCAAAATTTCTGTCTAAAGGCTTGATCCTCTCAAAAAAAGCCAGGATTTTAAATCAACTTCAATACAGAGCAAAACTGTATGCCAGTTGGTTCCCTCTCCCCTTCCCACAGTATTCTCTTGCCCCTCCTACATAATATACACTGCTATTTTATCTCCCTAATGGGGTGGAGCATCAAAGTTTGAAACATATTTTATCCATGCTTGACAAAGCCAGTAGAAGGTTCACATCACTAGAACATCCCAAACATCACCTGCAGCTTCTGTACCACACGGTGGCACTGAAGATCAGGGAATTCCAGCCTGTACAGGCAATAAAGTACGACATTCTCCACCTCCTGGAGGGAGGCAGAGGGAGAAATGGTGCTCCAGAGAATCCAAAAGGGAACCCTTCAGTTGGCAGAAGCAGCCTGAGCCTGCTGGGGTTGGCGGGGCAGGCAGCAACCCACAGGGAAGGAAGCACAAGAGGTACCACTGGGTAAACCTTTTCCTTCAGACAGACAGACTGCCATGCTCTTCTTCATAATGTCTCTGCAGCAGCTGCCTGTGGAAGAGGTGAGGAAACCAGCCATTTTCTCAAGTGCCCTTCTGATGCACTTCCCAAGGGCCACTTCTCTGTGGGCATTGCAGGCTTGGCCAGCTCTGGCTTCCTGCTATTGTTCAGGACATTCCATTTTACTTTGAACCTTGAGCCTGGGTTTAGACCACAAAAGTCATGTTTCAGGACCACAGAAGAGGATTAGCTGCAGTCTGCTGCTCTTCTGCAGGAGCAGAAAACTCAGCACTATTTTAACAGCTGCTTGTGGTGCAGCAGCCAGTCAGTGAAGTGAAGGTTGCTAAAGACTTACTGATCAACCTGGTTACCATCATTAATGTAGTGCTAATTTGCCCATGATGTTGCCAACAAGACAGTTCCTAGTTTCCCTTATCTGTGCAAGGCAGTTGCCTCAGCATGAGCACAGCTAAAAAGGCAAGTGTAAACTGCTTCCTTCCAATTCTCTTCCCCCTATCAGAAGAAATGCCTCAAAGTAATGCAAGAGAAGAGGAATTTTACAGAGATGGCAATAGCTCAAGCATTACCTCTGTGTTACAGCTATAATCATTCATCTCTGACTTGACTCATAGTCCTTCAGTGTACTGAATACTCTGCACACAGAATATTTCAGTGCAATAAGGTTCAGATGTTAGTATTAACCACAACCAGAGCAAAAGGCAACATTTTTTTTTCTGTCAGACCTGTGCTTATAAATCCTCATCCCTCACACTCCTGGGATCATATGGGAATGATTTCCATATGCTCACGGGCACAAATCCAACAGTCTTCATTGGGAAAGAGCTCTACAATGCTACAGGATCTAAACCCTCTCTATACCTCTTTTGCTGCCAAGTGTGTGGGACGCTGCAGACAATGGAACTGAACATGAGGGCTGTGACAAAGGAGAAGAGAACCAGGTAGATGAGGCCTTCCACTCCATCATAGCAGAAGCCTGTCAAAGCCTGGACATAATCCTGCAGAGAGAAAGGAGCAGAGGTTCCTGATCACTACAGAGTTAACATTGAGCTCTAACTCAAAAGCTGTTCTCCAGACTACAATCTCTGAAACAACTTCTGGAGATCATAGTCCCTTTTCCAGAGCATATTTCTATTTTAATTTGAGGGACCTTAAGTGTTTTTCACAACTGATTTAACCCTTATTTCCCCTCACAAAACCCAGCTTGGATTTAGACACGGAAACATTTTCAACCCCACGCAACAAGACTTTAAGAGAGGGAGGGAAAAAAAAAAAAGCCAAGGCAAACTTATCCCCCCAACTGAAGAAATCACATTTTTCATTAAGCCTCTCAGCTCCCTTACTAAGTCCCATGCCCAAGAACACAGGCATGGACTGTCTGTGTCTCTGCTGGACAACAGCTAGGCCATGCTATACTGCAGCTCCAAGGCTCTGCACTCCATAGGAAAGGGAAAAAGTTATGTGCTACAGACAAAAAACCCCCCTAACCTGAAGGCCCCTGAAACATCATGGCTGCAATTTGTAGATGTATAAAGGCATGTTACCAACTTTCCTATGTTGCTCTTTAAACAAAAAGCTAACTTGATCCAAATTCCCATTCCCCTTTCTGCTGGAGTCAATCAGTAAAAAGCTGCTGTAAACTGTTCTGGCACACCAGAGATTTGAAACTCCAAAATAATCAGTAGGCTACAGGCTCTACACCCCCTTTGTTCTTTCTCAGCTCAAGGCCAGTTACTGAGCACTCACCAAGTGCAGACTCCGACAGTCCACTAAAGCTGTCAGCTGCTGCAAGTTGATCTCTGTTGAATTCAAAACCTCCTGGATCCGAGTAAGATATTCCTGTAAGCAACAAACCAGTGATTACTGCAAGAGAATGGCTTAGCAGGAGCTGATCTTTGGTTCTGTACAAGACTGAAGGAAGCCAGAAAGAACAGGGAGAGTAAACTTGAGGAGAGTTACCTTGGAGGTGGGGTTCTCTTTGCTCGCTGACCTCATGAGTTCCATAACATCATCCTGCATTTCTACCAGAGCCTTGTGACTTCCTGACAGCTTCTGCTCAACACAAAACATGCAATGTTTCAGCAGTTCAGGCCATGTGCACCAAGAGATCTCCTGAGAAAAGACTGAAATCCTATTTTCCAAACACTGAAGCATCATCCGTATGAACGGTACTAGTTAAAGTTGTCTCAGCTGAAAAGAGTGCAGCTGTGACAGGGTTAAGTTTGAGTTTTACCAAACTGGAAGGAGTACAGACAGAAAGGAGTAGGAAAAAACCAAAAGGAAAAAAAAAATCTTCAAGCAAAGAACAAAACATATACACAAAGACTGTACACACAGCTGGGGCTGGCTCTAGGACAGAGGGGAAGGAGAAAGAAAAAACGCAAAGCATTCAAGTTCTCACCACAGAACACAGCTGGATTTTTTTACTACATCAGATGGATGAGACTTAATGTTAACACTAGAAGTTGTTTGTATTAGTGTGCAGCCTTCACATCCCATTAAAGCATCCATGAGAATTTCACATGCAATGGCATGTCAGAGGATAGAGCAACCAGAAATGCAACAGATGGCAACGGTGCATCATATCACAGCCTGAAGGGTTCTTACCCCACCCTTTAAAACAGAGGAAGACAAGACTTAAAAAAAATCCTAAATATAAATGGTGAAGCAGCTGGTGTCTGCCAAATGGTGGGTGGTGTGGGCTCATTCTGGCCTCTGATACATATGACCAATTTTGGGATGGGCCCAGGTGCCGTTCTTCAGCCCCCACACAAAAGAATAATGACTCACATTTATACTTCAGGATAAATCCCTTGGATGTTGAAAGGTTTGTAAGAGGCATATGTGAAAAATCACTCCTTCACCTACAGAAGTGGCTGCGTTTTGGGAGTGCATTTTGTTTAATCCAAAAGAACCTTCAAGAAGAGACACAAAGCAGGAAGTAGCAGTTTCCCACCCTGGCATTAATTGTGGGTGCTCTGTCTCCATGTTGCTGCTCTTAGATGAGTGTCATGTAAACAGAGGTACCACAAACAAAGCCATGGCCCTCATCACATCACACACCTGCCCTTCTGAGGGGGCATCCTGGACCTGAAGCTGTGCAGGTAGTGATGAAGTTGGAAAAATCTCCTCACTAAATCACCTCCTGCACAGATGGGAAGTAACTGCCAAAGCTTTACCAACAGCTGGAGTGCTCCCTAAAGCCAACACCCCACCATGTGCTGCATGCACCTGTACCCTGCAGGATGACAAGACCCAGGGGTGAAGGGATTTGGGATACTTCCACTCACCTGCTGGAAAGGGTTGGGATATCCAGCACTACAGGTCATGTAATAGCGGAGGATATCTATGAAGACACAAGAGAAGGAAGTCAGGCAAGATACATCACTCCAGCTTTGCAGCATTTCACAACTGCCATGAGGGAGGTGTTGAGTTCTGAAAGCCATGTACAAAACGAAAATGCAATATAAATTGAATCGGTTCCCTCTCTCCATGTAGGACTACAGTGCATAGAGGGCACTAGAGAAAGGGATGTAAACTGCTTGCAGGGACAAAAGAAAGATTTGTTTCCTTTTCATTTTCTTTTTAACCAGTGAAAACCAAGGGGGCTGCTTCACTTAAGCAGTTACATGAAGCATGGAAGAAGTTTTATTCAGAAGTCAGCACTATCCACTGTATAAACCTAAGACAAAACACCAGTCTAGGATAAATCCAAGTGGAGTACAGTGAAGACATAGTCAGACTTGTAGATAAGACTGCTACTGTGCTCTGCTAGCAGCATCATTTATTTCCAGGCTTGAAGAGACAGTTGTGTTCCTCTTCATTCAGATGTGTGTGAAACCAGGCTGGTGCCCTCAAGAGCCCTCTATAAAACTACATCAACTGCCAGCACATACAAATTTCAAATATCGGGCTTTCCCCTGCCATTCTCAATACTACTATCAAGGAATGGAGCTCTGAAAGACTTGATCATCCAAATACCTTTAGATTATTTCTCAAACATTTACAGTTCCTCTTCAGATGAGCATGAGTGTGCCAGCTCAGCAAAAATGGTGATGTTGGCTTGGTAAAGACTACAAAAGCCCCAAAACACACACTGCCCCTGTAGATTCCCCCTCCACCAGCATCTTTTCCTCCACTCTTTTTAATCATCTGTCTGTGACTTCCAGCAATGCATATTCCAGGCTACAAAGCTATTCTGATGAGTCCCAACTCAGAAATCAGTAAAAAGCACGAGCAGAAGTGAGTGGAGCCATGAAGGAAGCAGACCTGACTGTATCCTGAGTCTGCTGTGCTTCCCATAAATATTGAATGCACCTTTCGGCAAACCAACACACTGGAGACCAAGTGGTACAACACAGACTGTCAGCTCCTGCACACTGGCAATGCAACCTGACAGCTGTTATTTATAATTCATTAGCCTACTTGGGGCAGCTCCTGCCAGCTGCTCCAGCTCCCTCCCACCGACTCTTTCTCTGGGATGACTTACATTGCCCCAGCCAAGCCTCTAAACAGCAATTAGCAAACTCTGGGCAGATAGGAGGGCAGCAAGAGCTGCTTGGTGCCTCACTTTGGGCTGACCACAGAAGAGACTGTCCACAACTACTGAGCCAGGCAAAGGGCTGCTCCTCCCCAGCTCATGAATCACACTCCATGGCTACAGAAAAATGAGTTAAAACACACCTGCACTGGGAGAACAGCATAACAGCAGCAATCCACAGCATCACACATGGTGACCCAAAGGAGCTGTGATCTTGTCACCTATTTATTTTAAACCAACAAACCACTAATAGTTTCTCTTAGGCTCCCCACAGTGGTATCAAGTTTACATCACCTTTTTAAGTGCAGTAAGTCGCATGACATCCTGCTAATGCAGAGGTCTAAAAATGTTTCTTGAGGGCCCTTCTGGATCATCCCTGGTGGGCAGATTAGAGATGAGAGTTCCTGATATCATAGTTTGCAGCTTGTAAGCCCAGGATAAAGATTGCTGGTTACAAGTGAAAAAAGCAGTACAGTGAAATAAGTGCTTGCCTTGCTTCACCCTGGAAGGCAGGATCAACAAGGATTCACTGTGGTAGCTCTGGCTTTGCTGCTGACAAGTGTGACACTCTGTACATAAAACATGCTTCCCAAAATGGCAAAGCCATCAGGAGCAGCTTTTCCTTGCATTGAACCCAGTGTGCTACAAGCTGTGGTGCTTTAAAGCTCAGGCTACAACAGGCAGTGAAGCTGCCTTAAGGTGATCTTGTGCTGCAAAACCTGGAAATTAAGAGGACTGTGCCCCCTACCCCCATAACACCAGGGAAAAGGCAAAGAGCAGAAGGCATCTTCACCCATTTTAAACGTGGTGGAGGCCACCCTGTACATCAAACCTCACATTTCTGACCAGAAAACAGCTACGCTAACCCATCATTTGCACTTTGCTAAAAGCTCCAGGCAATTTCTTTCTATAATTGTCTTCCTGATGCATTTTCCTCTCAAGGAAAATTCCTAAAGGTTGATTTGATTTTTGAAGCCAGCCTTTAGGCAAACTAGTTCATAGGAGAAGGGTTAGGCAGGGTCACATTGCTGTTGCCAGCAGCAATCCTCCTGACCCATTCTTGGTGCACAGGCCGTGTGGGAGCAGAAGGCAAGGAAGGAAACTACCTAAAATGCTTTATTTTTGCAAAGTCTGTTTTTCCTAGAAAGGAAAGTAGAGCTGCCTACTAAAGACAGCTTCAGCTGCTAGAACTACTTACTGCTTCTGCAACCATGGAGACTTACTTCAAAGCCCAGCCAAAATGCAAAAATGGCATTATGCATCTGCCAAAAGGCAGTGAGAAGGTCTGTAGAGAGCAATAAGAAATAAAGATCCTAGTTTAAAAAAAAATCCCCACACTTAGAACAGCTTTTCCCAGCCCTCCTTCATCTCTTCTTGAGCATTCTCTAACCAGTTTGCATCTTACATATCCATCCAGATGAGGATGTCTCTGTGGGCTCAATCAGAGGAAGTTGAAGAGTATCACCTGTGATGTCAAAGGAAGGCAACTTTTTTGGCTGGAGTTTCTTGCCCAGGTAACCTGTTCTCCACCAGGAGCTTTATTTCCCCAAGGGACCAGTCTGACAGCAAAGGGAGGTATCTGCATAACATTTATATTTCTCTCATATATCCAACTTTTATATTGGTGAAACCAAAGAGCTTGTAGCTGTCCAATTTGCCCTCCACTCAAAGCCTTCTGCTAACCAAAAGTCCAGCAAAACCACACAAGAAAACAGCTTCTCAATGCCAACATCAGCTCAGCAGGATTCCAAAGAGTACTTCTTTGGGCAAACTCTTTTCTGCAGTGCTCTCTGAGCTCAGGTGAAACTGTACAGACACCATACGTCCCATGAGGTTTTGTCTTTATCTTACTTCTAGAGAGGAAACAGAGGTGAATCCTCTGGTTCATGCAGCTCTGGGCTTCCAGGCTGAGAGTGAATCAGTGAGAGGCCAGTTAGGAGAGTGGGCACAACAAGAACACTCACTGCTTCCATCTGAGCAGCATCTGACCTGGCCAGCTTGGCTGGACCAGAGGTAAGAGGCTCCATTATCCTTCCCCTGAGGTTTACAGTTCTCTTGGATGAAGTGAGTGGCTGTTCACCATGCAGATTTCTGGGAAGAGAATCTGAAGGAAGCTCTTCCTGTTGTTTAGACAGATTGTGCCTTTCTATTTAATTTTATGCAATAAGTCATTTAATAATAACATAATATCAATGAAAAAAGAATGGGACTAGAAGATGGCCTCCTGCTTTGAAAATAAACATCTTGGCTGCACTAAGTCTTTTTATTAGCAGCAGGAGCTGATTATACAGCCACTGTTCAACTCCATTGGCTTTATCTCAATTAAAGAAGAGAGGGTGACTTAGGCACATACATCAGCCTCTTCTGAAAAATTATTTAAGTATTTCTTTCTCCAGGAAACCTGCATTAAGATTATTCACCTCCCCCTTCTCTCCTATCATATTTTAATGCAGCACATTTTATCTGCAAAACAAGGACATCTCCTCTCTAGCTAAAAACATGACAATAATAATGCACTTAATCAGATTATTCTCAGCTCCATTAATTCCATTTAGATTTGAAAACTAATGCAATTAATGCATAAACAGGAATATTAACATGCTAGTTGCCCAGTATTCACCACAGTTATTTTTCTGTGAAAACTACAACCACCACCACAAAAAACATTGCAAATATCAGTGACTCAGTCCCAGTCTGAATGCCAGAGCACAGGGAACCTTACAATACACTGAATTTAATAACAACAACTAAAAATAGTAATTAAAGAGAAAAATTGACCCAGCACTACCAACTTTCTTAGGATTACTCATTGGTTTTTATATTCTTAAAATGAGATGGCAGCACCTATGCCAGACCCCAGCACTGGGCAGAAGCAGATACCTCAGCAAGACACTCAGTCCAACTTCAGCTGAAGTGATTCCCAATGTCATTTCCACATATATGGTAACTCACCATGGATTCTTTTTTAGTAATTTCTTTTCTGAATTGAAAAATTCATGGTTGGGTACCCTGTGGTGAAACTCAACAGAGCAATAGAAATGTTTCTGCCTCTGTACTGCTGTTAATGTTGGAGAACATCATCCAACAAGCAGAGACAGCAAACCAGAGAGTATAAAGAGTCCATGCACTAAAACCAGGAGCCTTCAAACAGAGCATCTTCCTCTGAGAGGACAGCAGCAATGCTGGCTCCCAGCTGCCTGTCCTGTCTCCTCAAGCTCATCACTCTTGTTGTGTATGGCTCACCTGACCACAATTTGCAGCCAAGCATCTTAATGGATACCAACATTTACCCCAGACTTAAAGATGTTTCTAAGGAGCCATTATTGGGATTAAAGTGTCACTGAACAGTGCCACACTGCAGTCCTCGTGTCGTGATTTTCCTTCCTCCTCAGATGCACAGGAGGGTCCCAGCATCAGGGGCCAAGAGCTATTTCTGAAGTTTCCTGATCATGAGCTATGACACAGCAGTGAAAACCCACACGGCAAGGCAGAGGATTAAATCATCTCCCAGCCAGCTGCCTAGTGTGATGGCAGGCTCAGGAGTTAGACCAACATCCTTCTGGAAAAAGGAAAAAAAACATGCACATTCCACGGCTGCCTAACAGCAGGGAGCTGACACCCACCGAGGGCCACCCTTCCGACCCTGGCCTGTGGCAACACCTGCTCTTCCTCCTCTTCAGTGCTTCACTTAGACCCATTCACTGTTATTTATGGAGCCCTAACAACTGCTATAGCTGATGGTGCTGCCAGAGCAGAGCCTGATTTCACCCAGGGGAGCTGCCTGTCCCTGCCGGGGGATGCAGGAGGAGGGATGGAATGTCGGTCCCGCGCTCCCGTTGGCCCCAAATCAAATGATACTGATTAACGAAAACTGTGGGAGCCAAGCAGGCAAGGACAACTGAAATGGAGAAGGAGCACAAAGGGGCCTTTCTTCGGTTTCCCAGGGTCAATCTAATTGTTACCAAACACGCTCCAGAGCTGATTTGGGTTACCAAATTATCACAGCACACAGCTGGCATCAGCATCAGGTATTTCCCCTTGGCCTCGCTGACCCATTTGTCTCTTTGAACAACTAGGAAACCAGTTTGGCACCTGAAGCCACATCTTTGTCACCTTCACAGCCAAGAGAGGATTTTCATCTTGTGCAATGTTAAGCACTTATGCTCTTCCCTCATTACATCTCTGTTACAAAGAGAGCTGCCTGGCTCTACTATCTCCTTCCTAGTAAATCAATAAATAAGGCATTCCAAAAATAAGCTGTAGGGTGGCAATATCAACTTCTACAAAGTCTTTTATACTACATTCTGCCTCCAGACATAAATGTCTCTTATTGTTCCCAATACCTGCACCCTCAGCCATAGCTACATACCTGATTTCCTACCAGATGCACAGTGAGAGGCAGCGCTTGGCTGTGCATACAGCCATGCACGAGATCTTCTGCACACATGGCAAAGATTCTCTGATTCCACTAAATAAGAACCAGGAAAAATATACAGGTGGTTCCTTTTGCAGATCAGTGTCATCATTTACACAGAACCAGACAAAGGAACTCTCATGAGAGAGAAGGTAGGGAAAAAATAAGTTAACTTTTTTAACTAAACTCAGTCCTGAAAATACTTTCCTTTTCAGAACTTACCATATCTCTGCTGGCAAGCACCCAACCACCTTTTTGTTAAGCCATGGTTCTGAATGCCACTTTTGCCCCCTGAGGTTCAAACTGGAGGCATCTCTCACCTCACCAACCACTTCGGTCTAAATTAGGAGCAAATAACCCCAAATCCATCAGTCTTTCAGCTGGATGCCATTGTGATGCAAGCATACTGCTTCAAGTGGAACAGGATAAGCAAAGTGGTCAAAATACTGCATTTATAATGAAAAGGGAAATTCATAATTCTTTGTGGCAGTGTCCATTCATTTATCCTTTCAATTAGCTTTAAAGAGGCTACTATATATAGATACCATTAAGAAAAAAGTTTACATATATTTGTTGATAACAGATATAAAAATAAGTATTCTAGGTTCAGGAATACAGACCTAAGAGCAAGTTTTAAAAATGACAACTCAAACTGCATGCTGCTCTTGCCACTGTTGTGTCACTTAGAGAGGAGAACAAAACTCAGGAGTGACACATTTAAAGCAAAATAACCCAGGGACTTCTGCCTTGACCCTTGGGTGGAAACAACTGAAGAAAAAGACTGAAGGTTCTTCTGATGTGTACAAGTACACTTCTGACCAGGGTATAAGTTCAAAGTTCTGATCAGCACTGTTTATCCAGAGCTCCACACATTGTTTTCCCACTGTACATCAGCTCCTCTGTTTCAAACACAGCCTCAGATTCCGAGCCCCTGCCATGCTCTTGTGTGACAGCTGGAGCTGCAGAACCCTGTGCCAAAGCCAGTCCCAGCACTTACCAGCACTGAGCACTGCATTCTCTTCAACCACTTTGGAGATATAAGCATCAGGGTTGATACAGAAGTCACTGGAGCCCTGGACAGGTGGAAGACAAAAGGGAAAAGGAATATCAAAGCACACCAGTATCAAAGAGCAGTTGAGCCAGGTTAACATCAGGGAACCTTCTATTCTAGGGGTGTTTCAGAAGCTGAAGTCTCTCATTGCTTTCCACACCCACAGCAGTGCTGGAGCACGAGGTATCACACCACACCACGGAAGGAGGAGCAGCTCTGTACTTTTCCCAGATAGAAACTGCTAGGACAGTTACCCAGAACAGGATATGCTATAAATCAGGCACAGCATAACATTAATCTCATGTCTGCTAAACCTGCAGCAGAGTGGATGGGACTTGGACGAGAGCCACTTACCACAGCAACAGCCAACTCCAGGCCCAGGGATCCCCAGCTGACAATTAGGGCAAACACCCCAAGCAAGCACACCCTGTGGGAGACAGACAGATGGCAGATGTAGCAGCTTTGATTTCAAGCAGTTCCTTTCACAAGATGCATTATTTGGAGTCCAACACAATTACCAAACCCAAGAAGTTATCAACCACTGACTGTATCTTCAGATAAACGTTCCTATTTTGAATGTCATGGACAGCAGCAACCAGAGAAGTTCTTGTCCAGCTGTTGGTTCCCATGTTACCTGCCCTGAGGCTGCAGGGGAAGGGGGAAGAGCTTCTAGCAGGGGAACCAAAGGCACAAAGACACAGGGGAGGCAGATTGGCAGGTGGATGTCTACAGGCCCATCACTTTCATTGTTCCCTTTCTACACTTTATTTTCCAGGTCCAAATATATTCAAAGGAAAATATAAGGAAATCCTCACAAAACACTGATCCAAAATTGGACAAATCTCTCCCATGTCTATAATAAATGAGGTTGTTGGGTATAAGCACCACATGGCTGCAGACAGTGGGAGGTAACACTCAAGTCTGACTTTGGCTCCAAGCTGATGCCCCTGAACAGCACCTCAGCATCCCACACAGCTCCAGGAGAGAGACAGTTACCTGCAGGCAAACAGTTTAGGTCCCTACCATGGGAGTCCATCTCTGCACAGATTTAGAGTTTTGTTTGACAGCTGGACCTCATTACCAACAGAAATAGTGGGAAGTGTGAAGGCAGAAGGATGACAGAGCAGTGGTCTCAGTGACATTCAGATGGCACACACTAGTGGAAAAGGTTACTGCACTTCCCAACCAGCACATTAGCTCTTCACCCTTGCTGTCAGTATGAGTGGTAGAGATATTCAGGCAATAGTGCTCCTCAACTCCCTCAGGTACAGGCAATACAGACTAATAAGCAGTTTTATTTTATGTGTCTGTCTTCAAAGTAAAGGGACACTGTCTTGCTCTCTTAGGGACACTTTTTCCCCTCAGGCTTTGAGGCATAAGTAGATTCCTTCCCACCCACACCCTGAACAATAAAAAAACATGTTCATAACCCAGATATTCTTTATTCAAACCTAGTGCAAGCATCTCTGTGAGGAAGGGACATATCTTTTCTCTGCTGTATTTTTCTCACTGAACACTAGAGCTTTAGAAAATAAACCTATAGGTCTCCATTACAAAAAATCTATCCTTTAGTTTACCAATTTATTTTCATTCCGAATAATCCCTATTCTGTGAATGGATCTGTGGCTCATCTTGCAGAACTAAAGGAGCTTCACCAGACTGACATCTGTGCTGCACTCTGAAATAAGACACTAAACACTTTATTATGCCTTTTTCAAATGGATACAAAAATTATCAGCCATGGATCAGGAAGGTTCTGAGGTTTTATGACATAAGGACAACACAGCTTGGTGCCTCCAGCTGAGCATGTTAATCAATAAGACACATTTGTTGTTTTACTTTAAATGAAGATGACTGGGTCAGTAACTGATTGCTTGGCTAAAAGATATAAAACTGGCATTTCACCATCTTGCCTGGCTGTGATACACTTGCTTCTTTATGCCATGTGCTCCCTTTGGGGAATGCCTTAATATGAACTTCTGGCTAACAGGGAATGAGATTCTAATTTAAACTCTGGGTTTGCCATCTGTGCATACACTTGGACTTTTCTCTGTATAACCTGCCAGGTATGAAATCATCTGGCAAATAATAAATCTGAATATACATTCCAATTATTAATGGCATCACCATGTACCAGGACAAACTCTTGGCCATGTCAGTTGTCAAACTGTCACTATGTTTATGATACCAGTATCTTTGCCAACTATGCCAAGATAAACCAAGCTACAAGATGGGAAAAGAATAGTTTTTTCTTGTAATGGGGCATTTTCAGTGCTTTTTAGAAAAAGACATGCATTAATATTGCAGTACCATGGCAACAAGACTCCTCCTCATAGCTGTATAAACCATTGCTTGTCCTTCAGGTGTGACAGCCCCAGGTAAACCAGAGCAGATCGTGACACAGAAGGGATGCTGCCAGGTTGTGTAGACACATGCAATGCTTATCATCAATTAATAAATGCCTTCCCAACTGTAGAGAATTAAAGGGAAATTTTTAAACTTGTAATTCTAATGTTCACATTACTATCCCCCAGCACATGGAGGCAAATTTAAGATGTTCAGTTTCAGATGTCCTTGACATCAATTGACAACAGCCAGAGGTTCACACTAGCAGGCACTTGCATTCAGCTGGTTTTACTTATGCCCTGTCCACAGATCAGGACTTACCCCATAAGAATGGCCCTGGAGTTTCTAATGAGCCCAAAAAGCACCAACAAACATATCAGGACATGAAACAGGAGCAGGCCCAGGTATCCCAGCCACCTACAGTAAAGAAAAACATGGTCTGCAAAGGAAAACCAATGTATAAAAAGCACAGATCAAGAAACTAGTGTAACTTATGGGGAAAACACAGCCCTTCTTTCCTTCAAGTAAAAACTCACCACTAATGATTAACCTTCAGAGAAATACCCTCCTGGGTATTTTCAGGATCTGGAGTTGAGGCAGGTAAAAGCATTTACACAACACACCCAGCATACACAGTGACTGAGAAATGAGACAGCTAGTCTTGTTCTAATGTGAAATTATATGCAACAGGTCACCATCAGAGGAAGAAAAGGCATTGCAGCTTCTTGAACTTCCTAGACATTTGTTAGGAAACACTTCAGTTATTCATTCCACATGTGTGATAGAGGTTGTCTTTTGTGGAATACAGGTGATGCAACACTTTATTAAATATGATTAATAAAAAATGCTAGGGTGTGGTGTTAATTTACAGAACTACTACAGTTTTCTACCCTAGTTAATATGTTCTATAACAATGGGTTTTTTCTGCCAGGACTAGAACACAAACTACAGATTTTGTACACTGAGAATAAGTTTCTCTTCAGCTACTAGTAAACACAATTCAGAAAAAAAAGTTGTGCATTTTGATTTCAACTGGATGCAGTTTTGCTGTAAGAAATGAATCAGCTGCACGGGTCAAGAGCATCTGCAGCAATATACAGAGCCTCTGGCTCAGCCATGCAGAACACACACAATTTTTGCAAAACAGGCCAAAGAAGATGCTACAACCACTACACACCTGTACCAGTCATAGAGGTCAATCTGAATTGCCAGCTCCTCCAGAGACAACTCTTCATTCTTCCAGAAGGGGATCTCAGTTGTTTGCCTGACCAGATCATCCAAGAGACTTTGCATTTTTTGGACAACATGCAGGTAGTCTGTCTGCTTCGTGAACATCTCCTCCAGCACGAGCAAGTTGGGTTCCACTGTCTGGTTCAGGGCCACTGCAGTATCCAGTACCTACAGTATGGGAAAGCAAAAGTGGGCAGAGGGGAAAGGAAAAAAAAAATTAAAGGACAGGAAATCAAGGAAGTAAAACAGAATTCATTCTTACTACCAAGTCATGGACAGCTTCCAGGTTACCAGTGTGTCTGAAGAGGCTCAGACTGCTTGCCCTTCTAAGGCAACTTAAAAGCAACTATAAAGGAGATTGCCACCACTGGACTACTTGTGAACAATGATGATGAGCTCAGCTGAGCCTTTAGCACACTTACACATTTTGCAGCCATCGGGGTTGCAGTGTGATACCATAAAATTAAAGGTAGCACAGGAACAACTGACGGTACTAAAATGCTACATTTTACTAAGAGATTTATCTGCTTTGGCCTGCTTCCTCTTCTTGTTGTGGAAGAGAGCTGATCAGAAGCTGTTTTTAAACCTAGCAAAGGGAAGATGTCCTTTAAACAAGCTGCGTTCGCTCTGGTATTTTTAGAAGAGCTGAAGAAATCACCGCGCCACTAGTGGAAGTTTTAGCACATCCCTAAACCCAGACACTAACGAAAAACAGGAACAGACACAGGCAGAGCCAGACTCAGGAGGAGGGAATGCTGGGCAAGTCTGCTCATTCCCAAACTGCCCACCTCTCCCAGTGCTCACCCGGTCCTGGACACCGGCCACGGTGCGGTTGGCATGGCGCAGCGAGTACGTCAGCCGGTGGATGCCGTCGCTGGTCTCCCCATTCCCATAGAATCCGACGGCAATCCCGGCACTGCGGAGAAGGAACGCGAGAAAGGGTGGAGTTAAAGCTAAAAGGTGAGTTGTGTCTCACAGAGCTCATGGCTACAGCACCCCGGGTAGAGACACCAGCGGTTTCCACACAACAGGAAGCTGCTGCCTTCCCAAAGGGAGTTGGGGTTACCAAGCTCCTCGGCAACCACTGGGAAAATACACCTGTAAATATTCACAGCCACCAACTCCCTGCATAGCATCCCTGTGATGAAGGGCAGAACACATTTCATTTATAGTAAAATAATGAAAGTCTGCCAGAGAACCGTCTGGTTGTCCATGGCTGGATCTAAAACTCCCAGGAATCCAGCCAGACATGCAGCTCTCCAGTGGCTCGTGCAAGAACTGCCATTGCTGTATCAGGAGACACGTGCCTTCTCTGGACATGAAATGCAGATTGTTTTGTTGTATTTCTTAAAGCAGGACACCAAGATCTTGCTTTGACTGCTTGCCCACAGTGGTGGTTCCTCTAGATCCATTTTCCATGCCCTTTTCTCTACCCTGTGAAATATCTATGAACATCATCTTGATTTATTTTCCCATTAGAAACATTTGTGTCACACTGATTTAGAGTACTGGGAAAGGAGGCTTAACAACTTACTGGGACAAAAGCCTTATTTATTTTTAAAGCAAGCGAATTTCAAGCTTGCAGACACAATTCAACTCCAGCTGCTTAGCAAATTACCACCTATCAGCTGATCTGCCATAACTGTCCACACATATCAGTCTGCCCCAATTATGAAGTAAACCATATTAGCTTAAGCCTCACTTAAAGGAGGAAGATCCTGTAAATGAGTTGCAACCAGTGGATTATCTCATGCAAGTCAGCAATACCTCTTCATTAAGATATCACTGCAGGAACTCACAGTTCCTCTTCCCATTTCTTAGTAATAGAGGAAGAAAGAACTTGTGAAGGGATCACACAACTCAACTCAGGACAAACAAACCACCGGAAGACACTTCTTCTGTTTTCATGTCATATTTAGCTTGAGAGCACCCAGGATCTTTTTTAGGGAGGTTCTCAAGACACCAAGGTAGTGTTTGTGGAAAGAAAATGACAAGGATGGTTTTGTTGTAAATCTAAAGTTATTCTGGATGAAGCAAAGCTCCTTCACAACAACTTTGTGCTTGGGTTATAGCACTGCCCTCACAAAGTGGGTTTGAAGAAGGAATCAGAGAGGAAGGAAACAAGCCAAACAGCTTTCAGAACAAGTAAGCACAGTGCCTTTGTTTGACAGGAAGGGTCACCAAAGGACATTAGGCTGTCCTCACCCAGCTGGGAAATGAACCCAAGCAGGCCAGAGTGGGCTTTGTCTGCAGAACAGACCCTTGCACAGATCTGCTCTGGCATGTTCAATCTCAAGTCCAAGCAACTGGTTTTGCTCTCACTTCTCTCGTGTAGGAAGTCAGCATCCATCCCTCCTTCCCTGGCCTCATCCACTCTTGAAGAGTGAGCAGAACAACATGGTTCACCTGGTCATGTCTCTACTTTATCCTCACACATAACAAGAAATAGAAGCAAATATCATGAACTGGAAGCAGACCCACCAGGAAAATCTGTGTCAGCCTCTTGCTTTTTCCAGCAATTGAATCTCCATAAATTATAGAACGCTTGGCCCATAAAAGCCTCAGCTGAGGAGTCTTCTAGGGACATGAAACAGCCTACATCACATACAGAAAGAGGCAGCAGGTATGGAACTACAAATATTTAGTGTTAATACAAAAAATAAGCCTCTTTCTTCACAAACACCATTCCTCAAAAATTTTCCCAGTGCAAATCATGCTGATAACTACAGAGAGAAAAGCCTCTGCATTCCTCCCTGGTTGCAGCTATTATCAGAGCTTGATAATGCGTGCCTAGGATGCACGGGGCTGGAGGGCATAAAAGACACCATTCCTCCTCCCCCTGAAGCAGAGAGATTACAGATGCAGAGCTATGCCCAGGATAAAGGCAACTCAGCATCCCACCACAGCAACTGCAAAACCATGGCTTGAATTTCTCCTTGCCTTCTCAGAGCAAACAAATTCAGACAGACTCTTTCAGCCTCCTGAGCTGCAGAAAACTTTAACAGTTGTTTCTACGATAGATACCAAATAACATTCCAGAACATTCTTGACATTGAATAGGCAGATCTGACCCCTTTAATTAGCGAGCAATTTCTATTCAGCCTATTACAGCTACTAGAAGCCTATTCTTTCAGCAAAGACTTGGTAAGTGCCCAAAACCTGCTGCTTGGCTCTCAGTGTTCCCAGCACTGTAGCACTATTTTGGTGGGAAAGGCTCAGAAACAGCACTCTGAAGTAGCAGCAGATTTTACCCTTAAAGCTGCAGCACAGAGAGGTACATCAGGCAGTTTATTTAAAGGTTCTAGTTATGAAGAGCTGGCAACTACAGGCAAGTGACTTGGAACCTGTTGCCCTGTTGGAGGCAGAACTACCCCAGCAGCCTTCCAGAGGCTTCCCATCCATCCTTGTACCAACCACAGCTCCCACTGGCCCAACCCTCCAGGAACAGCCACTACTCCTGAAAGAAAACACTACAGCAACAAGAACTGGGATAAAAGCCATTTTAATCCAAGTAATAAATTCCTCTAGACATGCAGCTCACACATTCACTGGAAACTACACATAAAGCATTAATTATTCCATTACTGCCCAGCAAAAGCCAGCTCTGCATTCAAGCCCTGTGCTAGCAAGGGCCACTTACACAGCCATTCCCCTCCCAGGAGCAAGTTGTACAGTTTTGTGGCAGTTCCCCTTTCCATCACACTAAAGAGGGAAGGAAATCATTCCAGGCAAGGGGCAGCTGCCTGGACACATGCTGTGGCTGAGGAGGGGGTAGAGCTGAAGGGCAGGCAGTGGGGGAACTGCTGCTTCTTACTTTTCTGTTTGCATTTGGCTTCATCTAAATCCAGCAGTTGTTTCAAATCCCTGCCCACACATGCTGATATGAGTTGCTATTGTTTAAAGGAGATTTAAGGATTTACACTAGTTTTTAACTACCTTTTATATGATTAAAGGGAAACAGAGGGGTTCCTTCTATTTGAGTGCATCCTTCTAAAATAAAAATAGATAAACTCATCTTAACCCAACAGCATAAGTCCTTGAGGTCAGGACAAATCACATGGCTTCTTGCACGAAGCCCAGGAGGCACAATAGCCTGAGATACAGCAGATCCATCTCTCAGTACAGGATGGCAAAATCATCACCCAGTGGAAAAGCCTGTATTTCTGTCACACAGCCTGGATACAAGAACAGCATTCCTAAATGACACAGCTCTTTTCCACCCTTGCACCCTCTGGAAGATACTCCAACATATTTTCAATGCTGCTATAGGAAAGTCATCTCTATTTCTGGTATTCTTGCTTCTGTCACATTCCCCTCCCTAGCATGCACACACATCTCTCCTCCTGAATCCATACTATCCCATCCTCCATTCCTCCTCCCAAACTTACCTTTGCTAGTCTCCTGTCACTTTCACTGCCATCCCCACCTCTCCCTTGCTTTCATCGCACTCATTTTTTTAATAAAAATCTTAAAAATCAATCTATGAGGGTCTTACAGGCCATTTAAAAACTTGTTCCTATAATTCAATACTGCACTTAAACCACTTGGCTATTCAATAATTTTGTAAGTTTTAGGAAAACCACTTATTTAAGTCAAGAAAACATTGCACTTCTTGAGCTTAACACTACCACCACCAGTGCACACCCACAGAAACACACTAGACCAGCTCTTCCAAGAGTTACACATGTGAGACAGAAGAGCAGCATGCCAGAATTTCTATGTATTCCCACAGACACAACAGTGTGATTTGAAGTCCTGCAGGTTGTATACACACTTTAGTATTACTTTCTCAGGCACCAACAGAAATTGAAGTCTGGAGAGCAGCTTTCCCATTGTTGGTGTGCAAGAGCTAAATGGGCTTTGGATGCCCCTTGATAAAGAACCAGAAAAGACAAATCAAGTGTAATTCTGCAACATGATCTGCAAAAAAAACCCAAAAAAATGTTGTCTGGATTTACACAAGACACACACGAACAGCAGCACATTAATTTGATACAGAGAGCATATACATTCCTTCTGGTGACTAGATCCTCCTGCTTTAATACCCCAAAACACACACCAAAATCCCTCTGGGTATCCAGTCACCAGTCTGAAAAGATGAACACTAACCATTCACATCACATTCTTAGAAATGAATAATCTAACTACACCAAGTCAGCTTTAATTACAGGAACTTCATAAGAAGAGCCCTTTTTAGACTTCACGTTCTCAGGAGGAATGTTAATTTGTCTGTCTAATTACCACCTTGCACTTTTGCACCAAGGGAAACTGCTATTACTGGCACTTGAGAAAGCAAGTTTTCACCATTTATGTGTACCCATTTCTTTCAGGTATCCTCTCCACAAGGCTTTCTTCCCACCCTTGGAGCTGAGCTCCCTTATGGGAGAGTTAGGGTCACCTAACTCATAGGTGAGGTGATTTATAAGACAAATCTCCATACACAGAAACCAATCAGGATTGGTAGAGTCTAGAAATGAACTAAGTATTCAAGGAATACTTAGGCTAATAATTCCCACAGCTTTGTGGCTGGAGCAACTGGGAAGACTCATTAGAGACATTTTGTTGGAGAGCTCTTGTTAACCAGTTATGCCTTGCTGCTGGCTCAGCATTCTCCCTTTTGCACAGCTGGAAATAGTGAGACATTAGGAAACAGTGATCCAAAGAACAGAGCAGGATCCACAGTACAAACAGATCTCTGGGATTAAGTACAACCTAAATAAGCATGTACTAGGCACGGCTGGAATTAAACCAGCATTAACTAGCTCTCAGCTGGGAAGACAATAGTCCACTTCTAAGTGTTCAGACAGACCAGGCCAGCAGCTGGTTGGAACCTCCCTCTGCTTCAGAACCCAAGCTACAGATAGTTCTCCAGCTAAAATAATAAATGGTACACCAAGGATGAGAAGCAGTGGGTCAGATTTTGAGGAAGCCTAAGCAGTTTTCCAGCTTGTGGACCTGACCGAGTCACATTGAGTTTACCAGAATTTATACAGTGACTTTCCAATTTTAAATCGTCTCACACATTCTCTGCAGAAGAGCAGAATACCACCTTCTCACCCTTTCTACAATTAAAAACAAACACCACTGCCACAGTGCAGCAGCTGTCTCGGTCACATATGCTGCACAACAATAGCTAACAAGGGCCTGTAGCAGCAGCACCACTATAAATAGCATCAGCCAGAGCTTCTCTAAGGAAGGGTTAGGATCACAGCACTCTCAGTGGATTGGAATGGATGCAGCTGAAGCTCTTAAGCTCACTAAAGAAAAAGGTGAATGAGGCTGAGACGACTTCTTTGCAAGTTGTTTTGTGGTTTGCCTTTCTATTCCAGGCACCTACTTGCAATGGGCAAAGCATGGAAGAGCTCCCTGCAAACACAGCAATACTGGCTGGTACACAAGGTCTCCTGCTCAGCCCTGAGCCAGTCCTTCTACAGGCAAATCCATCCTCAGCTGCTAAACTCACCACACAATGTCTGCTCTGCACTGTTTGCTTCAATACTTCAAGGGTTTGCTATTCTCCTCAGCATGTGCCTCGAAAGAGCAAATACACAAATGCATTAGCAGCACAGTCTGGCTCTTGAACAGCTAAGCCTGGGCTTCAAGGAACACATCACACACCAGATCCATCAGCTATCAGCAGGGTAATACAACAAGTGAACCACAAGGTACTGTCTCATTTGCTTTTTCCTCCAAGGGAATGCTGGCAGACCTTTGGAGAGGCAACTAAGACTATGGGCAAGAGTAGATGATACTTGGAACTGGTAAGAAACACAGTGCCCAATACAGGGCAAGCACATCTAGAGAGCTCCAAGTACCCATTCTGCCAAGTCAAAACAAGATCCAAGGCTCCTTCCAGGAGTCCACAGACACATCCCTGCTTTCAGGTGCCTCATTACTCACTTCCTAGGAAATTCTCTCTTTTTAACTTCATCTGTACCTCTTGTCCACTAATTACTGAGTTTTTCAGAAATCCTTTTTTTCAGCTCACCTCCAACAGCTTTTATTGCTCAGTTGTAACAGGAAGCATTGCTGACCCTTGCACCATTACTAGCAGCCCTTGGAGATGGCATGTTAGTGCCACAGAAAATGAAATGCAGCAGTGTCTTACACAGGCTGCAAAATCTGAATGTCTCCTCCAGTCAAATACCAATCCTTCCAAACCAAAAAGAATCATCTGTGTCTCTTTCTTCCTAATCTGCTCTCCCACACAGCCATTCTCTTCGGACACCAGATTCTACAAAATCTGCATTTAGACCTGATGAAATATTTCAACTGTATCCATCCTATTTAAGCGATAAGCTCCCAAGGACGGAGTGTCCTCCATTTATCACTTGAAAAGTATCAAAGAGCAGGACATCAGCTATTCCTTTGCACATTGCTCAAACCATTAGGCAGTTCAGCAAGTAGCAGAAGGGAAAAAAACATATTGCAGGCATTTAAAACATACACACCTCGAATGGAAAGAGAGATTATTCCCAACAATCACTAAGTACAGATAGAGTTTCACCACGAAGATGCATTCAGAGGACACAGCACCCCAAACAACCCCCTCAGGCACCAACATACCTGCACACCAGGGTGGCAATGATGACACACCAGGCCGTACAGCAGCAGTCAGCATTGAGATGCTCCTCGCTCTTGCGGTGGCGGCAGCACAGCCAAAAGGAGTAGAACAAGAGGAAGAGCAGGTCCAGAGCCAGGCAGGAGAGAGCGATGCCACCCAACAGCAACAGGGCCTGTGGGAAACAGAGAGGGGCATCACACCAGACCCACGGCAGGGGAGGTGAAGCAGGGCCCAGGTGGTTGAGGGCTCTGCGAGATGCACCTTGAAAACAAGTTGTTTTGTGGTTTTGATGTGTTTTTTAAATATAAGCAGGAGATTTTTAGTCCTACTTTTTCCCCTCTCTGCATCTTGCTCAATGAATCCGTGCTCTGTATCTCAGCAGTAAACAGCTGAGCCATTTCATCTGTCCCAGGCTGCAAACAGCCTAAATTTGGAGAGTTAATCTAAGTTAATCAGAGAGGGTTTCCTCTTCACTCCTGATCACAGGTCAGCAGATTTAAAGACAAAAAAAAAGAAAAAAAACAAAACACAATTCACCCAGCTGCCTCTATCTCTACAGTTTTTTAATCTTCATGAATAAATATGCAGGCTTATTCATTAGAAAGCCAAGTGCATGAGTGGGTTTGAAAGGGGGTGGAATTTATTATACATGCATGAGATTGATTTTTTAAAAAATTAATCCTCATGCAATGCTTCTGTTCAAGGTAGACTTAGAATAAATGCTAAACCCCTCCATATATCATCCACATATATAGGTACAACAAACGTGGATGCCACAGACACACTGGCTTGCAGCTGCCACAAACTGAATTAGTGTGTTATACCTACTTCTAGTCACGTTCCTGTGAGGAAAGGGAAGTGTTTAACTCCACTCTGATTTCTTTTTATTTGGCAAATCCTGGTTGAAATCCAAAAATGCAAACCAATTTTGCTAAATAAAATAAAATAATTTAAATCCATTCTAACACTAAATCCAGCCACAATTACTTGATTTGTTCAGGAGGGAGAGAGGATACAATTTTACCTATAAGCCTTTTTGGACAAACCCTTGGCAGTGGTGACAAATGCCAACTTACTAGAAATTACTTAAATATCTGGAAAGGGTCCAAGTCACCTATTGCTGCCCCAATATTGGGAAGGCAGACACAGATCTGTATCAGCAAACCTAGAACAAAGGTCTAGGGTTTTAAGTCAGTATCTCTTCCTCCTCATGCAGAAATTCCTTAAAAAACACTTCAATGCTTCCTCCTGATTGAAACAATAACTTCCTCCTGATCAAAGAAACACAACAAAGAATGCTGAGATTAAAGTAAGAATCTCAGCACAACTGGTGACTGTTTCTAACAGGGTCGGGTAGTAACTTGCTTTTTGTAGGCTTCTCTTTCCCCTCTGCTCTGTTCCATAGGTACTCCCTGCTGAGTTATTATATCCTGGCAAACTATAGGATCCACATAATGTCCTTCCCAGCCAAGCAAACGTCAGCCATGCCTAACGAGACCCACACTAGTCAAACCCAAGTGCTGCACCACAGATACTCCACGTAGCCACGTGCTCTTTGCTTTCCCAGCCTTGAGAAACCCACCCAAAGCCCATGAAGTGCTCTGGGCTGGCAGAATTTACAGGTACTGCTTTCCCAAACTAAACAGCAGGAACTCAGTCCTGTTGTAGAAAGTGAGCTTTGGGATCTTTACCAGAGAGGAGTGGGGGTGGAAGGGAAAAATCCCTATCCCCCTTTTCCCGTGCTTTCACCAGATGGTGTGAGCACTGCTCGAGACCCTGAGCAGAAAGGGGCCTCTGAGAGGGAAGCTGAGCTCAGAGCCCCACATTCTCCCACTTTTGAAGGCTTGCCATGTATGAGCATTCAACACTAATTTAACTAACACATTTGGCATACCAAAGCTCCTCAGGGATATTCTTTATTTTTTAAACATGTCAGGCTGCTGTAAGGCAAAGCTTTCCTGCCCTGCACGCCTGCACTTCTTTCTTCACACCCTCAAACCCTCCTGCACATGCTAAAAGGCATTATTGTGGAAAGATGAACTCAGCTGAAAACATGCTGCCAGCAACTCTTTATCATTTTATTTATAAAATTCACGCTGCAGCTCCAGATGTAGGGGAACAGTCCCCATTAAAAGGAAATAAAATACTAAAAAGAAAAAAAAAAGGAAAAATTAATATTAAAGACTGTCATGCAGCAAACAAATTCTTGCTTTGAAGGGACACTTAATATATGCTTTAAATCTGCATCTGGCCAAAACGACTTGGCTGGCCACTATACCACAATCTGCATTTCATTTTTTCCAGAGAATATTTGTTTTCCATTAATGGATATGCGCCATGACAACAAGTGAAATCATCCAGCAGAGCAGTTATTAATCTTTCTGACTGATGAGTCAGTTTAGGACCCAGAGACTGGCTGGCAGTGAAAGCCTGGTCACAACCAAAGATCTGTCTCTGCCTGCCTGTCAGGATTAAATGACAGTATTTAAAAAAGGGGGGTTGAGGCTGGATAAACCCTCAGACACTCTATCCTGCAACAGTAAATCTAGGACTCGGTTATCCAAGGCCACATTATCCCGAGTAAATATAAAATTATGCACTGGGCCTTTTGCCACAAAAGAGCATCAATTTGTCTTCAAACATTTGCTGAGCTATCAGAACCTTTATAGCAAATGATGCATGAACTGCCCTTACAGGAAAACGGAGACAACTTGGAGGAGCAACATTTTACCACTGTGCTGACACTAATGGCAGAAGCGGAGACAGAGCAGTCCCTGAAAATGAGTATAAATTCAAGTGGTATCTGCCAGACTAGCAGGAGACAAAGCTACAGTGTCAGGAAGCACTTTCAAAATAAAAGTTAATAACTGTACACAGGGAAGTAACCACAAGAGCACTTCCAGCTTGGAAAGGCACCATGAAACCTGAAAGCACTCGGCCTTGTGCAGGGATGGTGCTGCAGTGGCCTTTCCCAGCTCCAGCATCATTGCCAGGATTCCTGGTATTTATCCTCCCCGTGGCAATAAAAAGCCAAAAAAGGGGCAGGAAACATCTAGGTCCTCATGCACAGAAAGAGGCACCATCACAATAAAGAACAAAGGGCACGACAAAAACAACCCCCACAAAGCTACCTGGGGGCTGGTTAGTTCTTCCACAGTTTATGAGGGCACTTACAGGTGCTGATACCATTCCTAAGGGCATAATGTAGATCAGCCTTCAGTTAGTTCAATCCTTGGTCTCCTAGGCCATGCCTCATTTTCCCAGGGATCAAATAAACCAATAAAGAGCCTTGTCTACTGGATGAAAAATCTCTGCACAAAACAGCCACTTTCATCTTGCAAATTCCAAACGATTCACATCATTAGTTACCTGAATATATCTATGGACTGTGGTCCTGGAAGGCTAATTTTAGCTGCTGAAACTGCACTTAAGGGATAGATACTTCATCTCATCCTATAGATAGTCACAAAGAAAAAAGATCTACGTAAGAATATGAGAATAAACATGAGATGTATTTATTCCCTTAGAAATAGGAAAAGCCTAAATAAAGCCACAATTCACTGTAACACAGGAGGTAAACATTGGGTTTCATTCATGTTAAATTTCAAGGTCTACCACTGCCTTAAGTGCTGTTCATTCATCACACAACTGTACAGAAGTGTGTTGGCTCTTCTTCACATCATGTCCTCTCTGCCATGAAGGTTACTTGGCACAAGAAGTCCTGGCAGTAGAACAGTTTTAGGAAGTTAATCCTGAATGCATGAGGGCTCAAAATAATCCATGTGTTTATCAAGCACAAATTTCACCCATCTCAATCTATCCAACTTCAAATGACCACATTCTTCAGACCTTAACTGTAGAAACAGCAGCACGTTGTAGTGAGCTCTTCACATGGAATAGATGGCTGCTGTTTTACTACTAGTTACAAAGTCCACTAAAACTCATTAAGAAACTTGAAAGTAGAGCTGAAGCCTTCAGGTGGATCCTGAGAAACATGCAGTTTCACTTTTAATCTTCCATCAATGATTTTAAAGGTATTTAATCTTAAAACTTCATGATTTCAACACACAGAACAAAATAGCTACAGCTTTTGAGCATTTTGAGAACACAGCTATCTTAATCATTGCCAGATTGGGAATGGCTTATAGTTTTACCTTAAGGTTCACTTTTGCCAAAAGAAAGCTTTCCACTGAATCTGCAACTAGTATTCATTCTGGATTTCCATGCAGTGACTTGAGATCATGATAATAAAACAGAGAGAAGAGGTTAAAGGAGTGTGGGAACAGAAAAATGTTCACCCAGAAGAACAAATGAAGCAACTGGGTGGCTGCCAAAGGAGCACTCATCTCTATTTATTCCATGAAGGACGGAAGTCATCTTAGCAAGAAAAGAAACTGCTGTAGGATAGTGTCATGCCTACACTACTTCCTACACTGCCTTTTTTTTTTTTCCAGATTTCAGGTCATATCTCTAAAAAGCTTAGCTCCTTATTATCTATGAGTATGTATGTCCTCCCAAACCGATTTTTATTTTGTTACAATGGCAACACAAGGAGCACACTCTGACCTCCTCATCAACTTGTTCTGAACACGCTGTGTGTCCAGAGACCCGATTTTCATTTCTGAAAAATGCTGTATGAGGTGTTTGTTGAGATACATGAGTGTCTCAGGATGTCACTCACCCCACAGCCACTACAGAAGGATGCAGGCTTTGGCAGGGAACACAGCCAACCTTGTATTGGCAAATGCAGTGTGGGGGGAGGATGTGGAAACCTCTCTGATCTCAGCACTAAACCATCCCTATCTCCTCTGCCTTCCCAGGCCCATTGCTGTACACAACATTGTGGAGGAGCAAAGCTGGGCAGGAAACATGCTGTGGAAGAGGCTTTTCCCACGGTACAGAGATGTGCTCTCCTTCATGAGGGATCCCTCAGCAGCATGGAAGAGCACCATGGAAACAGAGGACAGGTTCCACCCTGCCACCCCTCATAGATGTCTCTCAGAGAAAGCACACTGTTCAGGGAGTGCAGTAGATTAAAGATACATTTAGGGCAAGTCCATGCTGGAGAAAGCAATATAGGCCAACACTTTGCCTTTAGCTTTTTTTGGCTATTGGCTTTCCTTTCCGGAAAGGAGGAAATGCCAAGGATTACGTCATTCTTTTTTTAAAAAAAAATCACCTTAAAACAATACAGAAGAATAAAAACAGATCTGCAGTTGAAACGTTTTCTAGCATGACTAGAGAGCTCAATTTTATTTACCAAGTTTGGTTAAATGAACAGGCCAGTTTCCTCAACACTGCAAAGCTTTCCACACAGACAAGGGCATTACACAGTTAATTGGTATTAGAGCTGTAAACTAAAGCCACTTTAATTACAAGTGAATCTTCACACAGGGTTTTCATGTAGTTTAAACTAAAATGGCCTTAATTCAGTGTAGTTTAATTCACTTTAGTGCATTTAAAGTGGTTTAACTAATCTGGTTTGAACTTATTCCTCCAGTTAATTCAGATTAATTTCTCAAGTGTAGGCAACAACTGAGAACAGGGCTAGGTTGATTATAGATTCATCATCATTTCCTCCATACTAACATTCTGATCCCTTATTTCATGATTCAAGACTTTCAACACTGCCTTTATATTTGGTCCAATTCACAGAAGTCACAGGGCAGAGGCCAAGAAGACCCAACCTTGCTGATAATTGGCTTATTGCAGTGACCAACTCAATCATTGCCAGGGTTTTGAGAGTTGTGGTTAAATAATATATAGCACACCTCAACTTCCACGGGTTACACAGGGGCAGGTGCTAAAATTCAGAGCAGCTCTTATCACACACCAAAGAGATGGAGAGCATGGAGTAGAAAGGATTTGCTTAACAATGGGGTTGGATATTTTTTCCTGCTCACAAATGCAGATCTAAGCCGTGCTAATCAGCAGTGAGCACTGGAGTCCTATTGGGTTGAAGTCAAATAACAATCCATTTATTCCCTTAGCTGTTACCAACTCAGCAATCTCCATCTTACACAGCAAGGAAACATTCCCAGAGGTAAGGGGGTCCTCTAAATTGGATGTTCTTATCCCTAGTTTCTCCATAATGCTGGCTGAAAGCCTCTGTGCACTACAGCAATGAAAAGAATGAGACACTCTCACCAAATTCAGTTTCCACTGACAGGTCCCCACAGACTAAATCTTTATTAAATGAGGCTTAGCTCAGAACTGGCAGCTTGTCAAATGAGCATTCTCACTGAAAAGGCGGATTTCCTTTCTGGGGATTCTGCAAATTCCCTTGCAGGGCTCTGAAAAAACACCACCATAGATGATGCATCAGTGTTCATGCAGGTCTTTGCCCCAAATCTCAGAGCTGCAAAACATGTAAGGTATCCTCCTGGGAACAGCCCCTCAGCTTTAGCAGATTATTTCTTGCTAGTACTCCCCGTTGGACAAAGATAAAACCATATCTTGGCTTAAAGGCAAGACTCTAATGAGTATTTGGAATACTGAGGTGAAGGGTACCAAAGGGATACCAGGAAGAATTTGGTGGGTGTCCTGTACCACTCACATCCACTCTCATGCCCAGCTCATCCATGGCAGATCTGCACAATTCCACCAGACATTCCTTTCCCACAACAGATTAGCTCACACATTCCTGCCCCACAGCGGCTCCTCTACTCGAGGTCTTTTAGAAGCCACTTGATTTCCTTGGTTAGAAAACTGTATCATCCATTAAAGTCTTAAAATCACAATCTCCCTGCGAGGTAATTTTCCAGCAAACTGGATAATGGAAAGAAACCCCATGCTATAAAGGAAGTATGAATTTAATGCTCCTACAGCTTGGGGATAAGCAAGCACTGCTCGTGTTACCTGGCTGGAGCCCAAGTGCTGTATAAATTCTCATGCCAAGACAATTCACCATCCCCAGCTCTGCAGGGGGAGCTCAACTCTGCTCCTGCTGGCCTGGAACTCCCCGAAGGCAAGACGTGGCACTGCCAAGCTGCCTGTGCAGGCAGGCAGGGACCTGGGCACACTTGCACAGCCCAGCACGTGAGTGAGGCAGCACTGGGGTGTTTAAAAAAAAACAAGGAAAAAAAAAAAAAAGGAGCAGGAAATGCTTAGGCCTGAAGCCCAGTGACTTAATCCAATTTCCATCCTTTTTCCCTTCCCCCTCCTACAATGTGCACTCTCGGAGACAATACACTTCATTTAGAGGGGAAAAAATAACCTCTCCTATGTGCCTGTCCTTACACTCCATCAAGCCAAGTGCTGGGACACTGCATTTTTTATGTGTCTATGCTGACCACTCATGCTCTGGCATGGATGCCAACCTCAAGGCTTTTCTTCCAAGACTCCAGCTGTACAGAGTCTGTGCTTTGCTCCACGTTAGCTGTTCTTTAGCTGTTGCTGTTTCTTAATAGATGTGGGTTTCAAAACCAAGTATTCATACTGCTCCTGTGAATTTCAAGAGTCCTGCACAAAGACTGGGTCCTTCACTAGGGGTGATTGCATTCATCATCTATATGTCTCTTGTTTCTCTGCAGGACCTAAACCCTGTCCTTTCCAGGAGACATGGCACTGGTTAGGATTAAGTGCTGTATTTAGGCTCACAGCAACTTCTTGATCTTCTTAATCATCTCCTCTTAAACCATCCAACCAAATCTGAAGTGATTGGCTACTGTGGAGTTTGGAGACACTGAGCTCAGTCCTCAGCTCTGATGTCCTGGCAGGGAGGTGACTGCAAGCTGCACACAACATGCAGTACCCCCTTAGCTGGCAGCCATCAGCATTTCACATCACATTTCCATTTGGAAGAGGATAAACAAAGCATTGTGGAAGCAGAGGAAAGAGCATGGAAATAAGCATGGAACAGAAAACAAAAACTTGTCCCAGTTGTGGAAGCTTTCCCCAAAGGAACATCAACCCATGAACAGGCTTAGCCCATCCCATCATCAGGGACAGCAGTGTTTCCATGAGCATGGCCACTGCAGATAATGAGGTTCTGCTCACTTCTGCCGTTATTCTGCCTTATTTTGAACTTGCTGGTCTGTTTCAAGCACCATTTTAATCCCATTTATGCCACGGGAGGTTTGGCACCGTGCATCTACAGTACAGCTGCATACTATAAACTAGAGCATAACATTTGCTGCACTGAACCACAAAAGTTATACAGAATAACTGAGAGAATCCAGATTAGAATGGAAACTCTTAACATCAAATTGTTACTAATGTTAGACTTAAAAGGCAACTTAATGTTGCCTTCTTTTTTTTAATGTATACAACTTGTTCCATATCACTAGCACCATGAAGAGGTCTTTTTCTAAATAGCAGCTATTAAGAAAATGTTTAAGCCACAGTAAGAAGCTCAAGCACACACGTTGGCATTTGGAGGCACCCGGGTTTAAAAAAATAAAAATTAATTAGGAGAAAGAGAGAGTTTCAGGCCAAGATAATAAATCCACTGCAAATGGCTTCATAAACTGTTTCTATTGGCACTGAATGGACAGAAAGCTAAGCTGCAATGATCTGGCTTTTGCATTTATATGTCAGTGATTGGAATGGGTTATATTGGTGTACTCAGGTGTCTTTAACATGGAGATCCATGTCCAGTTTGTGCTCAGTTTGTAACCTGAAGTAAATCTTCAGAATCAAGAGAGTGAAGTTTGGAACAACATGAAAATAACCAACAGGAAAAAACAGAGCACAGTTTCCACTGACATTTACCCCGTCCAGCTTCACTGGTTTTTGTCTACACAGGCAAACCAGGTTTGTTTACACAGCAAAAAACTTAGTTCAGTTCATAATACATGTTAAATCTACTACAGGGTGAGAGAAACAGCACTTGATTACATGAGCAAATTACACCACTGTGGCTGCCCCAAGGGCTGACCCCTGGGAGGGGGGACAAAGAACAAAATCAAAGGCACACTGCCCTACATCTCCAGAAAGTCACAGCCCACTGTGCTACAGCCAGCAGCCCACACATCTTCCTTAAAATAATTTGTATTTGAAGGCAGCTTTAATGCAGTATGTCGGTCATGTGGAGAGGCCACGAAGAACTGGCAAGGGGCAGTATCCCCTAGGGATGGCTTCTGTAGGATGGGGAAGGGAGAACAGAGACCTCTGACCCATCTATTGACTGTGGACCTGCACTGACCTCCTTGCACAAACAATGCAAACGTGTCATTTAACTGTCAGAGACAAACAAGTGCCACGCTTCTCACCATAAATTCACTCAAACTGACTGGGAAGACTACTGCAGTCAGGGTTTAAAAAAAAAAAAAACAAGCAACCAACAAAATGGGGGAAAAAAAGGAGGAAATCTCTTCTTCAGGTTAAACTTTCACCTCTCCTTCACACACAAGAGGCTCCTTCATATGCAGGAAACATTTCCCTATTGAGTCTTCTTTGGGTTTTTGGTTTTATTTTGGGGTTTTTGAGTTGCCTTTTTTTTCCCCTTTTCTTTCTTTAAAGAAGAAAAAAAAAGCTCTCAAGAAAACTCTCAGGGACAAAGACAACCAATATTCACTATTGAGAACCTTCAAACCCAGGAAAGAAAATACCATAGAGGGAACTAACAGAGGAAGCAGATCAAAAAACTATCCAAGCCAGCCAAGACCCACCACAGTCACAGCTGGAACCCGTGTTTCTGCACCACTGACAAGACTGGGAGAGTCATTAACCACTTCTCTTCAGGCTATGGAGCTAAAAAGGCTTCATGCAGGCTCCTCTCCAAAAGTGAGAAGGGATTAGGGCCTCTCCAGCAGCTATCCTGAAGGGAAATGCAACCTGAATAAAGATGCTTTCTTTGCAGCTCTCCCCATTAGCAGTGCAGGGCTGAAGATGCCCCTCTCAGCAATCAGGGGTAAGTCAGATGCTGCCCCATCAAGAGCAGCATTCTGGTAAGTGTTACCTCTCCTGCTTCTGCTCCCCAGTTGTCATGTTGATAAAAGGGGAGCACATGCATTTTAAATTCAGCTCCTGAATGCCATTCAGGAATGAACAGGGACACAGCTACCAGGAGGTGCATTTAGAGATTAAAAACCTTTGCAGTTACAAGGCAAATATGGTGCCCCAATGTATTCAGAAGGCACCACTGCATCCATCCTGCTCTGTGGCTCCAGGCCTGAAACAGCTCTTCTTGCAGTTTCTCCATTTCCCCACGGAGCTGAGGGAAGAGGGGAATGTGTCTCCTTTCAAGTGTTTCAAAGCTGTTCAACTCTCTTAGGGTTTGCTGCAAAGCTGAAAGCTGTCATGGACTCCTGGCCTAAAAAAATTTAGAGTTCTGGATTTATATCAGCTATTTAAAGACAAATACACTTCACTTTGAGCTTCCTTTACCACCAAGCTTAGGACACAGGGCTCTTGGGCTGTAATTGATGGTACATCAGTCAAAAGAAGGAGGTGTTTGCCCTGCTGCTTCCTAATGGGATTTTTTGTTAGCTGCTTTGCATTCCCAGAACACACACATCACATCCACCACAAATCAATGCACTTCATAGGTAAACTAGTACACATTCTGCCTTCAGAAATCCTTTTATCCTGTTCATGAGATCAGTGCTGGTAGAATTCCTCGAGTTCCTGCACAGATATTCATTTATACAGCAATTCCCCTGAACCACATCTTGAGATTGATTTTTCAGGAAAGTTCCCAGAGTTCTCTTAGAGGTTCTGCCTGCACTTATGTCATGGCTATATTTAAAGAAGGAATCCCACTAAAGTGGTTTATAACGTGCTCTGGCAGGACAGTGTAGACAGAGCTAAATCCTATTAAGCTACTTAAGTTGCTTTCCCCCTCTGAAGTCATCTGTCAAATGCTGCTCCTAGACATAGCAGCCAACTATCAAACTAGCTTATCAAGAGTCATGCTTAAAATACTTAACAAAACAAAAAAATGCAATCATCACCACACATGAGGAAAGAAACTGGGGCACTGTGCTGCTCCAGTAACCTCCCAGGATCCCCGGGGTTGGAGAAGGCTGGTAATTAGCTTTTCATTACAGTTAGACTGTAACCCACTTGCACATACTGGACTTTATTAAAGATAAAATAAGAATGACTGTCTTTACATGTTAATCTTGACTATTCTGAAGGGACTATATGGAGAATATATGAATGTAAGCCATACTTTTAAAATAAAGATCCCACTAACAGTGCAGGAGGGGTTACCTGGGAAAACAAAGCACCATTCAGCCTTAACTCAGCACCCCACAGGGAAGAGGGAAAGCAGCATTCATAGTTATTTCGTCTCCTTTGCCAGTAACTCAAAAATAAGCACCATGGAATCCTGAAAGATTAATTCCCATGAACGTTAAAATACCCACATTTAAAGCTCCAGCTTTATAGCATTCACTCCATTATGCCAATATGCTACTGCTGCGAGATTTCAGAGAAAAACCTTAATTCCACAGATCCCATACAATAATAGAAAACAATAGGCTGGAAAAGACCTCTGGAGGTCACTGTAGTGCAACCTGCTGCTAAAAGTAGGGCTAATTTAATAGATGGGGTGGCTCAGAGCCTTGCTCAGCCAAGTTACCAGAATCTCTAAGGCCAGACTTTCCAAAGCTTCACTCAGCCTCTGCACCAGCACTAGAGAGAAAAATGCTCAGAAGTGACTCCACCCACATGTCATTTCCCATTTCAGCTCGTGGTTGTTGTCACTTGTCCTTTTACTGGGCACCTCCGAGAAGAGCCTGGAACCATCTTTTCCAAGCTCCTCCTTCAGTTATGCAAGGGCTGCTCAGGGATCTGTCCTTCCTCCTTCTCCACTTCAGGCTGAAGGGTCCCAAGCCTCCCAGCCTTCCTTCACAGGTCAGACTCTAACCATCTCAGTGGCCTTTCCCTGCACCTAAGGAGCCCCTCTCCTGCACTGGGGCCCCCAAATCATGGGGCAGTTACACATTTATGCTGGCATACAACTGGAGGAGAGACCACAATCCCATTTTAGGGCTACTTTCAGCTTGCTTAGAGGGCTGGACAAAGCATAAACCTTCAGAGTTGGCCTCCAGCTGCATGACCTACCCCACCTGATACGGTCACCAAACACCAAAAGGTGGCAGATGACTGGAAGTCACTGTGAGGGCACGAGAAAAGCAGCAAGTACCATCAGATTCCTCAAAACAACACAATGAGACAGCTTGGGGGAGAGGACAGAAGAGGTGGGGAAGGGGAAAAAACAGCAATAGAGAAGTTACACGCTTCAGACCGAAAACAAGGCACCTCGGGAGCTTTTCAGCGAACCCAACCACATGGATGCTCGTGCTTCCCATTGGCTGCTGCCTTCCAGAGCTGCACAGCAACGAGCCCGGGAGGTGGGAGGCTGCCAGCACGCATGAGAGCTCCCTGCTCAACCCCTCCTCCGCATCCCCACAGCCCGGCCTGGCGAGCACCGCGCTGCTCCAGCCCATCCTCCTCCAGCCCAGTAAGCAAAAAAGCATCGCCGGATCGATGGCTCGTCCCCCAGCAGAGGTCAGCTGGGGAGAGACAAGGGAGGCAGGACCTTGGTTAAACAAACCTCGGTGTGGCACTGCCCCTGTTATATCTCAACAAAAACAGCTTAGGACAAGCCCATGTTTTGCCTCCATTCGTGGGTCAGGTTTTTCTTGGCAAGTGGGAAGGCGGAACTGCAGAAATACGGGTGGGGTGGAGGGGAAGGGGCAGGATGTGAAGTTGTGCTTGTGGCTGATAGAGGTCAGAGAAATGCTGACACCCAAAAGGTGTGAGCGCCGCTCTTGTAGGTGTTTCACTTCACTGGATTAGGAAAGTGAGGGAGGAAACAGTCACAACACGGGAAGTTACTCAGTCTCAGCTTCCCTATGAAAGGGCTCTGATCACAGGCTTCTGGACCACAGCAACATTTACAAGAGAATATCAGAGCTTCTTACAGAAGGACAAGCAGGAGAGTGTACAGAAACTGGCATCATGTGGAAAAGAAACTGATCCAGCTGTTGAGCTTTACCACCACTGCAGCCACAAAGCAGATCGTGAAGGGTTCTATGGATGTGGAGCAGGAAAACTAGTTCTAGTGCCTGAGCACAACAGCTCACAGCAAGAGAGCTTGTTACAGCTTTCCTCTAGCACAACCACCTAAACCAAATCCCCATTAGATGCAAGCAAAAATTAATGTAAGACACACACAAAAAGGATTGGACAAAGAACTCTAATGAAATGAGTTCTTGCAGGCTCTACCACAAGAAGGGTCTGGAATTCCTTCCATCCAGATCCCACATTATTCTCTCTCAGAAGCACTGAGTCAGAGCCAAGTGAAGGATACAATGAACCCCTCTGTCCTATTTCCCAGTATGTGCAGGAGCAGCTCATCTTTAAGCAGTCACTACTCATCAGGTGCACCTTCCCAGGCAGGGAAGGCACACAGTGCTGACTCTGGGCTCGTCCCACTCAGTGACAGAGTGGGACAAGCATCAGCACCTCTCCCTTTTGCCATCACCCAACTGTACTTACAGCAATTGTTCATAGACTAGAACACCTACCTGCTCCCCCTTATTTATAAACCACAAGTCGAACCACTGCAGAAATGACTGTGTTTCATGTCACTGCCTCCCCTAAATTGCTGCCCCTCAACTGATCAAGTGGCACTGAGGCAGATGAGAAGCACTAGCATGAAGTCAAATAGATAAGCTTGGCTCCTGACAACCAAACTCTGCACAGAAATGGGAGGCCCTGCAGCAATCTGTGCTGCCAGCTCTGCTGGGGATAGAACAAAGAGCAGATTTAATATCTTAAAGACAAACCCCACAGATTTCCCGCACGCAAACACACACACACCCATTTAGGCTCTGGTTGTCTCAAACAGGGAAAAGCTCCAAGAAATACACCATCTTCATACACTTCCTTGTCAGAAAGATCCTGCCAGCCTACTCAGTACAAAAACAATTTAAAAGTTTAGGGGACTAAGTGTACAAATTCATTTGGAAATCTGTCACATCATCTATTGGTTCCTTCAAGCAAAACTTGTTGTAAAGACATTTGATAAGCAGACAGTAAGCAAAAAAGATTTGTAATCATTTATATGGGCAGTGTTCAAGCTTATAAATTACTGTTATTTCTGCATCAACTTGCTTTCACTTCAACAAGAAAAAAGAGTGGTAAAAAATGTAGTTTTAATAAGTGAGATCTCTCCAGTTTTAGCAAAGTACTACTTTCTCCATTAAGAGCTACCACTACACAGGAGGTTGTCAGAGACTTTTTCTTTTCTTTTCTTCAACATTGCTGCTGAACATTTAGCAACAGAAGAAAAACAAGAAAACCACCATGAAAAGTTGTGACAGTGCAGCACTGTGACAGGTGGGCTGCTCTCACAGGGCTCAAGCAATCACTCAAAACATCATGGGTATGATCTCTGAGCTGGAGACAATGCCACATTCACTAGAACAGAGCCAGGAAAAGAAGGAAGCAGCAGGTAGCATATCTGCTTCCAAATCTTGTAATTCACCCCATTCACAGAGGGAAGATATCCAGGTTTTCCTCCATTTTCCTGTAAATCCCTATGGTCCTCAAATGACAGTCTGACCTGGATATCCACTACACAAATACTAAGATGTGTTCTTTAAGTGAGCCATCATCTACAGTCTGACCTGGTAGAGCAACAAAGAACAGCACACACAGCTCCACCCTAACAAGCAAGGCTATTTTTGCTGCTGTGCCTGATGATCAAAGCTCTTCCCTAAAAATCTATGATCCCAAGGCTAAGACCACTTTGGTAACAGCTAAGATGGGAAGAAAACCCTTCTCTTTCAGGATATTTAAGATGGAAGCAAACACCACCCAAGCTATGCATTAAACTAGTACCACTGATGCACAGCAGCAAGAATGCCTGATTAAAACCTGCAACTAAATCAAGAAATTCTAATATTCATAACTGAACTTAAAAGCACTACCCTCTGGGATACTATAGAATTTCCCCTCAAAGAGTGCTCACCTCATTGACAGTCATGTTGCTTTTCATAATCTTGTTCACAAATTCAATCAAGCTCCAGATAAAATCTAATCAAGTTGGACAAGCTGAATTGCAAGGGCTGTTGTTTCAAGTCCTTTAATGGGAGGTCAGCTCAAAGTAAGCCTCTGATGTCCCAGGACTTGAGCAGGATTATTTCATGTACTTCATTGCTGTAGGCACCAAAGATGATTTTAGCTCCCCAAACTATTTTTAATACCCACTCTAGCAGAACATTTGATCTCCAGACAAGCTGGGTTTAGTCTTCTGTCCTTTTTGCTCAGATCCATAGTGATTTCTCCAGGCACAAAAACAGGCCTTCTAGGTGTAAAGAAAGACCTGCTATTCACAGAACTTCATTACATTGTACCTCAACTTAAGTTTGTCCCTCAGGAAAACATGACCATCCCTGAGAACTACTGTTATTCTGTAGATATCAACCATCCTAAAGCAAATTTAAAAAGCACATGGATTGCCAGGGCAAAGCATTCAGGAAGACTTCATCATTCACATTTAAGACATGTTGGTCACTTCAGTCTGTCCTTCAGAGACACCCTTTTCCTTTTCTTCTCTCCACCCAAATGAAAAAATAAAATTTAAGCCATATTCAAGACCTATATAGATTGGCTACTCCTTACCCAAACTCAGCCAAACAAAAAAATTAGGAGAAATTTACTTCCACAACAACTAAACAAAGAAACCCCTTCATATTTATTCATTTCAGACAAAAACATTCAAAAGTATCAATGTAACTTATGATCTTTATTTTAAAGCTCCTAACACTCTTGAATATTGATCTGCATGCTGATATTGTAAGAAAAAAACTTATTATTCAAGAGGTTGTGGGTTCTAAAGTTAACTTGAAATTTCATCCCTGGAGCCCAGGAATAAAAGCACAACATTTAAATACCACACATGACCGATGTGACACTGAAAATCAGTGTGACTGGGGTTAAAGCATGTCCAGCCATACCCCACACATGGCTGTCATCTGGCTACCTCTCTCCTGTTCACCAAGCATGTAGAATTTTTTATTCAGACTGATAGATCTGATGCACATCCAAGGCAACTCTCTGAAACTGGTGTTGGGAAAAAAGTTTCACAACCGTATTAGCTACAAATTTTATTATAACTAAAATTTTATGAGAATACCACTTTTTCCCCATTGTCATCCTTCCAGGGATAACAAGACAGCTAATGCTCCCATTAGCCAAATTCCAAACATTTCAAAAATAATTATTTCTCAGCTACTGAACAGATAAACAGAACTAACAGATTTCCAGTCAACAAACCACTCCCCACCTTCCTCTTGTCCAGCATGTGTAGCTCAGGTCATTTCCCATTTTGATTTCAGCAGGAAGAGCTATTTCACCAGAGCCCAGAAATAAGGAGCCCAGACCCACTGACTACACTGCATTAAAAAAGCACTTGGAAAAAAGACTACTGATTAAAGGAAGGGTGCTTTTATCTCCAACACACCAAACATCTGAAAGGATGTTCCCTCCCAGACACTTCAGTGTATGAAGTTTGGTGCCCTTCCTCTCTTTTTTTTTTTGTTAAATAAAGTCTCTATAAAACAAAAGAAAGTAGTCATTCACTTAACTCCTTATCCAACCAGCTTCAAAATTAAAATATTCTTGCCCTGTCTCCACTTCACATTTGTCCCTGGTGACTATCCCCAATATTTTACATATCAATATTTCTTTCTAGAAACCAAGCTCTAGGGAAAATGAAGAAGTAAGGAAGCTTGAGCATATTTATCAGGCTTGACACTTCCTATCAGTATGCAGGACTGGAAAACCATTTCCCTGACAAATGGATGGGCCTGAACTAGTCACACATCCCTGTATCTCACTTTCAACCTCATTACTCTTTTAAAGAGATACAACTCTGAAAAGGGCTCCAAAATGCAGATAGATTTGGCAAGAGGGGATCTTGGAGGGAAGGTGAGGACTGTCCTTACAGACACCAGCTGAGCTCCAGGGCTCTAGTGAAGACATCCTGTGTCACTGCTGGTCCAGCTGTGATGAGACATCACCCCAACACCTCAGACACCATCAGTGTGGTCGGGTCTGATTTCACAGGTCACATCCAAAGCTTTAATGCACACTGGTGAGGAGGAGATGCTCACACACCACCCAATGAGAGCATCAAAGCACAGATAATCTACTCCCATACAAGCAAAAAATTGATCATCTTCTCATGTGGCAACAAGAGCAGCTCAAGGCTGTTAAAGTGATGGAGAGTGTGGTCTTCAGGGCAAAGAGAATCAAAGAAAGAGTAAGCTCTGAAAAGGATGGGTGAATGTTAGAACTTTAACAGGAATATTCCCTGCCTGGCTACAACTTTGCAGTCACAAAGTAACCAGAAATAAAATGCTACTACAGACCCCTTTCACCAGTGTACAGTGGGTTGTTCTACTTGCTCTCAGCATTGTTTCTGACTTCAAACCAGAAAGAAGCCATAAAGGGCAGGAAACAGCTCATCTATAAGCCAAACCCAGAAGTGTGTTTTTTCCGTGATGGTTTAAAAAAAAAAAAGCTATGGTTTAGAAAATCCTGTGCTGTCACATGAGGACAGAAGTCAGCCAGGAACCTTTTATTTGGTTCCTGAGCTCTGCTTCTTGATTCAACACCCCAAAATATTCCAGAAGGGAGAGTCAACACAAAGCCTGGCATGCTCTGGACTTTTCCACCCAACTCTTAGTGCCAAAGCACTATGAAGGCACAGAGACCTTGTTCCTACCTCAGGTTTATGCCAGACCAGGGTTATAACAATTCATCGGACAAGAATAAGCAGTGTTTTATGCCTGGTTCAGATGCTCAGTCTGGTTCACTGGGCAGCTGTTCAAACACCTTGGCCTCTGGCTACCAGGGCTGGTTACACTATAACTGCAATCACAAATACCTCTGTGCTGGTGTTGAAACCTGTTTTCAGCCAGGTCAGTTCCTTGATTTAATCACAGAGCAGCCCCAGAGTGCAAAGTGTTCCAATCACCCTCCTGGACCATGACCTCAGGAACTACAAACTTCTACTTCAGACAGGTGTGTTTAAAGGGTCTAAAGCTGCAAACTTTATCAGGGATGAAGTGTCCCATCAGTGTTAGGATTCCCAATGCAGGACCTCAGATTTAGGTCCCATTTACACAAAGGCACACTGCTGAGACCACAGTTTTGCACTATTTCTCCTCTGAGGTCTTGCCTGGAGAGGCCTATCACAGACAAACATCCCTGTTCATAGCCCAAATCTAATTTCAAATCATGCCCAATATGTTAGAATACAATACTATCCATTTCTTTATCTTATATGAAATATCGTCCAACATATGATAGATATTTATTTATTCCAAACAGGTTTCACCAACACACACACAGGTCTTGGCACTGCAACACTGGCACAGCAGTGCCATTCCATGGGAGATCACGAGCAAAAAAGTCTGTGATGCCATTAAAAAAATAATCCAAATACTCAAGGCTGCAGCTTGGTGCCACATTTCGTAGAAAAGTCAAAAAGCTAATAAGGAGTCTTTGAGCACACCGATACAGATAATGCCAGAAAGTGCTGGTCACAACCTTGCTCCCCATAAGGTTTCAAAAACAAATCTGCACCTCTGTAGAGAAATGGACTCATTCTTCAAAGGTTCAGATTGCAAGTGTGAACCTCCCAAAGTCTGGACTGCTGACAGCTATGGGATTTCCTGGATTTTCCGTATACAAACAGGCAAACCAAGTCAATTTGTTTGCATGGATTTCTACAACATAAAGGCTTTTGGTTTTGATTGTTGCAGGCAGGGTGGGGCGGGGGGGGTGTAAGACAACTTCAAAACTTTTGCCCAACTTGTAAGGAAAGTGACAACAATAAGTTTTCTCCTGGGCCCTTTGCACATATCTATGCATGTTGTATAAAGAACACAAATAATAAACCACCACCACCAAACTCAAACTATGTAAGACTTGAGAACATGCAGTTTAACAGGGTTATTAGAAAAAACAGTCTTTCCAAACACAGTACAAGGGAGGAAACATTTTGTAAAGCTCCACAGTTACAGAAGAGTGACCTCCTCTAGCACAAGCCCTGGTCTGTGTGCTGCTGGCTTGGACAGCACCAAATCCTCATGCAATTTAGAGATGCAGAAGAGGAAGTGGTGACACTTGAGGCAGCCAAAGCTTTCCTGTTAAGTCCAGGACTGAAAAATGTGCAAGACAGCAGAATTATAAGTCACTCGATCATAATTCTAGCAGGAAATGCTCTGCTCTTATCAGCGTTGCTTCAAGCCACCCTTGTTATGCTAATCCAGTAAGTCGTGAAGTGCCCTTCACAGAGGGCTGTTGTGAGAAAATACGTCCTTCAACATTTGTTTTCATAGCAGCTACATCTGGGGAAGAAATTACTGCAAAGCTTCTACCTCTCAGCAGATCACTGCTTGGATCAGTTTTAGAGGCAGAAATGCAAAATCCATGTGCTCTGCAAAGCTTTGCTGCTTAGAGCTCCATAGATCCACCCCCTGTAAATCTGTGCCACCCCAGCCCCCTGCACTGAACCCTGTGTCACTTGGACACAGCCAATATTCCAATACCTGGGATTGCTGCTCCCAAACACAGCCTGGAGTACCAGTGTTAGCACGGCCAACAGCTCCCTTGTTATTGTCACACCTGATAGCCAGAGAGGCAAGTCATCATCCTGACATGTCCTCATCTGGCTTTGAGGTCCATTCTTTGAGGACCATTCAATGCACAACTGACTGACTGCTGCTGGTGTGCACTAAACACCAAACTTGGTCCAGGAAAAAAAAAGTAATCCCCGTAAGCCAAAAGTAAAATTTGTGCCTTTATAAAAGCCACTGACTGCAAATTGGTTTCCTTACTTGTGATAAACTTTCCCAGTGAAATACAAGATGAAAGATTGCAAAGGGTAATTTAAGCCACTTCGAACACTTGCTACTAATAATGGGGACTTCCCCATTTTTTCATCCACTAAGAGACTATTCATCTCACCACTGCAGTTCTGCATTTTGAAAGCATCACATCCTCCCACCAACAGACAGATTCACTAGTCAGCAGTCCTGGGCCTTTGACTCTGAAGACCTTAAACATACTGAAGAGAGCAGCAGCAACACTAATCATTGAAGACAAAATTATAAAGAAGTAAAAGGAGGAAGTATATTTTCTTTCCCATTCTAAATTGGCTGATAGCTCTGGATTATGCTGTGAGGGAGGAACTATGTTTCCCACAGACTCCTATTTTTTTGCCTCTAGCTAGGTATGCTAAAATTACTGTATGTATTGTATGGATATTTCTGTGTTGTCTTCTCAATGCTACCTTTAGACTAACAACCAGGCCTTGAGATGAACTCTTTCTATCCACAAAGAATCACAACAAATCAGCAGCACTACAGGTGAAGAGCTTAACAGGTCAAGGCCAAGGTGTTGTGCTGCCACCCGGTAAATCTCAAGGGAAAGTTTTCTTCCCTCAAAACAGCTGCTGGGAACACAACCCTGCCATGGCCCCTGCAGCTGAATAAGAGCAGCCAGCAAGAAGGATTCAACAGGCTGGTCACAACAGCATCAGCCAAAGAACAGGCCCCAGTGCTCCTGCTCACCAGGTCTTGTGAGGGACTTTAATTTCTAACCTCAAACAAGGCTCTTTTTCTTTCTCCAATACCTTCACAACTACTGACTGGCAGAAGAATGACAGACATTGTAACCCAAAGTCTTTCAGGAGCACAGACTCCACTCAGCTGTTTTGTTTTCAATCTCACATCTCAAACACAGCCCCCAGTTCAAACTGGAAGTACAAGGAGGGATCCAGCAAAGGAAGAAGAAATCCAAAGGACAACAGGCAGCTGCCTCCTCCACTTACTATTATGCACTGATGTCCTGCAGGCCTTTGAAGCATCATGCAGTTAAGACAGACTCCTGGCCTGAAAACTCTTGCAAAGGTCTACTTAATCCAGCCTCCCACACAACATTCAGGCCACAGCCATTGAGAGCTGAGCAGTGGGTCAATCCTGCCAGGAACCATCCCTGTGGTTGCCCTGACCTTTGGCTTGGCAACCCATCCAACACGTGCCTTACGGTGTATGTTTGCAACATCACCAAGGTTGGCCACTTCCACTATCAACAACAAAACCAGCATTTACCAGTCCTGCAGGGAGTACTTACAGAAACCTAAAAATTACATTGGGCTACTTAAGAGCACCTGTTGGTGCAGATCAGCATTCTCAGTCAGAGGTTCCAGAATGACAAATGCAGAAATATGAGCTCACCTTTTCTTCTTGTTGCAGTTTCTGAAACACATTTTCATCAGATCTACACCAGGAACTAGTGCTTAGTTACTTATTTGCTAACCACCTCCTGCTTTGTTTGCTTTTATTTCAGTGTCTTTCAGCTCACTGCTGTGGCTGCATGGACTTTTAGCCACCTTATCTTGACCAGCAAACAAGGCTTTATAACAACCTTCAGTGTTAATACCTACAGTTACCTTCATGGCTAACTTTGCATTTGAAAACAGCTTTTCTGAAGTACCAGCTACCTTGTAACCTGTGCAGATCAGCAATTTGCCTGTTTGGAACGTTATCACAAAGTGAGATTCATCAGTGTGGAAAGCAGGAAACCCCCAGGCTGTGTATGAACTTTCCATAAAAGATGCCACAAAAGGGAACCAGGTGGATCGTTGTGCATTTGAGTAGTTTTATACATATTTTTAAGCAAGGTTGCACCAACTTGCACTTGAAATCTCTCAAACTTAAGATCTACCCTTCCCTATGTGGAATTTTTCTTTCTACTCTCCATAGACATGTATTTTAAGCCTCATTAGTGAAGTTATTTTCAGTGAGCATCCTAATCAGGACAAAAGGAAGCAAAAACTACATGCTCCACTGTAGGACTCACACTATCTGTTATTGAAGCTTATTTTCTGATCAGGTGGTGCTGTCAGACCTCACTCACTGCAGGATCACCTGCAAATATACATCCATTGCAAATTCTTAGAAGCTAAAAAGAAGAAAGTTATGTCCTCCTTAGCAATTTTGTATCTCCACTGGTGATCAGGATCTCTTTCCATAAACAGCTCTCTAAAAACACCATCACCAAGAAAAGTAGTTCAGGCAACAAAACAGAGTTAGATCTACTCTGACCAAGCACATAAGATAATGTTCACCACTAAACTAAACTCCCAACCTACACAGAAAGCTGGATCTTTGACAAGAGACTTTTCACAGCACTTAAGGGCTGGCAGCAGTTGCCCAGAATTCTTCACCCTTTTAGCAGGTGTTAAAGCTCCTGGGAAAGAGCCAAGTAGTACTTTTGACTCACTGAAGCAATCGAATCAATCCTTACATCACCCAAACACTGCAAAAAGTGAGAGCAACTCGCTGGAAAAAAGTTTTGAGCAGCCCCATGATAAGATACCCTGAAGCCACAGAGCAAATATTTGCAAAAACTCCCCTGTTTTCATGTTGCTTTTTATTGAATGAAGGCAAGTGGTGCATAAACTGCAGAACAAAGTAGGGCAGAGCATCTGCTCAAACACTTCTATAAAGCACTCAGTCTTCTCACTTAAATCTATGCAGCATAAAACCAACCACAATGTTACCAGCAGTAACTGTGTGCAAGTGGAGTAGTTCTCTTTCCTTTATGGGTCTGCAGAAGAACATCACAAAACACCATTAGCTCCTTCTGCAATGAAGACTAAAGACAAAAGTTTTTGATTTTGCTGGTTCTTCCCATCTTTAGCAATAAAACAGCCATCTCCAGTTTTCACTAAAAAGAGAAAGCAAGCTTGAATTTGTATTGAGAAAGCCTTTTAATTTAACTCCACTGAGAGTAATGGGGAAAAAATGCAGACAAACTTTATCCTCTTCAGACTGGAGGGTAAGAGTGCTCATGGTAGAGGAGTGGAAAGAAGGAATTCAGAAAGAGAGATGGCAAGAACATGTCCCTGGTGCCTTCAGGGTTTTAATCACATTAGCTGAGACAAGGGAGCTCAGTGCACTTGCACCTCGAGATCAGTAACAGGCTCTCTGTAGGGTTTCCCTTGCCTTGCTAATGACACAGATTCAACTTAAGGCTTTGCTGCATTAGTTTAAGGACACACCATACACGTGTGCCCTTCCTCCTCCCCTCTTCTCTGGTGACAGCCCCTGGGTGCCACACAGCACAGGAAGCAGGATGCTACTGGACATACATGACTATCTACCCTGCTTCACTCCACGTTAATGAGGGTATTTACATGAGAGGGCACTTCCTTCCTAAATTCTTTGTGTCCTCCATCCTTACTAAGCACCATAATCCTGTTTATGACATGCTGGTTGCTATGGAAGTGATTATATTGTCACTAGATTATACCTCCAGGTGGAAAATGTGGAAGTGAAGGAACATGAGCAGGTTTTTGCATACATTTAAAGACATGATAGTGCAATCTCACGTGTAATGTCTAGGAGGTTTAACAGTAGCTTCTGGACACAGATTACGACCATGAGGAACAGTATGGCATCAAGCCTTCATTTGGTTCTCTCCTAAAAAATGATTTTTTTCTTCATTTCCCTGCCACTGGCTGCCACTATTTAATTTTAGACAGTACCCTGCAGCTGAACAGCACAGTCCCAGCCAGTTTCCCAGGACCCTGAAAATACTTCTGCACTCAAAGCACACTCTCTTTAGTCTAAAGACCAGGGTGAAAGAAGTGACAAGTTCATATAACCAAGCTCCACAACTCTAACTGCCCTTTTGTTGATTACTGTCTTTTATAGAGCAAGGATTTAGAGAGCAGAAGCAAGAGAGACAGATCATCTCAGATCTGACACGCTTGGTGAGATGCATGACTAACTCAGCTTGAGGAAGCAGGGCAGGACAGCAGACGTGCCTGGAATGAGTAACCCCACTTGGAAGCCTATTTGCCAGGGGCACAAGTGTGGGGGGTTATCTGGGTGCTGCCTGGATGGTAAATTCATGGCAGTGAAGAGTGCAGTGTAAACAGCCTAAAGTGTAAAAAGCCTTGCAAGCAGCTGGGATTCACACAAGACACTTTCCTACCCAGTGAGACCCCACTCAGCAGCACTGGAGGAGCTTTGGATCTTTACAGCCAGGATTGTGCAAGAAGCCAGCATTGATGACAGAGTGGCCAGCACTGTTCCCCCAGTTGTGTGTATACACAAGTGCTCTGAACTCCTCACCCAGAGCACCATTCCAGCCACCAGCACATCCATCTAGATCAGGTGAGACAGAAATACTGCAGTGGAACACAAAGACCACACAGCCCAAACCACAGCTGTAGCAAGAACAAGATTCTTATCCCAGTATAGTTAATGATTTGACTTCAAAAAGCATATATACCTTGCAGTTAATATACCTTTGCACCATGTAATAATTCCTTATTGCAGTGTGGTTCCATTCCACATGCATCCTGTCCCAACAAAAAAAACATCCCCCACTGAGAATAAAGCTGAGGACACCACTAGTTTCCAGCAGCTCTCAGCCCTGTTCACAGTTAGCCTGTGTTCATGGCACATGGGAGAGACCATGCACTGACCAAGGTCTGAGTGCAGCTACACAGAAAATACTCAGGATCTGTTTTCCCAGGAGACATGACCAGTGACTTGTCAGAAGGCAGAAGCATGTCAAAGGCTGGTTGAGCACATCCTCAAGAATGAAAGCCTTGTAGGACTAGCTTTTGTATCAAAGAAATTGTCATTTATGTGTTTGTAAGTAGGAAGTAAAGAACTAAACTGCTGGTGAATCCCATCTGAAGGCACAGATGTTAGAAAGGAAGCTGAGCATTCACTACATCACACAAAGCAGCAAATTTCACTTTGGCAGGGAAAGGAAATACAGACTTGGTTGGTTTGAACTTGAACCTTGATGAGCATTCAAAGCCTATCCTTGAAATCGATTCTGAGGAACCTTATATTTTATTTATTGCATCAAGACCACTCTTACTGAAGCCAGCACATCTAAACCAAACATAATAATTAAGTTAGTGATGAAAGTCCTGCCCATAGGTTATACCTGCAGAACTACATTTCACCAGCTGGATCTCTCACTGCTGTGGTACAAGAGGTATATCTCCTCCCATGAGCAGATGATTCAGATCTATCCACAAAATGAACTTGGATCTGCAGAGGACATTAAGAGGTGGGTCAATCACAGGCAGAAGATGCAATAGCTAGCAAATTGCTAGTAAATGTATTTAGGACAGTAATAAGACAAGCCACAGTCTCTCAGAGCAACATTTTCTTGAGAACAAAATTAAGAATGACGAAATGCTATAGCAGCCAACAGAGTTTTAATAGCTGCAACAAAATCCACACAAAAAAGGTGGAAAGGGCACTGCAGTGAGACACATGTGACCCAGAAAGCCATTGCCTCAGTAATAATTTCAGATTTAAGATACAAGCACACAGACAAGAAGAATTAACATGCCAGGGGGGGATTAGGGTAACGAGATCCCCACACCTTCTCATCATCCTCTGCTGGGAGAGGAGGCAAGTTCACAGCTTGCCCCTTCCTCTTCCTGCCATAACCTTCCCATCACCCGAGGCGACAGCTAAGCTGCACTAATGAAAACAGCAGAGCCAGAGTTAAGTGTCCAACCTTGTTATTTACACCTCAGCAGAACCCTCCCAGATCTACTATCATTCACACAGCTTCTCCAAGGGCTGCCTGCTAACACACAGACCTTGGAAGCACATCCCAGAATTGTCCACATGGAGAATTCTGTCAACAGCACTTGGTCTATTCTACATTCATCACCTTGAGTTTACCGTGTAATATGAAATCACTTAAAATGCTGAGGAGCTTGTGTTTGAAGAGATTTGTAACTGTAGCAGGTCAAGCTGAAAAAGCTCAAAAAAAGAACCTCTGCAATGATCAAAAGGTTCACTGTTAAAGCACTCAGGCTGCCCCATGGTCTCCAAGATCAGCCAAGAACTTAATCAGGATCTGTGCCTGGCCATACTTAAGAGAATGAAAGACTATTTTAACCTTTTAAATTTGTTTTTATCACTAATTTGTCTGCTCAAGTTGATCCAATGTCTGTTGTCTAACCTGTAAGAATTTTGGATATATACATACCTAAGGAGAGGCCAGTGATCCAGTGTATTTGACCCCAGAGGCCAGGAATGAAGCCCTGTCTTACCCTGAGGCACTACTCAGTCTTGTAAGCCAACAATAACCCAAACTGTGTGGGGAGAGGTTGGGAAGGACAAACAGAAAATGATGGTCACATTTTGAAATATTAAAAGGCACACAAGAACTGTTGTACAGTGGTTTTAAAATAGCACTCTCATCCGAAGTGTTCTGTTATAGCTACAGAAGTGTCAAACAAATCATTCCATCCTCACTGGATCTGCTATCGGTGCTTTCCACTAAATCCAGACAGAAAAAGACCCAAAACACAGCTGATCCATTTTTTCCTGCCACCTACTACAACTGAAACTGTTTTCCTCTTAAAGGAACATGAACATTAATACTTCCCATTGCATAGCAGTACCTCTAATCCACCCTTGTGCAATAGCTCCCGTTTTCTCAAGTCCAAAATGTTCACTGTAACCTCACTCAAGTTAAAATACTAAGGAGGAAAAAAAGCAAACCTATTTTTTCAATCCTATCTGTCTAAGCCCAGGGACAGCCAGCTGTCCCTAGTCTTTTCCTGGGTCTGTGCCTTTCTGGTTTGCTTGCACTTGACAGCCTGTCAGCCCAATGCCAAAAGCACATCATGGTTTCAGGGTCTACCATGGCACTCACAGTGATCAGAACTACACATAGAGTTGCAATAGTGGAGAAATGAAGAGCCCTTCCCTGAATTCTTTCAGCTTTCCTTCTAGTTCTCCTTTTGCAAAAGAAAAAAAAAAAAAAACAGAAATATTTAAAAGGTACCAGAAGTAGCACAAAATTCTACTAGACGACCCCAGTCATTTGTTGCTGGGGTTCAACCACTGAAATTAGTTCTGAAAATTACCTTCCTTTCCATTTCAGAAACAAGAAGAAATAACAAATTTATAGAAGTTCCCTATTGATTTTCTTCCCCCAGAAGACTAAAAAAAAAAGTACCTGGTACTTTTCACTGTAGAAGACTCAGCTATGCCCTAACTGCCAAGCAGCAAAATGTTCAACTGTATCCACACTATCAACTGCTCCTGTTACACCTATTCCAAAAGTGCAATTCCCTCAGGTGCTGAAGATTCAGGACAATATGCTTGAGTAAATTTTTACTAGATTCTCATCCCTCTCTTGTCTCCTTGAAAGTTACATTATTGCACCTCCCAAGGAAAAAAAAATATTTATAAACAGGACGACTTCACCCTTTCTTCTTAGTTCAAGACTAAGAGGCAAGATTCAGGTCAGCCACAAGATTCAGCCAGAGGTAAGGGACTCTTCACTCTGCACTGCTTCCTTCATTTCCATGCCCTTACATGTTCCTCACCAAAAACTAAACCAAATAAGAGCTCACCATCTCTGTGTTTGCCAAAAACCCAAGATTTCTGCAATTGATGCAGCACAGCTCATTACAGCCGCGAACATTCCTGGGCTCTGATAATTATAAGCCCATGGCTGGGTGTCTAATTAAAGGAGGAATGAATTAATGAGTTTTACCAAAGGCTTTTGAGTCCCCATTATAATTCTCACCCTTAATCGGCAGCAGGACACTCAAAGGACAGCGTGAGCAGGATCAAGAGCAGAGAGGGGGGATAAACCACCCCCAGCTGATGCTTCCCCCATCACGTTCCTCTCCAACATGTCACTGTCACTCAGCCCCCGACAGCCAGATCAAACCCAGCAGGAAAACGCCTGGGCCTTTTGGGCAGCTGAATACAAAGGCGCTTCCTGAAGCCGCCACAAAGCTCAGACCAGGCTTTGAATGCCGAGAGCGGCGAGATGCCGGGAGGGCGAGAGGCTGCGGAGCGCTGACTCCGCCACTTCCATTCATCCCGGCCCCAGCCCCCTCCCAGCGCCAACAATCCCAGCTCAGTCTCAGGCTCCCAAGGAGGCAGAAATTGAAAACACGTTTTCATTGAAGCACAGCTTGAATTTCATGAATTCCATTACTCTCGACTTTCTCAGCATTTCCTGGAGTGAATACTGCAAGACGAGGGAGAAAGGGGAGGCAGCGATCCTGTGTCACCCCTCTGACCGCGCCAATCCAAGAGGGACCTGCAGCGAGGACACCACGTGGAGGACTATTCCTGAACTCAAGAAAATAAGTAGATACTAAACATAACTTTAAGAAGGAGGTAAAGTAACAAACTGCCAGAGGCCCTGGAACAGTAACAACCTCCGTCAGGACCAGCACTTAAATAGCGAGTCTACAGGCACAGCCCAGATGTGAAGCACTACGATTTCAGCAAGCAACAGAAAGCATCTCTTTGGCAGATTGAAGAATCCTCAGCTGCTACAGCAAGTCTCAAAATGCCCAGTTTATCAGCTACAGGAACCTGACCACACTTAACTGCATAGCATCAGATCCCAGGGAAAAAGTGATGATAATCAGAGAAAACAGTGCCAAGCAATGGGTCACTTTTCCCACGTGTACAGTTGCAACACAATCAACTTTGGGATTATTCATGTTCGCTAATTAACACCCTACAAAGAGCTTTGATACTATTAGCAATACTCCTAATGGTTCCATCATCAATACCCTCTTCCCTCTCTGCCTGACCCCAGCCTGGGCCTTATCTCAAGGAGCATTACATCATCTACTGCACCAAGGCCTCCTTGTAACAGACACTATTATACAACTGAAGTGCCTCCATTTGGATTTTGGCGCTATTTTGAATTTCCATGTTGAATAGAAGGCTTGTTTAAATTCTCTGCATGAACAGCAGCATTTTACAGCCTGAAAAGGGTGTCCGTGCACAGACACCAAAACTGGCATAACAACGTGTCTGAATGTGTTACACATTTGTGAAACATCCATTCCCCACATTCCCATTTCCCCTCGTCCAGGAATAAGTCCCACATTGTTAGGGCTGATTAGCAATATCTTTCATCCCTAATTTCACACTACAAAGGGCTTTCATGCATATGCACGTGTGGCACCATATCAGCCAGAAACAGCATTTAGTACCGACCAAGGAAATCAAAATCTGAAGATGCAGCTTGAGTTTAAGTGAGGGTGAAGGGGAGTGTCAGCTTTTTCCCTGGCTGGTTTCAATGCTGCTCTTACTACTGACCAAAAAACATATTCTTAAAATAACTTAAAAGATGTCTGGCACACATTCCATCTGCTGAAGGGAGCAACCTGATAACCATGTGAAAGCACACATTATTGTAAATGTTACCCTCATACCCAAGTGCTCAGAGAAGGGAATGGTACAAGTACCATGACCGAGTTACACCAACTGCTGTGTCCGTGGATTGCACGTTAACCTACTTTTTTTCTTCCAAAAGAATAGCCTTGCAGCCTTAGCACACAAATGAGTACTTTGCAAAAACGTGCACATTTGCAGCTTACCAAACCCTAAAGCTCACAGTTAGAAGATCAAACTCAAAAACTATAAGCGGCTCATTACCCAGAAATCTAAAAAAAAAGGTTTGAAATGAAAGCCTTTGCAACATGAAAGTGCTCTGTAGTTTGTTCTTTCCTAGTTTACCTCATATGAAAAAAAAAAAAAATAGCATCAGCATGGCTGTGCCCCACAGCTTTAATTCACTGGATACCTGCAGACCCTCTCACCATGCAGCAAGTCATTTCTGGTTTGAGGATAAATGTAAACAATTCCTAGTTTTTCACCACTGCAACAAAACCAACAGTCTCAGTCATTCCTTGAAGCGGAGCAAAAGGGAGGATTTCAAACAGTGATGACTTTTTTCTTTTTTTAGACTGTCATATGAGTGCACTCCCAGGACTAAACATCTTGCATGAACTTGATCCTCCTTGATTTTAGCTCACCTGTCTTGTTAATCATGAGCTAAAACAAAGAACTGGTAGGATGACATACCCAGAAAATATAAACAGCCTTGCAAAAGAGAGGAGCAAAGTGACTGGGTTTTGTTTTTATTATTATTATTAGAAACAACTCTCCAGCATATATCAATACATCCCTGAGTATTCCGAGTCTTACTCATGTCTTAAAAGTGAGAATTAAGGTTCAGTACAGAAGATAATCCTGATATATTTCAAAGTTACTCAAGTCTCGTCTGAACCTTAGAGCAAATAAATTCCCAGACATCACATCCCTTCCCCCAGCTATGGGAATCACATTCAGTTGAAAACAAGCCAAGTTCTCCTACCCACTCAAGGGGAATGGGAAATCTCACCATAACTGGTGGAAAGTTTACTGCTGAAACAAAGAAACAAGAAGAGAATTGACAGTCATCAAGAGTTTAATGCCGAGGAGATGCTGACTCCCCTCCTGCCCAAGAAAATTAAGAGTGAGCACTAATTTACTCACTGCTTCCTTGCAGCCACCCAAGTGTATTCACTTGACATCAAACAATATAAAAGAATGACTTCAGGAGAAGCCCTGGTTGTCACCACTTACTCTTCAGCACAACAATCACCTTTACAGGGACAGAACTGTCTCCTGAAAGGAGTCACACCAAGGTGACCAGGCAAGCTCTGCCACAGCACATTCTTATCACATCAACACAAACAGCACCAACCATCGACTCTGGACTTCACCCTTTCCATCAGTAAGTGTGCTGGAGGGGGCAGGGGGGGCAGGGGGAGAGGTGTAGTACAAGAAAAAGGAAGGGAAAAAAAGAAGGAAAAAGAAGAAAGAATGGGAAAAAGAAATGCCAGGGGATTGGAGCATGTTTGTCCCTTCAACTGTCTGTTCTGAAGACACATATGTCAAGAAATCTGATGTGACAAAGCCCTATAACTTCTCATTCTCAATGGACAGATTTTTGTTTACAGGTTCAAACCCAAACCTAATCCCAAAATAAAAGAGATCAAGAAGACTTGTGGCATAGGTCCTTAATCCACATTCAAAACCTTGGGATTAAGTCAGAGAAACCACCTGACTCCCCACCCTTAATCTCCAGAGTCATGCCTAATGGGATATGTTCTTCTGGGTAAGAATTTCTCACTTTCCCTAATCATGAAAAATAAGAGGCACTAAAAACCCACAGCAACATCTGTTTTAAGAAGTGCTTGTTTTATTGGATCAACGTTTAAACAAAGGCACTTTGTTAACCTGAAGAGTGCAGATGTTCCTCTGCTCAAAACAGGCATTAAGAATTGAGGGGAAGAGAAAAAAAAAAAAAAGAAAGAAAAAGGAAAAGGAGAAGAGATGGTAAGACTGAACTGATTTTGACTCATCTTTTCTCCAGAATGCTAGTGATCAGGTGTTGCAGACCAGGAGATATATGGTGTTACACTCATATAGAAAAAAAAACAGAGGATTTTCAAGGGGACAAACATTGGTGCTTCTGCACCAAGACAAGGTGCCAGTGGCTGACCACCACAACCAGATAAATGTTTTAAATTCTGGTTCTACTCTTTCAGTTATTCCAGCGTGGTTCTTTCAGAAGAAATGCTGCATAAAGGCCTCTTAAGACTGAGAAGCTCAGGCTGGGCAACAGCATCTCCTCTGTGCTGGACTAACACTTTTAGGATCCCACCCAGCTGAAGCAGGCATGGTTTACATCTCTGTATACTCATTTGCACCTCCTTCCCTCCATCCCCCACAGCACGTTTCACATTTCTCCAAGACACCTTTTACCCCTCTGTGTGTACTCTGCTCTGCTAAAACCATACATTTAGAACAGTTTCTTTTTTTTTTTTTTTCCACTAGAATAAGGTGATCTACATTCAGGGTTTCCAGAAACTGCCAGTTCTCAGGAGACCATCTGAAAACGTAGCAGCACAGCACGGGTCAGCAAAACAAAGTAAGGCTGCAGACAGAAAGCTGGCAAAGGTTGGCTTTTTTCCTGTCTGTACACCATATGCTGCTGCATGACTGGATGTATGGTCAACAGAAAAATGAAACAGAAAGACTTTTTACCTTTGGTAAAAAAATAGCCATCAACAGTGGTCTTGATTCTACATTTCTGTTTATTCATTGTGCTGCAGTTTCATAGTAAAAGTTCTTTCAGGTCAAACAGAGAATAGAGCAGTCAGGCCACAGCACCAATTTGCTGATAGAAGGCATTATTGCAGGGTTACTCATTTAGCAGAGACTGATGAGTAAAGGGAAGAGGGGATTTACCATCAGTTCTTAAAAAAATAAAACTTCAAATTCATTAGAAAATATTGGATTCTACTAACAGGGGTCACTTAACCTTTCTGGAAATATGAGCAAATGTGCTACAGCAGGATAGCTGATGAGAACTTGGAAGTGGTCCATCTGTTCTTGAAAGAAAGAAACCTTCAGTCCAATCCCTTCAAGAAAGACACATTACCCTCTGACTTTGAGCCAACTAGACAAAACCACGTCATCCAACTTGACTAATACACATGTTTCCAATCTACAGAAAGACTCTTGGTTTCAAAGTTGAAATAAGACACCAGTACAGTAGAGGAAGTTCTAAAACAATCTCTATAATCCAAGTTTTTTGGCAGTTTAGGCTCCATCATGTTTCTCCAGCCAAGAAATACTTCCAAAGATGACATTAGCTGTTTTGTGTAGGGAAATAGCCTCACAGAGCCAGAAAGTACCTGACAGAATTAATTCCTTGCTGAACCTCTGGCTATGGGTTCAAAGACATATGCCTTGGATTAGAGTCTTCAAGCCAAAAAAAGGGATGGATCTCTGGGCTTACATGGCACCTTTCCCTGCTGGATCCCTCCTCAGCACACGCACAGTGGGAGAAAAAGAACATTATGAGACAAAAGCACTGACAGATGTAGGATAGGAAACTCCTGGGTGACACCACTGAAGAGACCATCTCAAAACCAAGGACTACAGCATATTTTGCTCTTATTGATGCTTCCCTTAGCACGATTCTGCATCTTAATTGGTATGAATCAATCACCCAGTCATTTTCCAAAGCACACACTGTTTCCATTACACCTACTAATGGTGCATCTGCAGTTCTGACTCTTACTGAAAAAGCACGAAGTGGTGCAAGGAAAGAGTTTCAAAGATGCTGGAGAACTTCACTTTATCCAAGCCTGATTCATACATAACCTATGTGTTTACACAGATTCACATCAATATTGCCAGTTCCCAGCAAGGAGGAAAAAGCAGAAATTCAAGACAAGGTGCTGCATGGCTTAGAAGAGAGGCTGTAAAAGCTCTTTCAGTGTTCACAATACACTTCTCAGCACACAGCAAGACTCAAGAGCTTAAGTGTTGGAGGCTCCTTTTCTGTCAGTACCACAGACACCCTGACTCAAGCAGATATCCCATTACCTGTTGTTGTGCTGTATTACAAAAGCTACTCAGTTTTTGTCCTTCTTTCCAGCACCAGACCTCCACACAACTTCAAGGCTCTTAACCAACTCTACCCTGAGAAAGAAAGTTAATTCAGTGCTGTGCAACTAAGTCACAAGCACTTACATTGCTAAATAGGTTAAACTAGTGACATCAGCAGTCTCGGGACCATCTTACTGAACCAACCAACTGAATTGCAAAGTAAGTGGACAGTGCTGGTAAGATCATCATTTGTTCAGTAGCAAAAGGCAAGAGGACCAGAACTGGTATTAGCATGATGCTGTCAGAAGGAACAGCTCTGCTCCATTTTTACATTCCCTTCACTCCAGAATTTGTGACTCACTACACAATGAAAAGGCTTTGCAGAGCACTGCAGTATGACTCAGATGAGAATACAGCCAGAACAAAGCTGTTCATATCAAGATATTTTCATCCCCAATGATTCATGGGAGGATTAGGAAAAGAACCTGTCTGATAAGATCCTCTGTAGGGAGGACTATGGAGCAAGTCCTGCAAGCAGCACACGAAGGCAGCTCTGATAGGACTCACCAACATGCCAAAGCCCTGGAGAAGGAGGAGTACAACCCCAGCATAATCTACATGGAGGTTCACCTCAATTCCCCCAGAGAAAAACCCCAAACAACTACTTGTACTGCTGTCCACAGCTTGTTGTGGGGGAAGTGGAGCATCTGAAGGACATCAGTACACACATACATTTTTAAACACTCCAGTCCAGAGGGAAAGGATCTGTTCTGCTCCTCCACACACTGTTCTAACCTAGTGAAACAAGATATGCTGTGGGAGAAGATAAAGAGTAAGTAATACCAAGAGAAAGTGCTTTTGAGCCTGACTCAGGTGAAGAAGCCAAAACCTGCAGCTGCTCTGATCTCAGCCCTTGGCAGCAACACTGCCATAAGTATTTCTCATGCTCTCAGACAAAAGGAGGAAGCCTCAGTACGTTGGTACACAATGGACACAGCTGCCTTGAGAGAGGCCAGTGCACAGTGGGTGTCCCTCCTGCTCTGACCAACAGGACCACATGGGACAACAGCAGCCATCAGATCCATGTCCTACTAGATATTCCCCATCGTCCAGGGTACCAGAAGACTTAAAAAAAGACCTAGGCTTCAAAGACTGGCAGTGTGTGCTTATCTACCTGAGCTCTGGAGAGGTTTCAGGGCACAGCAGCTCGTCTGCTGCTTCAGTGGAATAGCAGCTTGAGCATTACACTAATCCTTGCTGGGGAGAGGTGGAAAGCCTGTTAAATCAGCAGCCTCCTCACCTGCAGGAGCACGTGGCCCTGCAACAAGTGACATGGCAACATGTAAATCCAAGCCACTGCATTTCACTTCTGGTTGAAGTGAGATGTTCAGTCGATGCACAAATTCAAAGCCTATCATCAAAACACTAGTACAAGAAACAGGCAGGTATTTACTAAGAGGTTACAAAATAAAACTGATTTATAAAGGAAAGCAATGCTCTCCCTTGGTCATGGGTTGGGAAATCTTCTCTAGAGAAGCAGTGAGGAATCAGAAAGCATACATTGCTTCTTTTCTGATAACACATCAGAATGGGAATGGACACTGAGCCCAGCTGTTTGTCTATTTATGACAACAGTCCAGATACCCAGTGACATGAAGTCATGGAGTTCAGCAAAGCTAATCCTTCCTTACTACAGCTAGGGACACCCTGCCCTTTCCCATCCCCATAAACTCCCAGCTAGCATCCCCCACTGACCTCTCCTCAGCCCCTGCAGAACTCAAATGCAGTGTGGAGTTTAACAGTTCATACTTAAGAATCAGGGCATCAATCACTAATGAAATAGAAAATTTAAGAACCCACATAATTTGTGCCTACAAAGTGAAGAAAAATAGGCAGAATTTAAAATTAAAAATGGGCTTCCTTATTTTGAGGATGTATACAATCTCCCCTGCTGAATACAAAAGGTTTCTAAAGGTAAGGGGAGACAATGCCAGCACAGCCTGCAAACAGAGCACGAGATGCAAATTCATAACAAAGCTAACAGAAAAAAGCTGGAATTCAAACCAAAAGGCCTTCAGAGCAATTTAAAGCACGTGAGAGCATTCAGCATTACAGCTCCCAGTCCAGGATTAAGTTTCCCTGTTTCACTGCATTAGAATTAATCTCTGTGGCTACGAACTCCAGAGTCAACTTGCAGAGCCACAGCAGCTTTGTTATATAACCACGACACTGATAGCACAGGCTGCATCACTGGAGCCTGTTTTCTATCCCTCACCAGCACCAAAACCACCAAAGCTGCTGCTGCTGCTCAAATCATTCTCTTGACGACAGACGCCCCAGTAATCCTGACATTCAAGTTTGGATTTGATAAGACGTTTTCTTGGGAGCTGATGTTAAGACTTAAAAGGCCACTGACTGCTGTGCAAGAAGTCCTTAATATCATCAAGGGAGGGGAGGCAGCTACACAGGAGGAGAACAGCAGAAGGCTTTAAGCAGGAATATGATTACTGTAGAAAAATTATCTGACAAACAAACACAACCCCAGATTGTTGCTAGGAATGCTTTTAAGCAATTTAAGTGAAAACCAGTACATCTGCTGTCTATTCAAAGGTCAACGAGTGCTTGTTTCTCGATAACACACTCCCAAGAACATCTTTCCATGAACTCTTAACTTATGATCTCCAGCATCTCATATTCCTTGTTTTAAAGGCAGTTACCCTCTGAGGTCATGGAAATACAGTTCAGCTGCTGTGCAGCTTTACATCTGCATGTGGCCATCTTGAACTCTGCTAAACCAAGGGAACTAAAACAAATTAACAAATTGAAGCCCCAAACACAAAGTTAGGTCAAAAGTCCCTTTGATTTGCTGATTTAGAGATGTTTCTTTGTATCTACACACAGCTCTTTAAATGCATCTCTCACATTTTGCTCCAGCTTCAGCCCACAGATCTGTTCCTCTGTTTAAAACAAAAAGCCAAAACATACTGATCTCTAGAGTATTCCCAATTCCTTCTACTTCTAGGGTAAATGAGAGCTGTTTAGGTGCCTTAGCATTCTTGCCTGTGTGCTTGATAGCAGGCTACGTATATAGGACACTGCAAGTATGTTCAGAAAAGCAAAATGGTGTTTTCAAAACCAGAGACCGTGGCAAAACGAGGCAGCAGAGCCACTGCAGCTCTGCTCCAAAACGACAGCAGAGAACACAGATGTTGGAGCACACAGATTCACTCCACAATCATTTTAATTACATGCCTAGCCAACCAGGCACAGGATGCAGGCTAAGCAGCATAAAAAAAAAATAAATAAAGCCGCACACAAGCGCTCTGTGAGCATCCTCCCGTGCACTTGATGCTAACGCTGCTCTCGTGCATTAAGTCATCTGTTTTCCAGCAGGCAGGCAGCCGGTTTTGGGGAAGCACTGCTGGCCTCTCTGCAGGGCTGGCAGCATCACTGAGATGGTCAGCACAGCCTGCACAGGGTTTGTGCAGGCAAACACAGCCTGTGCACCATCAGCGACGGTGGGTTATGGTCCAGCCAGGGGCACCAGGCCGGGACAGTGCCTTCACCCGGGCAGCCGCCCAGGGCCCCCACCAGGGCAGCCTCCTGCGCCCCTTCCAGGCGTGAAAAACAGAGGCCACTTCACGAGCTGGTTCAGCGGGCACGGCGGTACTCGGGCACAGGTTGGGCTTGCGCATCCTGGAGGTCTGTTCCAACCTCAATGATTTTATAATTTCACCTTCTCCCCAAGAAGAACTTGCCCTCCCAGCAGCCCGGGAGTCCTGCCCACCCCGCCGGGGGTGAGGGCACCCACCGCGGGCAGCGGGACCCGGTACCCGACCTGCCCCGACCCTGGGGGGACACCGGGCGGGGGGTTGCGGGGGGGGCAACCCCTACCTCCAACAAACCTCACCGAACAAGGGGGACACGACACCCACCCAGAAAGGGCAGGCACCCCTTCTTCCTCCTCCTCCTCCTCCTCCTCCTTCCCCCCAGACCCCCGCGCCCCGCGCCCGCACCCACCTGCTGGTACTCGGCGTCGNCTCCCCGGGAGCAGCGGGAGCTTCGCCCCCGCCACGCGCGGTTGTAGCGCTGCGCTTCCCGCGGAAATCCCGGGACGCCGGGAAGCGTTTCCTTGCGATGGGTTTTGTACGACCCTTCGGCTCTCAGCGAGGGAGGTGCGGTTTGAACTCAGCCTAAAATCCAGCGCGGTGGAGCTGATGTAGAAATGGAAGCTTTCCGAAGAGCGGGAAAGACAGTGAAGTCGTTTATTATCACAGAATCACCGAGTGTGCTGAGTTGGAAGGGACCCACAAGGATCATCCAGTCCAACTCTTAGCCCTGCACAGGACCATCCCCAAGAGTCACACCAAGTGTCTGAGATCTTAAGCTGTGCCAGAGGAGGTTGAGGTTGGACATTAGGAGGAATTTGGGCTGCCCAGGGATGTGGTGAGGTCACCACCCCTGGAGAGGTTTAAGAGAAGACTGGACGTGGCACTTGGTGCCATGCTCTGGTTGACAAGGTTGTATTTGGTCACAGGTTGGACTTGATGATCTCAGAGGTCTTTCCCAACGTAGTTGATTCTGTGATTCTGAGATCATTGTCCAAACACTTCTTGAACTCTGTCAGGCTTGGTGCTGTGACCATTGCTGAAGTCCTTCTTGTCATATAATTAATCCATTTCAACCTGCCTCCAAAAATCCAGAAGCAGTGAATTTGCCCTTCCTAAATTCACAATTCATAGAGGCAGAGCATGAGCCAGCACTCCCCTGACAGGGTGCACACATGGTAACACACAGGGAGCACAGATGAACATTTAGGAGATGCTCGTCTCTCACTGTGTGTCAGCATAAAGGGAAAAATAACAAAGCAATAATGTGAACAGAGTGTCAGAATCTCTCAGAATGGCTCAAAAAAATGTGTGGATATGCCGCTTGAAGATGTGGTTTAGTGGTGAACATGGTGGTGGTGCTGGGTTTACAGTAGAACTGGGTGGTCTTTTCCAACCTTAGTGCTTCTGTGATTCTGGGCACAGAGCTACATGTGGCAGAGGGTGGGCGTCCACATCTGGCATCAAACCACATCCCCATCCCTCACACCAGCACCTCTCCCTCCAGAGTAACTTCAAAGCAGACCCAACCCCTGGGCATGTTCCTGCCCCAGAGGACAGTGATGTGCCCAGGCCTCAGGCACTGACACCTTCACTTGATGCATTTTGTGCAGCACACTTGTTCCCTGCCACTGACTGCTGCAGCCTGGCTTGGCTTTTCCAAAATCCAGGGGGAAATTTCTAGAGGTACCCAGGTGTCTGAAGGTGAGGATGAGCCTCTCCTGTGATTTCCAACTGTGCCCAACCTTCACCTGTTCCATAAGGAGATGCTCTGGCTCACCTTTCACTGTTCTCTCTGCAGGCAAAGGTTTGGCCTCATCCAAACCCTGACCCAAAACCAGTGCGTTGCTTCATCAACTTCAATGGACCTGGAACTGTCAGGTTGTTTTGATGACACTGTAAATCAGAGCCATGAATTAAACACCTGAATGTTTCAGCAATGACAGCATCTAACTGCATAACAGCCAGGAGCTGTGCACAACGTAACAGCACATGCTGGGCTCCCCACAGAGCCACTCAGACACCACTTTCCCAAGAATTATACTCTGACTCGATGGGAAAGGCTTTTCATTTCTTTCTAAACAGAACATAACCAAACTATTTTTAGTCTTAAAGGTAAAAAATATGAGCATACCCTCTCAGGGACTTCTCAGAAACAAGTAAGTACGTAAATACTCTGGATAATGTTAGGAGAGCGTAGTGAAATAGAAAAGATAACAGTAAGCAGCAGCAATCCCAAATTCATTCCCTTCATTACCAAGATTGTACTGTTTCTGTTACAACTGAAGTGTATAAAAATATTTGCTGTTCTCTTTCAAAAGGAATAGATCAAATTCTTGCTGTAAATACGTAGTGTGGTCCAGCCTTGATGCAGAAGTTCCAAAATTTGGCCAGACTTTTCAGACCATCTCCTGGGCCTTTGCTCTCTCCATCCCAGTCTCCCCATCCCAGTCCTGCAGCAGCACATTTCACCCACTGTATTTTAAATATCACTCAACATAATTTCGAGCTGGAAAAAGGACAATCCAGTCCTCTAACAGGCTTCAGGCAAATGTCTCATGGCTCTTAACAAACACTCATCTCTTTAGAATTAGAAATCAGTATGGCCCATGAAAACTTAAAAAATATTGCAGTGCTTTATATATTGGAAGAAAAAAAAAGAAGGGTACTACCAACTGTTTTCCTCTCCTAAATGGTGGCAGGTCAGTAGACATTATGGAGACACCTCTTTTGCAAATATGATTTGATTACTTTTCTCAAATGCAGCCAAGATTTCATACTTTACGTTGTCCTGACTGATGCGGTCTATAAATAAGGAGAGCAAAAATGCTAAAATGGGCTATTTAACACATTAGGAGCAAATAAACACATTTCTGCTGATGTTCTGAAATGTAACATCAACTTTAATAGCTTTTGACTAGGAGGGGATTTTCATATGAGTATTATCAGCATAGCTAAAAAGAAATCTTATCACCCACAAATAGCATTAAGACACACGTCAGAGGGTTCACAGCCACACTGTGTGTATGCAAGTACAAGATATACATGGGCACAAGATACAAGACCTCACCTCCCTCCAGCCTTCTCCAAGAAAATGGCTTGTTTTTCTGCAGGAGGACAGCTGAACATCAGGCAATTTTGTTTTTGTCCTCATTATTTCCATTTTTTTTCTCAAGCAAGGATGAAGAAGGAATTATTTTAAAGGCCAGTGATCTAACATATTTCACCTCCAGTTCTAAAATCCCAGAGACAAGGAGCAGAGAGACCTCGCTGGGGGCAAGAGATCTCTGTGTAAGTCACTTATGACACAGAGTTTATGCAATTCGGTGCTAAAATGCTCCAGGCTGGAATCTGTCCTGCAGATGTTCCTGCTGCCAGGAGCCTCTGGATAGACACAAAAACCCCACCAGGCTGCAAGTCCAAGTATCTCTGTCAGCAAATGATGGACATGGAATAGAAGTAGATGCAACAAACACTCCAAAATTGAGATCTGGTTTGATGGAGTTGATGTAAATCGACCAAACAAAATGTTTTGGAACAAATGAGAGGAAAAAGCTGGATGCTATTACATGGGGGTGTGACACCAGTGTGTCAGCCCCAGTTTGAGAAGCCATGTGGGGATGGGGCTTAAGTGGAAAAGGGAGCAGTGCCTCTCCCTCAGCTTTTTGCCTCAGAGACAACTGGATTAAATCATAGTAGAATGAGGATTTGGGATTACAGAGAAACGGGCATCAAGAGTTTTCATTTCTCCCCCACAATTATTTACAATTATATGGAAAAACAAAGAGTGAAATGGATTCAGAAAAATGGGAATGAGAGACAAACCTTTCCATGGGAAGGCACTTCAGCTTTTTGTACCACATCACAAAGCAATGTTTGCAATTTTTGGATGTCTAGCATCTCTCATTTGATCCTATTCAGGTAATTCTTGATTACATGACAAGAAGACAGTTATTAAGGCTCTCATGTTTAGATCATAGCAGCCTTTTTCCCTTCCCACACAAATAGGTTCACTCTGTTTTGCCAAAGCAAAATGAACAAACAAGACACTGCCATGACATCCCAGGAATAAAATCTAACAGTAAATCACCCTTGCATGGAAAACTGTTCTACAGTCAGCCAAAGCAAAATGCAAATGTCAGCTTGTTCACTGGTAATCCTGCAGAAAAATAACCCAAAGAGCTGTATTAGCATTCACTAACTTGCTCTGACAGTAGCTTTGCTGAAGAATCACTGGACAAAGTGGGCAAAAGTGAAATGTTCCAAATTGAAGACAATGAAGATAAAAAAGGCTGGTTTAAAACTCAAAAATAAGGCAGCCAGTGCTGTTCTCCATCCTCCTGAGACCATCAGGCAGTCTGCAAAAGCACTGCTAGAAATGCAGCATTTTTCACTCTTCACAAGCTTCTCTCCACTCCAGGCATTCATGCTGCTGATGTGATACTGGCAATGAAAGCACCCTTTAAAGCAGCAATCCCATACCCCTGGCTTTTCTGATTCACTATGAAATTAAATAATTCAGCTTTTAATATACTGTGGAGCAAAGAGTCTTCCCAACTGTCAGACCTAATATGTGCTACAAAAGGTTTTCACCAAAAATACAGATTAAAAAAACCCCCAAAACACCAGGTTTGAACTTGAATTCCAGCAGATGGATGAGTTACCCTCTTGAGACAGGGACTAAATCACTGACAGTCAGGGGGAGGTCAGTGAGACAACCATGTCCCAGCACTCAGCTGCCACTGTTAGGCAACACCTCTGACTCTGCTGCTCCATAAACTCTGCCCTTACATCGAGCTGTGCCTCCATTAAAATTACCCTTCCTCTCCTCCCAGGGTTTCCTCTGTAATTTTCTGCTCAAAGTCAAAGGAAATAACAAAGCCAGGGCTGCTCTCCAGCCTCCCCCAGACATCACTGCCCCCTCCATGACAGCTCCATCTCCAGCCTCTTCCCAGCAAAGCCATGTTGCCAGGGATCTTCCCAGCTGCCTTCTCCTCCCAGCATGAAGGATTTCCCCTGAATGGCAGGAACACAGATTTGGGTCTTCATTACTTTCCTCTGACGTCCTCCCAGGGACTTTTATGTTTACACAACCAGGGCCAGCATAAAAAGCTTTAAGCAAATTCAAAGACATTGTTAAGAAAAGGTTAATTCTCTCATTTCCAGTCCTGAGGCAATAATCTCTCTCTCATGTTCTACTGGTCTTTTTAAACTTGGTGAGTTCCAGGGAAATGGGTGGGAGATGTGGAAATCCTATTGCAAAAGCACCTGCCCGCTCCTTTCCCCAGAGAGCCACACACAGAACATTGTATTATTTAGTTAATTGCAAAGAAACAATTACAAAGGAACTTGGCAAACTCTCTCTAATCACAGCAAGACCCATTTGCAGTCCAGTAAGTTCAGCAAATTAGCAAATAAGTGAATATAAAGAGGAAAGAATAACACAGCTCAAATTGCACTTTGTTCATTTGTTTTGTTACTAGTAGTTTCTGTTTAATTATTTAAGGTATTTCTTCATAACATTCTGGTATATTTTGTATAATAATGAAGGTTTACTAGCATGGAAATGCAATACATGGCTATTAAATATCTGCCGAGAGAGGGACAAAAACTGCTAATTCTGTGAGTAAATTATAGAGAGCCTGTTCAGGAAAAATTTCCAGGTTAGATAAATAGAAGGTTCTGCCACAAATTGTGTAAGATCCAAATAAGGATTATTGCTAGATAATGGCAATGCTAAGCAATGTTTGTGCACAACGTTGTACTACAGGCATTCATGGTCAATCCCATTTATTACAAGCTATTCTAATTTTCCATGCATATACCTAGAGGCCATGCAAAGACAGCCTTTTCTAAAAGCAGCACTGTAACCAAGTGACAGGTTTTACAGTATTTCATCCCTGAAGTCATATTACAGCAAAGACTTTCAAGCTCTGTTACATTGCTGAAGCAGAGCCTCAGCTCTGCAGAGCTGTTGGGACAAGGAGGGGAGAGGAATGAGATCCAAATGTGGGATTATCTGGCTGATAGAGAGGGAGGTAAGTCATCAGAGGAACTGATGCAGCACCTGACCACCAACCACACCTGAAAACCCTCCCCTAATAACCTGGAGTCTAACATGGAAATTTTGCTCTTTGCAGTTCCTAATGATGCCCCTTCAATGAAACTTTTTTTTTCCCCCTTTAAAAGTTCATATGGGAAAGCAATTTGTCAGCTGACAAACCCTCCACAGACAGATGCTGCAAAGCTTGCAAGAGTCAAGGACATTCTGACTTCAGATGAAGACAAATGATGATTTAATACAACTAAGTGGGAATGTTAAATTGCTTTCAGCTGAATTCAAGACCAGTCTGCTCCAAGAAATCATATCAAAACTTTTCCATTTATGTCTCATGGATTACCTTGTGTTTAGGATTTAAAACTGAAATTCGTCCTAAGAAATCCAGACAATATGTCATTCGAGCAGAGAGGGAAGAAAGTGAAATGTAATTAATACAATAATCAAGCACAGATTTTTTCATTCTGTACTCCTATAGCTGTTTCAGTCCTGCAAGGACTCTGCTTGACAGGAGGGTGACTGCAGGATTCCCAGCTCTTGGCAGCAGTTTATTGGGGTCTCCCACCTCCATAGAGCAGCATAAGGCTTGTTTTTCTGGGAGTCCCTAAAGGCTTTCTCAGTGGACCTGGAAAGGACTGCAGGTGTCCTAGTTCCTTCCAGGGCTTCACAAACTGCAACAGGAATGAGGTGAGGGGATACACTCTCAGTAAACTGGAGAGTTGAGCCCTGTAGACTCCTGCTGTCCCAGCAGACCAGTCTGACCCAGTCCTGTGCCTTCCCACAGCACAACCCAACCCTGGCACAGGGAGAGCTCGGTGACACTGGTGAGTTCAAACACTAATTATCCCTATAAAACACCAGAAGGCAAAGCTGAAAGCAAAAACCCATCACCTGTTTCAGTTCCTCTAGGCTTTGGTCAGGAACACTGCTCATTCCTGATAGGACAACCTTGAACCTGTACTAAAGAAGAAATTTCACACCCTACATGTTTCAGAGTTATCTGATTGCTATGGGATCAGGAAAACAGTCTGGGATAAAAGGCCAACCAGGTGCAAAGGGAAAGCAGGAGCACCCAGGAGAGGCCAGAGGGGCAATGCAAATACAGCAACAAACACATCAATATATGCACCAGTTCGTATACAAACTTTATTTCAACGTTCAACAATTAGGAGAAAATACATTGCGGTTGTTTCAGCTTTTCAAAGATCCCAAAATAAATTACATAGAAGACGTGAATAGTTCTAAATATTAAAAAGATCATAAAAATTAATGGCTCTCATTAATCCTTGCCCACTTTGACTATTTTAAAAGTTGCCTGTGCAGGGATTATTTTCATAGCTATGCAGAAACCCACAGTTTTCAGGTGTTGATGCTTCAGTAAAGACTTACAGGCAAAGGCACTTAAGAGCAAAAAGGTCAAGAGAGAGAGCATCCCATTAAAGTCCAATCTCTGCACTCACACACCTCTAAACACTGCACAAGGTTTTAAGACAGAAACATTATTCCATATCAAGAGAATGGAAAGTGTGCTTTTAGATTACACAGGTTACGGTGGAGTTTCATTTTAATTCAAGACCTTGATGCCCTCACAAGGTTTCCATAGCTTTCTACAGAAAACTTGTTTTTCAGAAACAGCATGTTTGTATTGGGTTTATCTTGACAGGTTTGAGCCACACTGATTTTTACTGTCCTCAGCTCCCTGTTGAGGAAAAATGCCATTTATTCAAAAATTAACTTGTTCTTCCATCATTGTTCCACACTTCTTCCCAGATTTATAGGTGCTGGCATCCAGATAACCACAGAATGAAACCTACTGTCAATCATTTCTCCCTTCAACAAATTCCATTACAGTGGATAACAGAATAATATTAAAGGCTACTGATACTGTGGAGGATTCTCTTCCTACTGAACCACACCAGACTTCTGATGTGCAGTGAGCATACAGTTACCTTCCACACTAAAATATGAGCTTGAAGCCCATCTCAAGTAAAACATCAGATTTTTGATAGCTAGGAGACAGCAGGCTCAAATTTAGGAACCTCTGGACACGTTTTCATTCTTTCCAGAAAATATCTGCTCCTTTTCACTCTAATTCCCATACCTTTGGTCATTCCACTACATTATCTCCCCTTTATCCCAGAACTTGTCTATTAACAGCTGTACTGCTGGTGACATGCTCAGGTAAAACACAAATCTTCCTGCTCTGTATCAACTTCCTGATAGTTTCATATTGGTCATTACAGCACAGCAAAGTAAAAGAATGTCACCTTTATTGTACTCACCCCAGGGGTAACAGCTAGGGAGGTATGTGAGATCAGCCCTGGTCCTGACACATTACACACTCTCCCCTCAGTGTGTCTCAGCTCTAGTTACTCTCTCTGGAGAGACCTGTGAGAGAGTCACTGTTACAGACTTGAAATCCCTTTTATTGGCAAGTCAGTACAGCTCTGCCTCCATTTAGCAAAATGACCCTTCTTCTTAACAAGACTTCCAGAAAAAGAGGGAAACACATCTCAGCTTCTACCAAGAGGATTCTATCCCTTTTATTTTTTTATTTTTTTTTTAATCCTTTAAGGTGGTGACAAAAGAATGGCCAGAAAGAATTTGCCCATCAGGAGCACAAATGACATTCTTCAGGCTGCTTTGGGTATGGAGAGCTCCCAAAACTGCCTGTGGAAATAGCACAGGCAGCATTTCCACCGATGGGATTAAATGAAATCAGCTGCATTGTGCTGCAGCCATCCAGTTTCCTCTTTGGCTGCAAGTACTGGCACCAACTCTGATAAGCCTCAGATAGTGCTTCATTGAAATCACAGAACTGAGACAGCCCTGACTTATTGGTATTCTGCAAAACAGTGGTGACTGATTTTTAATTTAAAAAAGAAAAGGTGATAAAAATCTTATATTTAAGAGTGTGCTTTCTGTTTACAGGAAACTTTATTACTCTTTGATGATGAAGAAACCATTAGGGGTTCCAGAAAACCTTCACTGTGTGCTTGTAAAATTAAATTCTCCTTTCAATAAATATAATGATTAAAAAAACCCACACACATTTTAATGCCTTTGAAGGATGTTGGTATGACAGTAGGAATTCTCCAGTCAAAAAGGCTGCACAGAAGATCTGGAAAGACCCCTCTGATTATATTCCCCAGGTCTTTGGTCTTTCTGTGAACAACAGTATTGTCAGTGCTATTTCTGGATGCAGTTTTAATTTCTCTTACAAACCTAACGACCACTTCTGTTCCCCAAACAAACTGCATGGACCAGGTTTTGTTTATTCTGCCCATCCTAACCCATAACCCAGAGAACAGAGTGGGCAGTGCCCATGCTTCTCAGCATTGGGAGCTTTACCTGAGGACAGAAGATGGATGTTTCTGTGATCCCTCTTCCCAGACTGTGACTGGACTCCCTGTGCAGGTGTGCACAGGCCAAGGTAGTGCTGAGAACAGGTACCAACAACAACAAAGCAACATCAGACTTAAAACCTGAGTGCTCTTCCCCTCAGTGCTCAGTGTATGAGCAGTGCAATCAGGTGAACATTTCAGACAGTCCTGTGTCAAGTGTTCACACATATTAGAGATAACCCTGTGTTATGCACTCAAATTTGTGATTTGTAAGCAGAAAAAGCAGTCACAAGGGTATCCTTCACAGAACATTCCTGCTATTACACACCTGCCCTGACAAATCCAAAAATCTGATTATGTGATCAGACATTTCAAATATAAAACACATCATCACAAGCACACATGGAAAAAGCAATAAATAAGAAAACCCAGCTGATACAGTAGGCCTAGGATGGCCCTATGACAAAGGAATGGCTTATAAGGTCTGCACAGACTGTAAATGTTCAGTATAAAAATAAGCAAAAAAGGTATTAAAATATGACACAGTAACATTTTTAAACAGGGAGGTCCAGGTAACAAATATATCAGCTGTACTCCTTCAGGTACACAGGCTGAAAATTGGAGTCGTGTCATAAACCACCTTCTGATTAAACAAATTATTTCACTCAACCTGAAAGAAAACTTTGTTTGACATGAAATAGCTTTAGGCTTTACTGCTTTCATTTAAATTTAGCAACTGAATTTATAATCCTCATTGTGAAACAAAACATTAAAGTGTTTTGGTTGAGTTTTTAAGTCCAAACTCCCTGTGTACCAGGAGGGTAAGGTTAACAGCCAGTCAGTGGCTTTTAGCCATAAAGTCTGCAGAGATGTCATATCAAAGAATGGCTGAAATAATGGTTGAAATGTCAACTGTCATTAAAAAGGGGATGATATTCCCCCTTTTTTCATCTTTGATATGTTTGCTCTTGGTACAAAGAGTTTTATTTGTGAATCAAATATTCAAGATCACCAGAGCCTGTTACCAAAACCTAAAAGTGAGTGTAGCTTTTCTTCATCTGCAACAATGGAGGGACAGTAACAATGTCATCAGAATCATCTGAGTGAGCTTCATCCACAGGCAGGGAGGGAGCAGGAGGCAGTGGCCTCCCAGAGGACCTGGCTGAAATAATTACAGAGGAAACAAGGTCATCAATAAACAACACTGACAAATCAAGCCCTTGTGGGAAGTGTGATATTCTCTGAGCCATTAAGTTTCCAGACTTACCCACAGTTATGGATAAGTCTGATCTATCTTTTTCTGCACAGAGCTATTCCTGTTCCTCCTTAATGAACCAGAAGTGTGCATGGCAAATGTTGACATACTGACCACATCTGATTTCTTTTATTGCCTTTAAATCTCTGCAAGTGGCTACACACCACCAAGTAAAGCAATTTGATATCAAAACCATCACAGGTCATAAAAACATATATTTATTACATGGCCAGAAAAGGAAAAATTGACACAGGCTTAAGCTAAGCAGAAAGGTCACAATGAGAACTTGGGTCAGAGGTAGATGGAGCAAAGGGAAACAGATACAAAAAAGATGGCAGCTCTCAGCCACTGTCTCTCATCCTTACACCTATAAAATACAAAAATATTATTCACCAGCTGCACTACTGTAACAACAATAAAAAGCGACCACACCATGGGGTTTGTTTTTCTTCCTTTTTTTAATTTTACTTTGCTTTTTTGCCATTTTCTGGATGTGTGTTTCTATGTGTCTCATCCATTCCAAGGTTTGAAGAAATGTTCAGGGCATCAGCAGACAGAGCCTCAATGATTCCAGTAAACACTGGAAAACCAGAGGGATAAAAGGAATACACACAGTCTCTAACACCTGAAGAGCAGAACCAGCAGCTTATATCCCCTCTGCAAGAGATCTGTGAACTAAATGATGACTGCTATTAATACCTTCCAGCAGAATATCCTCCTCTCAGCTATTAATACCTCCTAGCACAATATTCTCCCCTCAGCTCCACTTATTTTTCAGTTTCAAACATAAATTCTCTGAAAAGACTCTCCCAGAGAAGAGAACTAATCCAGACAAGCTGTGGTAGAAGAGGAAAGAGGCAAGAAGTCACACACTGAGGTTTTGACCTGAAATGGGGGGCACACAGGGAATGTTACCTGGGGAGAACAGACATGCCATGGGCCCCATAGTGAAATAAAAGGTTCCTCATACAGGAAAAGATCTCCTGGTATGGAAGAGCAGGCATTTACAGAAACTGGAATGTGGAATAAAGAAAGGGGACCACAACTGGCCCAGAAATAGAAAAAGAGTGACAGAGAGCCTTTACATTGACCTCAACCTACAGAAGCAAAGAAAGACATGACTCTTCAATTAAGTAAAATTTTTCTGTGCATCAGTCAACAAATAATGTCAGAGTTTTTCAGGGAGATTTATGAGACACTGGTGATACAGAGGAGGAAAGGGAACTTCCAGAAGCAGGCATAACTAGAAGAAGCAACTCCAGCAGTAAACATACTATACATGAAATATTATCCAAACCACTCTTGATTATATCCTGCTTTTGATGTCTGAGATTCTTGCCCTCATCTTCAGTTTAATATACTTCAGAGACAACTTTATCTTCGTGCTTGTGAAGGTTGAGCATTGATTAGAGTTAAGGGTTGTATGTACACTCATTTTGATTTCAAAGCCTCACATGAAGTTAACAGTTGTAGCCAGAGTGGCCAGTAATATGCAGAGAGAAATGCTGCCCTTAATCAAGATTGCTGAGCATGTACAGAACATATTCTTCCTTCCTGTCACTCCCCTGACAGAATGAAACAAAACACCAAATTTCACAGACTGAACAGTTTATATCTGTTCCATTTCACGGGAAACAGCAGAAATGGCTTTAGAAAAAGCTCCAAGTACTGTTCACATTCTGAAGACAATCAAAGCAGCACTGAATGTTACCCTAAATTTATTTTAATTTTTTTTTTTTTTAGAAAATATAGTGACACTTAACCTGACGCAAACAATGAATTAAAAATCTGCCATGCTAGACAGGGATTATATACATTCATTCTAGCAGACACATGAGGTTTTTTAGAACACATTTTTTCTTCCCCATACCTCTCAGAATAATGTCAAAAGGGTAGTGAAGTGAAATGGCTTATAGCAATATATACACTGACTGAAAGTTTAAGACCTAGAGGTCACAAAATGTAAGTCTGGACTTGGGACAAATGAAGCAAGAGTTGTACAACAGCTGCATGATTTAAAGCCAAAAGAATTTGATTGCTTTAAATCACTAGGCAGCTCAACAAACTCCTTGTCTCCTGTACCTTCCCAGCTGCAGGACGACCACTGAAATCCCAATTTACCATCAAACCCCAGTTGTGCTCGTGGGTTTTTATATCAGTCATGAGCTAGGAATGGCAGAAGCAGACTTTAGTTAACTCTAACTTTACTTTAGGTGACATGAATTCACATGGCAAACAACCAAACAGATCACCAAGGAGGCATATTTCTTCAGAGGTGGCATTTACACCAGATTATTCTCCTTTCCTTTAGGAGGTTTTTGTTTTGGGAGAGTTGTTAAATACTCCAGTGCACTGGGACCTAATAGTTCAGAGAGTTTGGTGCAAGACAGTCTGCTGGGCAGTTAGAGAAGCACATATCCACTGTGCCTCCCCACAAGCCACCTGGATACATTCTGTCCTCATCCCAGATTCTGAAAATATGTCCCATATTCACAAAATCAGCAGGAAATACAACCTACTTTGCTCCCAATCTCTCCTTCTTGATATTCACCAGTAAAGGACTGCAAGGAAGAAAGTTTGAAAGCTTATGATTTCCTGAACCTCCTTTAGTATAAACAATTCCAGAACTTCTTCACTCATCCATTTGTCATCATAATCTGCAATAAAACTCAGCTTTGGAGACTTCATAGCTAGACAGTGACTGTGCTCTGTTCTACTCATACAACTGCATTTCCTGGATGAGCTGCATCTTACACCCTTCTTTGGCTCTTAGAATCAAGTAAATATGCTTAGTGATTCTTTCTCTTTGGGTAGAATTTCACAACTGACTTACTCTAGGTTTACACAGAGCATGCCAATAATGACTACTGCAGTAGAGTTTAGGCAAAACAAGGTGCTGCTGTTTTTTCCCTGGATGCTGTCACTAGATGTAACTAAAATCACTCAAAATTTAAACATATTCAGAAGTAAATAGTACTTAGTCTTTCACAAAGCAGAAGGTGCCTCTGAATATGAAACATAGTAAAGTTTCTTAAACACATTTTCTTTCACTGAAGTGTAACCTCTGTTTTCACAACCCCTGCAAATCTGGCTTATTCCCCATCCCCTATCTTGGAGAAACAGCCTCAGCTGCTTACAGCATTCTCTGTTTCTGAGCAAGTCTGCAGGGACTGTCAGCTTTTCCTTGACAAAAAAAACAAGTCAATGTTTCTCAGGTCACACTCAAAGTTGCTCTTTTTTCCCCCCAGCTGCTCCATTAAAGCCTAAAATATCCCACTCTGGATAGAACCAACCTTTTTCAATTTGTTTTTAACTCCTTTGAAGCTGCATGTCCAAGGCTGCCTTATCTGCAGCACTGTTTTGCCTTTCCCACTCAGGACTTCTAACATGTTCCTAAAAGCCTCTTTGGCTTTAACTCCATCTTCTCACAAACAGTCATAAAGAATTCAAGAAGAAAACCAAATGGCATAAGAGCCATAAAAAAGACAGATTTTCTCAGTTTGTATTACAGTAGAACTAGTTGGCAAGGTTATCCAGGACTTCATTTTTCCCCTCACTGCAGCAACTGAACACTGCTGAAAAAAAGTGACTGAATACACATGGCTGCCTAGGATGGTTCTTTTCCCCAGATGTCTGTCTTGTGCAGAAACCAAGTCAGGATGGTGCAAATGTTCTCAGCTTTTCTATGGCTACAGGCCCAAAAATGTAGTGGAAAGCACCATACTACAGCTACAGGGCTGGGAGGGCTGCAAAGGAACTAAAGAGGCAATACAGGGGAACACCATGTTCCTTGAATAATTACCACTTACACCAGAGAGACCTTCCAAGCCACAGTTGTGACAAACACAAAGTGCTGTGAGCTGGTACTGACACTGTCAGAGCTTTTATTCTTTATGTAAGGAACTGCATGTACCAGGATAAGCAACATGTCATTAAATGAAGCCACACACAGAGAGCACAACTATGCATTTGCACATGTGTGTACACGTGTCCTCTATAAAGCTGTGTGCACCCACTCAAAACACACACACTTCTGAACACAGGGAAATGAGATTACCAGGAAGAGATGATGTGAGGACTGAAGGAGGTCTCTGGAGTGCTGCTGAGAGCTGTTTCTTCTCTGTAATGTAACCTGCAGAACCTGCTTTCTCACTCAGTGCACTGGACACAGAGGGCCTGCAAAGAGAGACACCCCTAGCAAGGGGCACAGAACAGTGTTTGCAGCCTGTCTTCAGAGGCTGTGCTCAAAAGCCTCTTGTGCTGCTGGCCTCCAGGAGACAACAGCTCAGCACCTGAAGAAGTGAACCCAGGCACTAAAGTGGGGTGACAGGTATGTAACTCTCCTTGTAACCATGGCAGCCAATATAAAAAACTTTCAGGGTAGTAAACCCTGGAGAGAAAGAAAGTGTTTTTCAAGACAGAGTCACCATAAACCAGTGCAGTAAGCAAATCACTGCACTCTGCCTGGGCTCTGTCTTTTGATGGTATTCTAGTTTTTCCCTGATCTCCCCTCCACACAGCTCTTAACTTGTACATGTCAGGGCTTCAGATTTATACATTAAGCAAGTGCACTAGCAATCAGTTTGACAGCAACAGTAACCTTTCTTTTCCAAAGAGTAATTATTTTACTTTACTTTTACTCCTTGCTAAGGAAGAGAACACACAGCAGGATATGGGAAGATTCCTGCTGCAACACAACTCCTCTTAGTTGAATTTTCCAGGAGCAAGCTCTCCCTTGTCTTTGTTGTAACAATGCCCTTGTTCTTCTCTGCCAAAGAACCCACACTAAAATTCTATTAAAACTCTCTCATTTTCTACAATAAAACCAATTGCATGTTGCAGCAATACCTGTTCCTCACTTACCTCTCCTCAAGCAGAACTGTACGTGCTAAGTGAGCCCTGAAAATGGACTGAATGAAAGCCACAACCTCATCTCTCCCCTTGCAATCAGAGGACAAGCTCAAGGAGTCTGACATGGAAGACACACAGGAGTTCTGCAAAACAATCAGATTAAAGAAAACTGACCTTTTAAAGATTGCACAGAAGCTTGACAGAACCTTTCCCAATCTTACTGCTGATTATGAAAGTGGCAGTAGAACAAACATTCCCATCTTTTGGTCTGCAGTTTTTAAGGTTCTGTAAGACTAAATCAGCAGGAAATGCAAATCTGATCATCACACAAGCTTTGAAGCATCAGCATTCAATTAATGAAAGAGCAGACACCTGCAAGGAAAGTTCATTTATTTCCCAGGAAGGAAAGCTTTTGAAGATGAAGGAGGTAAGGAACCTTCATAATGGATCTATCTTGTGTGTGCATCAAGCAAAGTATTCAGTTCTACTGCATTGGGCCAGTTTGCTGAAATAGAAAAGCATATGAAGTGCAAACAGATGGACAACCTGGATGGAGAATTACAAATCTGGCCTCCTAAAGGTCCAAAGGATGTTTATTTAACTTAGCAAATGATTTACAGAAACTGAATGTTTAATCGGTAAAGAAATTTCTTCATATTCAGAACTAAGTAATTTGGAGTGAACTGGACATGACAGAGGACACCAAACCTTTGGTTGAGCACAGCACATCAAAACTCCTTTACTTTTTAATCCAATCAAAGATGCTTTCCAGTTTCTTATTTCTGAACTTTAGTGAAAAAATTTTATCTATTACTACAATGATTCAGTAGTGAACACTTGAGAGCAGGTACAGTTTCCAATATCACTCTGAATTAAAGAGTTGAAAAGGTATATTAGCTGATAAGAGAACCAGAAAAAAAAAAAAGAGACCTAGTTACAGTCCACAACACTGAGAAGTTATAGCTTTACTTCTAAAAGAAAAGCAAGAACTACAGAATGTGGAAAGGGAGTCCAGGGAATGAGCTCAGTATCTTTCTGAAATTGCAGTGGTGTTGCCAACCAGCACATTAAAACAACATCACCAGATGATTCAGAGAACTGAGCCTGGAAGTAGTCCTTCACACTGCAAACCAAACATAATGGGAAGCCAGGATATCCATTTGCCCCACAATTACCTTGTTGTGAGATTTTGCTTCATGCAGCCCATTATTCACTAACAGTTTCTGTCGAGCTAAATGTCCTCTGAAAGCTGCCTGCAGCATAACAAGTGCCTAGCAGGGAGAGAAGTGGATGTTAGCTCCTTTGAAACCCACACACATACAGCTCCAGGGTTTAAATTCCACCTGGGAGGTGTTCATGACTGATCCCATCAAATGTAGTTAAATTCCAACTGCCAACAGCAGCCTATATTTCACCAGCACAGCACCATGCTCCCATTCCCATACCAAACTCTGCCTGCCCAGGGGCTCTGTGATGCTCTGGTACCACCAGAAACCAAGCCAAGCCTGGCACACCAGTGTGGTGATAATGATGAACACGAGCCCTTCAGCTCCACTCAGACACTTCAGTGGGATGTCATTGACAAAAAAACATTTAGATGTAAAGCAGCATGTTTGTGTCCCATGGTTGGAATTAGTTCTGATTTCTGAAAATGGGATTTTTAATGTTCTGGAAGAAGCAAATGTAAGATACTACATTATGCTATTTGAGAAAAGCGGTTTAATCAAAATCTTTCTGTAAAACATTTATTGAGAAGTGACTTTGTGTGACAAACTTGTCAACTTCTTCATAATATTCAGAGATATCTCTCCTTAGCAAAAGTTGCAAAGCCTACTTCAAATATTTCTGAAGATTCACCATAGTGAAAATTAAAGCATTATTAGAATTATCTAATATGGAAAAACTTCCCTGTCTGTTGGTATCAGATTTTGTTCAAAATTTTTGGCAGCACATTCATCTTGTGGAAGGTACCAAGTAGAGAGAATTTGAGACCAAAAAGGAAACACTGACAAGATATGTGAAACAAAATCAAGATGTCAGAATGAAGATTATAAGCCAGCCTGAAAAACAAACATCACTGTGGTAAAACACCTTTGAAGTTATTTATTTGCACTTTGATACAAATTAAATTTGTTGTACTGTTTTGTTTGGTGCCATAAACAGACTCACCTCATCCAGAGCAATTTTTTCTTTCTGAAATGAAAAATGCCCATGTTAATGCCACAAATATATACAAGTTTTATCTAATAAAGGTTTTCCAAATGATCCCCAACAATTGAAAAACACAGAAAATACCTGTCCCAACCCTCCCAAAACCTTAAAGGAAAAAAAAAATCTTTTAGTCTTTTAAGATGCACGGACAGATGCTAAAACAAGAGTAAAATTCAGAGGGTGATGTCCTTACTGTTCCCTGTTAGGAGAATCTCACCTTGGTTTTGTACCTCTTCCAGTGTCTCTGGATGAGTTTGGCTGCTTGTTCTCTCCTGTGCTCTTCTTTGCCTGTAACCATGCAGCCTGGTGAAGACTGCAGAGGAGAACCTCTAAGTTAATACAGTGAACACACAAAGCTGTGAGGCAAACAGGTTACTAATGACTCAGGAAAACCAGCACCAGAGTTCATCCTGCCTGCAGGGCACAAGGAAGTTCAAGAGGAAACTCTTGGTTCTGAACTCTGCTTGTGTTCAGTCTCATCATCCAGAGGACTGTTACAGTGAAACACTTTCCTGCCCCTTTCACCCCTTAGCAGAGCACGGGAATGGAGAAGTTTCCATTTACACATAATCCTATTTTTCTATGCATTGCTAAGGCACTGCTAACCCACTGCTTTGCTGATCAGAAATGGTTTGTATGTTATGAACAGACTGAGAACAAATGTCAGGTTACCTAATTCTGCAGTTCTTCTCCAGGAAGACAAGTATTAATTAACCAGGGAGTTCTCTAATGTCTCATCCTGGCAACTGTGATCCCATAATCATCTGTTTAAACTTACTGATTAGTTGGCCATCATGTGGTGCCAAGCAAAGAGCTTGTGTCAGTTGGCATAACTCTACTCTTCTACCTTGAAGAAATTAATTAGAGGACAGAGAAAGAAACCAAGAACAAAACAAGATTTTGTTCCAGTTATTTCTTCTGAGGTGTGGTTGCATATTCCACCTCTCACCATTTGATCCCTAAATATCCCACACTAATTGCCATACCTTACTTGCCAAACAAAAATTAACTGCAAGTTTAAAAGACTAATCTGATTTGTTGGTATAAAATTTTAAGTAGAGGAACAAGAGATTTTATAGACTCTGAAAAAACCCCTCTTGATTCTGTGAAAAGGATTTATTTATAACCTAAAAACACTGAGTTACAGGCTTAGGTTTAGCAAATGGATCATGTCATATTAAAAATGACAACCCACTATTAAAATGAAAAATTAGTAGGAACTTAGAGATAATTACAAATAATGGGAACATTTCAATAAATGGATGGTTACTGGCCAAGAATATATATAGTCTGCACAGGAAAAAAGAGCTATTTGTTGGCTGTTTTTAAAGACACAAGTTATTTGGTATTCAAAACATCCTCTAGTATCCATCAGTCTATAAGACATGAAAAAAAGTCTAAAGAATTGCACAGTATATCAAAACCAAGAACCCTCTTAAGCCAGTGGACATTTTTACTCATATTTTTTACTATGTGTATTTCAGGGTCTATTTATTTTTAAGTGCAACCAAAATCCTCAGTAATAATTTCCCACTAGTACTTAGTGAAATGAGATGAACATGAGCACACTGCCTCTGAAAGCAGGTCTGCCTGTGCCCATCCATCTCTTGGCCAGTTACCACACTTGGCAGAAGGGCAGAACATTGCAAAGATATCAATTTCAGTCATATTTCACAAAAAAACCCCAACTGAGTCACATTTAAGACTGTGTAGGATTAAAAGATGCACAAATCTATTTATTAGATATTGGAAAAGCCAGAAAGAATCACAGAATATGCTGAGTTGGACAGGACCCACAAGGATCATCAGGACCATCCCCAGGAGTCAGATCATGAAGAGGCCATGAATACCTCAGCTCTAGAAAAACTTAATTTCAAAGGGTTTATTTTATTGTATTGACTTCTTCCTTAATTCTTTACTCAAATATTGTGTCCCATTAGCAGCAAAATTAAAACCCCCTTAATTTATGTGATGATTAGTGCTCTTCATGCTGTAAATCTTGCAGAAAAAGGTGTCTTGCTTCCATTCAAACAGAAAAGCAAATGGAAAGAATTCATGCCCTCAGAGACCACCTGGACAGCATAAAAAAATATGGAAAAGGGTCTTCTGCCTTTTGCCAGTCTGGCACTGAGCACATTTACCTGTGTCTCTACCCTTTATCCAACTGTCAACTCCTACAAGGCCTCCCTCCCTCTACATAATTGGACTAAAATTAGCTAATGGGTTTAGATGTTATAATAAGACATATGCAAAACCACAAATTTCTTAAAAAAAAAAAAGGGAAAACACTTAAGTGTTGCCTTTTGCAACATTTCACTTAACATGAAAAAAGCAATGGTGAGGCAGAGTCACTAAGGGAACAGCTTCAAAAAACACCACGTTGCAGTGGTAATTATTGAAGCAACTTATCAACAAATGCTGGGGAATAGCCATTATTCAGAATATCTAAGATTTAATGCCCCTCTCAGAGGATGCAAATAGCAGGTATTTAGACTATCAGCTCAATTTGAAACACATTAGTTAGATGTCAGGAAGGAAACTAAACCACAAAACCCACACATGTCTGTACCTTACGAAGATTTTCCATTGTATCTTCTGCCATTTGTCTTTTCTCTTCCTCCAATTTTGACTCCAATTTCCCTACTTTCTCTGTCAGCTTCTGGATTTCCTCACTATGGTTGGAAAAGCAAAGGTATTTATAGCTAGAAATCTTCTGTTGTTCCTGCTTTGAAAATACTGAACCTATTTTATAAGATTTGGTTGTTTTGGGGTCTTTTTAAGGCCCAAGTTAGAAACTGCTCAGGATAACAACTATTCTCACAGTCACAGACATTCAACATCAGTTCTAAAGTTGTGACAGCACAGCCTTATGTTAAAATTAGGAACCAAGGTTACAATGGTAGCCTTGGTACTATTAATGATGTATCTAAATCTGCTACAGTTTCATATTGTCAAAGTCCTTTCTTACAAAACACTTATCAAGTAACTTTTTTTTTTACACTCTTGCACAGGATTATTACTAACAGATACAGAATACATGGAGTAACTGGAATGACATATTGGCAACGGTCTAGAAAAAAGATACTGCAATTTTTTCCCAGAGAAAAAATGTCTGAGCCCAACACAACAGCTTTTTCTATTTATCTTACTAAGTTTTATTATAATTTAATTCTTATTTTTACTCTATTAGTGTTCCACTTCCTCTAAAAACCACTGTACCTCTAGTAACTTACTCCATCCTAAAACAGTTCTCCTTAAAAGAATTCCCAGCTTCCTGCAGTTCAGATTACTATGGATTTTGAGC
>WEIV01021110.1:0-14927 GCA_013390005.1 Calyptomena viridis
TAGTTAATTCTGTGATTCTGTATCACTGTATTTTATGAACACTGGTCATTGAATTAAGCTTCTACTGACTAGAAATATTATGGGAGAAATGGGAACATACCACATGTCATTGCTGTGTCTGCTCTGTGATACTTTCCCACTACCTAACCACCCAGAAGATATAAGTCTTTTTTCCTAAGATATTCTTCAGTTAAAGTATTAATGTTATTCTTCTGGTGTTTTTTTTTTTTTTTTTTTTTTTTTTTTGCCTAGTACCTTCAAAGAGGGAATATATCATGGCTGTTTGCATAAAAATATTTCAGCTTCATAAACACATGGAAATATTTAAGATGAAATACTGGTTTAGATAGCTGGAGAAACACCAAGTTCTTGTTAAGTATGCTTCTTGGTTTCTCTGTATGAACACGAATCTAAAGCAAACCAATGAGCACTTGTATATGAGTTTTCCTCTGAGCTTCTTTAGGGACCATTTCAAACCCACTATGTGTATTAAATTATAAACCATAATTTACTTCCCCATACCTAATCCAACATCCACAAATAACTTTTAGCTATTTAACACAACTTGGATGGAAAAAAAGCACGTCTTACTTATGTCAAAAAATATCAGTGAAGAAAATAAAGCCCACCACACTCAAAGCCAGCAGAATACTTAGTTTATAGTGATATGTATGACCCAGAGTTTTGTATCCTGTTGGATCACAGATCTTATAGGGTCAAGAGAAATGCATCTTGGCTAGTAGGTTTTTAAGCAGTTAACAACTCTCCTCTGTCCTAAAGAGAGAAAAGCCCCTTAGGTTTCAGAAGGCAACAGACAGAGGCATTTCACAGACACCAGTTGCCCTAAATTCTTCCTTTTACCATCCTCTTGTATGTTCCCATTACTTAAAGGAAAGTCGAAGTTGTTTGGAATGTCCATACACTCCTTGTAACCTCCTTTACATCTAGGGAACCTATAGGTATTGTTTTTACTCTTGATTGCTTTTCATTTTGTAACTTCACAGATTTTGGCTGGGGATTTGGCTTGTAGTCACTGATGTCTCCTTGGATAGCCACACTCTTTTCTTTGTAAAAATGACTCACCATGATTAATTCTGACTGGCAGATAGTATTGACAGTAGACTAAGTGGGATGAGAAAGCAAGATGTTAAATAATCACTCACTAGATTCAGAAGGGACTTCCAGGAATCTAGAACATGGTCTTTTTCCAACAGGCTTAACCATTCAAATGATTTACACATCGAGATTAGATATTAACTGGATGTCCAAGTTATAGCTACTAAGTAAATCAGCATGCCGTCATGTATAGAATGGATAAACACACCACTCCCAGTACTCAGCCTAAGCACACATAAGACAGTCAGATGAACTTCAGATTGTTTATACAGTGGTTTTCACATGAATAAACTCTGGAATCTACTCTAAGTTTAGCCCTTCTGGCTTAAAAGAAATGTAAGAAAAATCCTTTACCTTTCTGCCCAAATCATATTTTTTCACTCAAACTAATGAATCAGAGCCCTGGCATCCACCCTCAGACTTGTTTGTAGCTGTGTTTAACACAAGTCTCTAAGACTGGAGGACAGAAGTGTGTATCTTTTCTTAGTGTGTGAGAAAGAGGTTTGATAACCAGAAAAGACAGGATTCATATCCCACAGTCTTGTGGCTTTGTTCAGAGCATGTGCCTACTGGGCTTAATGTGTAGCCTGTCCTGTTAACCCTTGATCTGTTCAGGTCCTCTTGTGACAAACTGTAAGATAAGCAAAACATTCCAAGGTCCATAATGGAGCATTGCACACTGCCTTCAGGCCTGCTCTCTGGAACATTAGTGCATCCATGTGCTTGGGAATCTCCCGTGTTTTCTGCACATGTACAGCCATAGATTGTTCAGACCTTTACAGCACATGCTTGCCTTGTGTGCACTGCATGCTTTACCATGATGTGTGTAATTACACAAGTCTTTTAAAAGGTAAATTCGATATTTTTAATAAACCCTTTGAATACAATTCTTCAGGTGATTTTCTAGTTATTGGCTGTTTGTTCATTATTTTGGGTCCCTGTTTTAAAATTATGACTGCTATGCACTTGCATTTCAATATTTCATTTAATAGTGAGGGGGTTTGCCTTGTTCTATTAAACACATTCTAGAATATTACTTTTTTTCCCCACACGCAGGTGTTATGTGGGTTATTTGTATTTTAAGGGTATATATATAGAACGTACCTGACTGCAATTTCATATTCTCCTCCCCACCCAAGTGAAAAAAAAAATATTAATCATGGTTTAAATTTGTCTATTTAATGCATCTCCCAGGAACTTGAAACACCTGCTGTGTTAACCCATGCCTTATAAGAATGGAAAGGCTATATATTAGATTTAGGCTTGTGGATTAAAATAAAGCTTTTCTTTATAGGAGTTCCACTTGGGAATGGTTGCTCTACAATTCTATAAAAACAATGAGAAAATTTGTTTCCAGCCCAAATGACTTTACAAAATAAAGAAATTAACACGAAAATGTAACTGAAAGTTGACAAAAAAATGAAGTGCCATGGAGAATCACAAATTTCACCCTGCCAACAACATTTTGAGACCTGCTATTTTTCCTGTAGGTGTCCACATGGCTTTGATTTTCTCCTGATTAGAAAAAAAACATAAACATTGGCAAATGCAGTGAAGAAAGAGTGCTGACCCCACTGCGTGAACTAGCACTTGATGTTTTCTGCAATGGTAGAGTCTCAGTTTGACTATAAAGATGCATTCATTTGATTTTAATTTGAGGAAATTTTATATTTTGATAAAATCAAAATGAAATTCCCTTTGTTCAGATTAGTAAATTGTGACAACTGAGTTTTACATAAATTTGATTATGGTTAACCATGGCTCTGACATTGTTTTCATTGAGGTTTTTTTCTTCATATTTAAAGGAATACATACAACTTTGTTAAGAATATTAAAAAAAAAGTAAAGAAAAATGAAGAAAACTTATAGAACAATAAATCAATACTTCGTAATTTTCTCTGTAGCTTGTGTACAATGGGAAAATCAAATTTAAGGTCATATTCAGGGCTGTAGGCAGCTAGTTGCAAGAGACAAGGTGACAAATTTANCAAGGTGATAAAAAAAAGCACGCTGCTGTATTTGGTTTCCAAGCTAGATGTAGGTTTTTAAGGTCTGCCTCTTACCTTTTAACACCAGTAAAAATCAGTAATTAGACTTAATGGCAAGGCAGTGGGAAGACTGTAGAGGGACTGTGCTAAATAGAATATCCTCTGTATGAAGCACTTGGGATGGGCTTCAGGAGATCCACCTTCAGACCCCTGCATCTGCTGCTCTTTTTCTATGCGCCCTGGAAAAAAATATATGAAGTTGCTCATGTTTGAATTCTCCTCCTGTAAAATGGGGATGATAATTTTAAATGTCTTCTGCCCTTTCATCTGTATTTTCTGTTGGGATTTTAAGTTCTTTGGGGTTGAGTGTGTTTTTTATATCTTCAAATTCCACAAGGGTGAAGTGAAAAATCTGCTCATAAACACGGAGATGCACTTTAGGAATTGGCTCCTGTAATTTCAATTAACTTCTTTGCAGTTCTACAGTACCTTTTAGCCAAAAATCTCCAAGTAGTTTACAAACCATGCACTATGCTATGTTCAACCTCACAATACTTTTATGAGTTCATTAAAAATTATTGCAGTTCTGTAGATGGAAAAAACAGGGGGACATAGAAAATCTGTGACAGAAAAATCATTAGACCACAGATTTTTCAAAGTGCCTGTGCTCAGTCATAACAAATACTAACAAATACACCATTCCTTCTCCCTTGCCCTCTGCTAACATGTTTGCAAAGTAATTGTATGGAGAGAGAGTAGAGACATGTCAAGCCATAAGTGATGCTCCCTATTTAAGAAAAACCACAGGCACATATTGCTGTGTTATTACACTACCAACATGCAAATAATATGATTGATGAAATACATTGAAATCAGTTTCAATGGTAAAAGTTGAGCACAACCTTCTATGATTTGGATACAGAGTGAGGTAGTCTTCTTTAACGTAGTAAAGAGACCCTTATGGAGGTATGTCAGCTTCAGCCTTAGACTTTGCAGGGTAGAATAAGCTGGAAATGGGTGACTGAAGGGCAAAAATAGGTTGAAGGTTGAGGCATCTCATTTATCACTGTTGGGCAAGTCCTCACCACTACCTGTTCATCAGACGACAAACAAAATATTCTGTTGACACCTACTCCACAGTAGATAGAGTATTTTCTTTTCCCCGATAAAAAATTTTCTTTTTAGAGATGAGATTACATCACTATACTTCTTTGTTATACTACATAATCTTCATTACATACTCTTTATTATATTACATATATCTATACCTTTGTCATATATTCTGCACTATATTACATAGTGTTTCTTCAGGGGAAAAAATGATGTCATATTGAAAGCTGAAATCTTGAGACCTGGGTTAAATTCCCACTTCTGCCATAGGCATCTCATGTCACTTAATTAAATCCTCTCAGGTTTTGGTCTTTTCTGCTTTGCATGTTACCCAATTTTTTAGAAAATGCCATAACTAGTTCAAGCTGAAAAATATTTCCTTCCACTAAGAAGACTATTCCAGGACAACTCTAAGCATGTGCATTTATCCATATACCCAAGTAATCAATGCAAAAAAAGAGAGACATGTGTGTGTCTGCACAAGTTTGTATACCAATAAATAGGGACCATTTTCTCCAGTATGGAAATTCAGTCAGCTCTCAAAGATAAGTAGATGTTTTCTGATAGCAGTGTTTCTCAAGGAAGAGAAAGTGAAGAATAACCTCTCCAGTTAGGACCTCTTGGAGAATTTAAGCAAGTATAATGTCATTATGTGAGCTGGAAGTAAGCCAGGAGACTGGGGTTAACACCCATGCTCAAGTGAAAGGAGCCAGGGGACCATTCACAGCTATAAAAGTGGTCAAGAGCTGCGGTTTTAGGTTACAATCCTAAATCCAGATAACTCAAGGACATTGCTAAATTCATCACATTGATTATAGCTTCACTTCTGTAAAATGGCCTAGCGTATTTTTAATATTTTTGAATTCTTGAAGGAAGCTTTTTCAGTTGTTACTGTTTGTGATACAGAAAAGTGAAGAAGTTAAAGAGAGAAGGAAAAACTACATTCAGTCCAGGACACTATTCAGCTATGATCTTGGTGAAACTACAGGGGTTGTTCCCTACTATTGAGAGAAGAATCAAACATAGTTTCAGTTTTATTGTGCCTAGCAAACAAAATGTGAGTCTTTCTATAAGTTTTTGCTTTTATAGGGTTATCTCTACATGATGAATATGTTTTCAGTTTTATTTTCTGTATTCTGCCTGGGTGTTTTCTAAACACACACAAATGTGCTTGGGAAAAACATGTTGTTATGCCGAAAGTGGCTGTAGAGTAAAATTTCAAAGCACTTACAAGTTGTTATAAAAAGTTTAGCAAAGAGATTAGTTATGCTGTTGAGCATTTTCATCGATGTTCTTGCCTTTGCTCAGCTGAACTACAACTATTTGGGGTTCAGAAAACGTGTGCTTTAGATGAAGTATACTCAAGGCTTGACTTGTTAGACACTCTTAGATCACATCTAACTTAAACTGCACCAAATTAATCTAAAGCAGTACTAGCATACCTTTTGATATAATTACTATTTCTTTTGGTATAATTATGGTTACAATATTGCTTTGGGAAAGACAGGACTCCTCGTTTTGATAGCACAGCTCAGTGCTTTCAGTCTCTGGCTTTTGTGATGTGTTCTGGGTAAAGGGATTTTTCATGTAGCCTGACAAATAGTGGCCAGCAATGCAGGAACAGAGGTTCATGAATCACAGGTGTCCATGTCTAGGAACATTCAGCTGGGAGGTGGAGTTCTGTTTCTGTGGCAAAGTCTACTCCTCATTGCCTACACCATTCTTTTTCCAACCTAGTGATATAAAAACTGAAAACAATTTAGGTAAGCTGTCTAATCATGTCTAATCCATTAGGTAGCTTTTACTCCACAACACAGGACTTAAACTGATGAGTGATTTTGGTCTGAGGAGGATGCACAGTGCTTGTGTGCTCTGTTTGAGTGCCAGTGGCTCACACTAGAGTGCTGCCTACAAATTGATGGGGACAGTAATATCTTACCATGGGAACAGCTGTTCCCCTAGAGAAAGTCAGATCATGAGTTGCATGAACAACTGTCTGTAGACATGCACAGAGCCAACAGTACTGATAGAGAACAAGGGATACTAGGCACTTTCAGAGAGGAGACCATTGACTGTGCAGAACAGTGTTTCTTTGAAAAAAACCAGCAAGTGGTGCTTTTCTTCCATGGATTTGAACCTTACTGCATTTTTCTGCCTTTCCCTTCTTTCCCAGCCTAACGTGTTCAGCTTGGCAGCACTCTGTCACATACATCATGGAAACTTCTGCAGTAGTTCATGTACAGCTGTACTCAGCAGCCACGCAGGTGCTTCGGCCTGTACTTTCTGTCTTGCCAGCACTGGCATTGTATTTTTTCAAGAGCAGTTCAGATTTTTGGCAATCCCACTCAGATGTTCTGCAGATAAGGCATGAGTGGAGCCCACCCAGCCAGAACAAGTGAAATCATCTTTGTTCCTCATTGACTTCCAGGTCATTCTCAGCCTTTGAGGAAGAAGTCAAAGGGGACAGTTGAATCACTTAGGAAATGTTTCTGTATTAACATGCTTATTTTGCTGTTTTGTACCTTAGCCTGAAAGACTTCGACTCAGCATCTGGCGTGCAGTGAGGTCCTGCCTTTGACAGTGGTACTGTCAAATTGCTGAGGCACACAGAGGTCAAGAGACTGTCCACAAGGTCATCCAGTGACTGAATGCCTCAATTCAAACTCAGTCCCAGCATCTGCTTGACTCTTGATTTTTTTTGTTCTGACCAAGAGACTCACCCAAAATTAATTGGTGGGGAATTCCATGCTGGTTGGATTAAGTAGGTCCTTTTATGTTTGTGACAATAGTATGTCAGTTCTTTCATGATGAATAGAGGAAATCTGGTACACAGCATCAATCTTTACAGAATAATCCAGTCCTTATAGGATGAACAAGCTTCAGAAACTCAATCACACATACACAAACGAAGGAGAGACAGTCTTGAGGCTGTTCATTCACTCAAAGACAAGTTTTCTTTGCTAATAGCTCTTCTGCTTCTGAGGCATTTTCTGCCGTGACCAAGGTCAGCATAACACAGCAGAAATCACTCTGGTAGAAAAGGGCACTGTCAGTGCTGGTTTGTACCTTTTCCATTTTCTTTTCTAGTAGTGTTTTGGCCTTTGATGGATGCCAGGTGCCCATTAAAGCCACTGTATCATTTTTCTCCTCAACTGGATAGAAGAGAGAAAATGCAATGAAATGTTCATGAGTTTATGAAGGCACGGAGAGATCACTCATAAAGTACCATCACAGAAAAACAGATCTGACTTGGGAAAAACTAGTTGAATTTATTACCAATCAAAATCAGAGTAGGATAATGACAAGTAAACAAATCTTAAAAAACACCTTGCCCCACCCGTCTGTCCTTCCTGTGCTTAGGTTTGTTCCCGATTCCCTACCTCCTCCATCCCAACGTTGCAGGGAGACAGGGAATGGGGGTTGTGGTCAGTTCATGTCATGTTGTTTCTGCCACTGCTCAGAGAGAGGAGTCCTTCACCTGCTCCAGTGTGGGGTCCCTCCCACAGGAGACCATCCTCCATAAACTTCTCCAACATGAGTCCTTCCCAGAGACTGCAGTTCTTCACAAACTGCTCCAAAGTGGTTCTCTCTTTTTTTTTTTTCCCCATGGAGTGAAGTCTTTCAGCAACAGGCTGCTCCAGTGTGGGTCCCCCACAGTGTTACAAATCACGCCAGCAAACCTCCATCGTGGGTTCCTCTCCCTATAGGTCCACAGGTCCAGCTAGAAACCTCCTCCAGTGCTGGCTTCCCACAGGGGTCACAGCCATCTTTTGGGCATCCACTTGCATGGTGTTCTTCATGGGCTGCAGGTGGATTTCTGCTCCCCCATGGACCTACAGGGACACAACTGCCTCACCATGATCTGCAAAATGGGTTGCAGGGAAGTCTCTGCTCCTGTACCTGGAGCACCTCCTCCCCCTCCTTTTTCAATGACCCTGGTGTTTGCATAATTGTTTCTCTCACATATTGTCACTCCTCTCTTCTCTGGACACAATTGCTTCCCTGCAATAATTGTTTTACCTTCTTAAATACCTTATCACAGAGCCATTACTGCCATTGCTATTGAACTCAGCCTTGGCCAGTGGCAGGTCCATCCTGGAGCTGCTTGGCACTGACTTTGTAGGTCATGGTGGAAGCTTCTAGCAGTTTTTCAGGGAAGCCACCCTTGTAGTCCCTTCCCACTGTCAGAACCTTGCCATGCAAACCCAATACATTTTTAAATGTTACTTTTTACTTTTGCATTTTTGAAAAATAAAGGTTACACTGAAGTCATGTCTAAAGTCCTTGTTTAAGTCCTGAAAGTGTGAATATTCAAAGCTTGACAAAGTAATGCTTCTTCTCAAAAAGTAGTCTTTAAGGGACAGAAAATAAAGTACTCACCTTGATTTCATGGTATTTTTATGTTCTTTTACTACAATACACAGTTCTGTTAAACATGTCTTTCTGTTGTTCCATCAACAGGCTGACACCCTCCAGAACAAATTGCTAAAAAAGAAGGAGATAGAGCTGAAATATTGTTTTATGAACAGACTTTCTTGAAGTCTGCCTTTTAAGCTGGTAGACCTTTGAAGAAACCAGGACTTTCAGTCTTACTAACATTTATTTGTTTTTATTTAGCAAATGTTTTCAAAATGTTAGTGTCACAGTTGGATACACACAGGAAAGAGTTTTCAGGGCTGGGAGTTCCTAAGAACATGAAGTAACTTGAGGTCATGGGGTGTTTTTTCATCAGCCAGTTCTCATGAAAGAGAATTGCACAGGTTCATCATTTTGTGTTAGGGACATAAACCCTTAAACAGAGAATATTTTTTTCTTTTGTAGGAGGGGTAGGTAATCTTACACTTCGCCTACTACAACTTTTCCTTCCATCTTTGCTGGAGCCAAGAAGCTGAGTTCTGTTCTAGATCAATCTCAAAGTGTAAATTACACACACACACAAACCATATGAAATCTCACTCCTTTCTATTCTTTCAGGCAATACTCCTTCTCCCTGCCTTTCTCCATAGGTTTTGAACAGTGTGGGCATTTAAAACTCTAGCAATGCAACATGCAACACAACAAAGACAGTTCTGAGGAGAAGGTAGAGAGGTGTCCCATGACAGGTGTCTGTCATATTGCCTGTCATATTGCCTGACACTGTTTGCAGAGAGACTAGGTTCCTGTAATGATAAGGTTGTCAAGAGCCTGGGGAGACTGTAAGGCCTTTGTAACTTGCTTTGACAGGTAGATAGTTTTAATAATGTCTGGTTTTCTGTTTTATTTTTCACTGCAACCAAACCCTAAAGCCCATTGTCATTCTCTTGCTTTTTAAGGAGATGTAGTTTGGAGGACTGTAAGTTTTGGAAAGTTGGAAACATCTAAACTTTTTGTATTCTCAAATGATCACAATGCACAGATTCTTTTTTCTCTTTAAGTAAATATTTTTGAGCAGTTTCTCATTCAACTTTTTACTAGCTGTTTTAAAATGCCTGGGAATAAAACAGTCTGCTTGCAACTAAGTGGCAGCACTTGTCCTGGAAATGAAATTCACATTGCTAAAGTGTTTATGGAATACATGGAATGAGAGCATATAAATCATGGTCTCTCTATGAATAGTTCAAAACCAGTAATTTTAAACATTGCAGGCATTACAGTGAATTGTACTGAAAAATAAAGCAACACTTCACGAGGGCAGGTGGGATGGCACAGACAAAACTCTTACCATGTGTACCAAAAAAATCAACTTTATGTGCACCTAAATAAAGAATACACTTGATCAAACTTCACTTCTGAGCCCCTTTTAAAAACTTCAAAGATACTGCTTATAACAGCACTGAGACATTGGTGGTCTGAGGATGACACACTCATGATTAGCTCTTCATTTAAAAAGGGGAAATGCAACACCTTATTTTCAGTAACAGAAAGAACTAAATTTCCATGAAGAATGACTCAGAGTGAGACAATTTTTTCTGTTCTTGTGTTGGCAAAACTGTCAATTAGTTCCAGTATTTTCATGAATTAGCTTTTATAGCAGAAAATGCAAGTGGTCAGATGAGATTATAATGATGTCTGTTCTACTGAATATATAAATGAATTATACTAATTTTTACTATTTCCAGGAACGGTGTAGAAAGGCTGGCTTTGTGAATGCAGTCCTTAGCAGCCATAACCAGATGGAAAGAAATTACAACTTCAATGGGTAGAAAATAGAAATTATTTGTCGTGAACTTCATATTTGAGACTCTAAAAGAAGAACTCCATTGTAGACATTTTGTCATGGTGTTACTTCAAATATAATTAGATTATACTTTTGAACTAGAAGATTCTACAGCCTTTTTCTTGATTCCTCTTATCTTCTATTGTTTTATAAAAATGTACTGCAATTTCAAGCCAAGAATACCTGAAGTCAGCTTCCACATGCTGTTCCCAGTTGCTGCTAGATAACTATGTTCAACAGGAGAGTATTTGGCTTCTCACTGTACAGTACATAAATCTCATGCAACTGCTGTTTCAATTTTTTCTCTTTCCTTTGAACTCTTGAATGGAGGGAAAGAATTTCTTAAAGAGTTCAGTAGGAATGTCCCATTACGAAACATCAATCACCAAATGCCCATTGTACATGGAAAGTGAGGTGACTGTAATAAAATTGACATAACTAGGCAAGCAGCATCTGACCTTTAGGAGCCAGAACTTATGATCAGAAGACCCAGTCTTCCAAACCTTTAGGAGTTAAGAGTTATCATCTCCCACAAAAAAATACCTCAGTAAATGAAGTGCTACATATGAATGTATGTGATAAAAGAGGTGGAATAAATTCTTCCCTGACCCTTAGTAGGGGAGTGTTGACAGAACAGAGGTAGAGAGTGACTTTTGAAAGGAAGAAAAAAAGGAATGTATCTTTGGGTCTAGATGGGAGCAGCTGCTCCCCTTATCTTGCATCAGTGTTAAAGTAGTTGCTGTTCCTGCCATGTCAGCCAAGTCACAACACAGCATGCAATGCTGCCTGCAGTTGATTCAAAGAAAAGACCCAATGGGTACCGTCAAAATGTTGTATCTACAATACAAACATAAATCTTCCTTGTGCTTTGTCAACCTGTTTGCTTTTGTCTGCGCTCTGTTTTCCATGTAACATGCTGTCACTACCATATTACTCTTTTTGAGCTTGCCAGTTCTTCAAGTATTTCCAGGGCTGGTTAGAGCAGACAGAGCTTCTGAATGTTCTGACTCAGCACCAGTCTGCTGAATAAATGTCTTTTTTGTACTTTTTCTCTTTTTTTAATTTAGTTACTCCTTCCTTTTTTGTTTTTCTTTTTAGCTTTTCTATTTTATTTGAGAGAAGTCAACCACATACACAACAGATGTGATTAGCACAAACAAAAATGTTGAGTGTTCTATATCTTAGCAGAAGGCCTTCAGCCATCCCTTGAAGGCGTTGCTCTTCCTATTCAGGTGCTGCATACTTCTGTAAAAATGAGCGACCATAAAGCAGGATGTAGTTGAATATACTTTGCCAAGAGTATAAATGTTACAGTCCCTTCCTAACACTTTTGTGTAAATTTATAATATTGACCAAATGAAAATTACAGGAATTAAGAATGTAATATTTCCAGAAATCCCTGAGAAAGTTCTATCCCCACATTATAGAGACCCTGAGTCAATTATGTGAGCTTTTGATCAGATAATGCATTAAACCAATATACAATATACTTGAACTGCATAGGGACTGTTCACTGTAAACTAAAAATTTCAAAGAATTATTGAACAGCCTTATAAAAAAATCCTCCAAAAGTTAGCCAGATTTGGATGTGTGCTTGACATTTATTACTTCCTTTAGGTTATTCTGTTAGAAATAGTTTGGTGATTTAGGATGACTTGGCTACTAGCTTCTGAGGTTAACATCAGACATAAGTGGTAAGTGATATTTCGTTATTACTCCTTGATTCATGAAAGACAGTGGAGATACCAGAGTGAGAAGAAAGTAGTAAGAGTTAAATCTTTCTATTCTTCTATCCTGCTCTGAGAAATATTATGTGCAAAGAAAGAAATAGGGTAGGTTGCCCTCTATGTGTTTTTGCCTCCATCCCTCTGTCTCTATGTTTACATGGCCTCCACTGCTGTGATACTACAGGATCTGACAATTCACATAACAAATTCTGAGAGAGATTTCTGGAAGACAGTTACTATGGTCTCCGTTTTGCAAACAGGAAACTGGAACTAAGCTTCAGAGCAGATCACCCCAGTAAGCCATAAACAGAGCAATACATTAAATTCTTCCTTGGTCAATCAGTAAAGTCCTACTTGGGAGAGCACTTGAGGAGGTGCTTATCTAGTTCCCTCTCTCCTTTTCCCCCCAGCACACTTTTTTTCCGCTGAGAACAATATTACAGAAAGAATCTTTCACTTGGCCTGGCTTGATAATATTTCCGTTCATGGGCAGATTTCTAGGTTTCAGAATTAAGGATATTTATATCTCACAAACAACTTCATAAATAAAACAAAAAGAAGAGTTAACCATACGCCATCTCCCAGCTTGTGTTTTTAAGAAATATAGTTCCAAGAGCTCTTTGAACTTGAGAGCTAACATGCATTTTCTACTCTGCAGATGTTACACAAAACTATAACCTAGCATTGCTTCTCTGGAGTATGGTGTACTGTGGCTTTAATTCAGCCAAGTACAGCATGTCAAATGTCAGGTTGTTATGACAGCAATAAACTTGTGATTCTCTTGAAGCAGCTGTTTTAATTTGTTAGGTGTTTTTTTGGGAAAAAATCTGCTTGCATTTAAATAGATGTTCAGATTGAGAATGGAATTTGCTTGAAAACATCTTTTCCACCTGTATGAAAACTTTATCAGAGAGGCTTATGACACATGTGTGAAGCGGTGTGAGAAATCATCACAAAGATGGCCAAAGTACAGAAATCTCCTTCACACCTGAAAGATGACTTTTCTGAAGTCACTTCAGCATAGGGGTCAGATCTGGACCATGGAGGACCCTGTTTAATGAATCTGATATTACAAAAAGGCCACTGAAATCAAGAGTCTGCTGAGGTGTCTTCTTTCCAAGGTGGTCCTTGCTGCTATGAAAGAACATCATACTCTTCACATCTTTCACTCCTTAATGTGCTATTGCTTTTAACCTTTTTTGTAATGATCAATGAGGTCTACAGTTTTAAAGCAAGTGCCAAAAGTGAAAACCTTTGATGATTTTCAAAGGCAGGGAAGAATTATGTACATGTCTCAGCTGCAGGTAAAGAATGTTACAGCTGTGAGAACACTAATTCAAACAATTAATTGATCTCATTTTGCAGTAAAATATGTATGGGACCTTACTCTGTCCTCAGTATATGGTAGGATTGTCCCCAGGCATAATACTGACATTAAAGTTTGTGTCTTGCTGAATCTACATGGAAGGCAAAAATTTAGGGAACAATCCATAGCAAATAGAGTACACAAAAAAAAAGATCAATCTACAATTCCTCTGTGCTGTAATTTCATACTTCAGATATGGTCATTATTGTGCCATATATGTTGGTAGTTTACATTTTTTTCTCTAGTTCTTTATACGAGCTGGTGAAGCCTGAGTTTCTAAGGAACATATGCTCTTTAAATTTAAATATTACCCTTCTAAAATCTAATAGCCTCAAAACAAGTAAGAAAATGGACTTTTCTAGAGTTTCCTTGAAAGAAAATGAGAAATAAACGAACAACAACAACAAAACAACAACCAAAAAAACCCCAACCAAAACCAAACCCTACTTTGCTTAATAGGTCTTCTGTCTCTGATAACATTTTTAGGAGTTCACTGCAGTCCACCTAGGGTTAAAATGATTCAGCAGAAGCAGCTGTGCAGACTTAGAGCCCCACAAACTAACATAATTTAGCCCAGTGCAGACTGATCCCAGAACCAGACACTCAGCAGCATTGCAGGGGGAATGTGGATCCATCAGCAGTGGAAGTAGAAGCATTTCTCCACACCATTTTGAATGGTTTATTTGTTGGTATGTTGCCCTACTAGATACTCTAATAACTAAATAGGAGGCCAAGTTACATGGCTAAACATTTTTTTTTTCTTTTATGGTTAAAAAACTCTTGCATATTCCTTTCATCTCAAAATTTCTACCATTTGTACTTGNTCTACCATTTGTACTTGAAAGAAGTGGTTAAATCTTGCAGCAGCAGCCAAAGAGTCAGAATAGCAGAAACCTTTGAAAAGAAACTTACTTGTTTCTGGTTTCGAAATGTGTTTGAAATAAGAATTTGGGTGATCTGTAGTGCTAACATTAATTTAATGGGAATTTACTTTGGAAACTACGTTTTCACCACACAATATGGCTAATAATATGTTTCCAAAGACAGCAAACTTGATGAAACATGGACTTTAAGAAGAGTAGCCTCTCTCACTCCTGCTTTTTCCCCTCTACCATGCTCGTACATCTGTGGTAGTTTGAGAATTTTAAAACTTGGAAGTCTGAGGATTTTAAAACTTTACTAAATGGATGACCTCCCAGATCAATGCTGTTTTTCTGGTAGTGTTTATAATTAAAAATTATAACATTTGACCTTTAGCCCATGGCCACAATATAAATACAGTCACTCAACCTCATTTATGAATGCAAATCAGGCCAATTTAACTCAGCATTGTGTTTACTCTACATATTTTTAAAAGACACTTCTTGCCACAGCATGTCTTTCTCCCAGACTCCTGTACTTTGTGGTAATTGCACTGCACGCTG
>WEIV01021110.1:20389-34473 GCA_013390005.1 Calyptomena viridis
GCTTCTGCTGCCCAAGTCCAATGACAGTCCAAGTGAAAGTAAGTGTCCTTTGTTCAAGTAATCATTTCTATGTCATATTCTTCCAAAGTTCAGTAGACATTATCTCTGTTTTCAAATGCCTGAACCATAGAATAGTTATTCTATTTATTTATATAAAATCCCAATATTCAGATTTTTTGTTTAATCAGTGAAATCTGTTAATAAAACTGTTTGTGTATTGTGGCTTTTTGAGCTTCAATAACGGAGCTATTTACACACAACATATGAAAAAGTATGTTTATTTGTTTTGAACCTCAATACCTCCTTTTGTTTCTTGCAGGAGAGTACTGTGCAAATGATCAGGCTTCTCCAACAACTGGCATTACCTATAAAAATTTAGCCTGGAATGCCCCAGTTTGTACTTGGTGAATATCAAAGACAAAGCTGTTTCTGAATTGAATATTTCTTGTACCAGTGCACTGGCAGCAGTTTCAGAGGGCTCTATAGGCACAGTCAGAGATGGAGAGCTCAGCGATAATTCAGTTTCAAGGTGATAAAGACATGAATAATGGTTGGATGGCTGGAGTCCCAAAGCAGGTGTCACATCCTGTGCTTGTGCTAAGCAAGCGAGTGCCCTTTGCAACCACTACTTTTCACATACAGCTGTGTAGTTTGCTGTGATCAATGGGCAAGTTCATAGTCCTTTGGAGAGCTGAGGATTCCCTCCTTCTCATTAACTGGTAGTTCATATACCCCTATTGTGTCTTCTGAAGCACAGAGATGACGACAATGTGTTTCAGTCCCTGCAGGCCTGGAATAAAAATTTTTACTGAGAAAGGAGAAAATGTTGAAAATGGGTGAATGTAAAAAGAGTTTACCTTGGGCTGCTTTTGAATGAACTTTAAAAACCAGGGCTGAAAAACCACAAATATCTAACTAACAATACAGAAAAATCAGAACCACTTGTTTTCTGTTGATGGAGGTGCCATGGTATCAGCTGTCAGAATTAGCATTAGGACGGGAAGAATAGTTAAAAAAAAAGAGAGGAAAAAAAAAAAAGAAAAGGAAAATGCTTTGAATGGACAACAAAGTATGTGATATTTCTTTGCAAATGGTATGATATGATATATAGTGTATATGATATACACCATCTGCAACATGAGGTATAAACAACCAAAAGCAAAATCAGGAAAACATTTTCAATGTTTTTAACAAGATTTCTTGAGTATTTTCTGATTTCATAGTTCTTAATCTTTTGAACAGAACAACTTGTAACCAGCAGTGCAGAGCAACTTAACTATCAAATACTGATACTGGAAACATGTTGTGTATCCAGACATATATACCTTTTAAGGCCAGTCTGTCTTCCTATCTCCATCCAAAACTGTGTGGGTATTGGAGCTATAACACATTAAGCAATGTTACATACTCTTCAAGTCCCTGCATAATTGCTCAGTGTCTCCCTGGGGATATGTCTTCTTTAAACCTCCCTCTTTTGGTGAGGGTGGCTAGGGGGATTGGATTAAATGATCTCTAAAGATCTGTTCCAACCCAAGCCATCCTATGGTTCTCTGAAAACAAAATCAGGGAACTCGAAATATTCAAAGAAGAATTTAGGATTTATTTTAGGGCGAGGGCTTTAACACCGACATCTTACCTGGGCTGTAAGGTTGACATTTAGATGTGAAAAAGGATCTTGCTCAACAAGATTTGATGATCATTCTGTTCACATCCTTAAAATCTGTGAATAGTAGATATTCCTTTGTTTGTCTTTTCCGGTTCCAAATGCTATTACTATCTTCAGCTTTCAGACACAAGCAACTATTTGCATTGATATCTGTAGGCCTAAAAAAAGTCTCAGTTATGCACTAATGGTTCAGGGGTTTATATTGCAAATTATTTGGGGCAGGCATTATATCTTACTTGGTGTGTGTAGCATCTGAGTCTCTAAGGACCCTGGATCCCAGCATTCAGTGAAAACAATTGGAATATAATATTTTGCTTAACTGGGCTTTGGATGCGGCTGTCTTACTCCCTGAAATGTAAAATACAATTAGAATTAATAATTTTTTTCACATACTCTTTCCTAGAAGTGCCTATAATCAGAACGTTCTTTGTCTTAAAGTCAGCTATAAATTTTATGACAGCATATGTGTCAGAGAGCTTTGCACATAGACACGTTCCTCTGTTGTCAATAACGGTTTGTGTCACAGTGGGAAGTTTGACTGCTGTCTTCAACACTCAAATGTAAGTGGCAGAATCACAGTTCACAGTCATAATTTTATGAATAAATTTACCTTTTCTTCAGATCTCAGAGAAATTATTTATTTTGTTTGTATTGAGTACCAGCTCTTTTGAGTAGTTCACATTTAAATTCAAGACAGTTCATTCATATGCAAATAACGTGCCAGGGGCAAGTGGAACAAAGTAGCTGATCCTCTGTTTTGCTACCCAAAGACTGATCCATGAGGCCATCTTCCCATTCATATTTAACAAAAGTGTTCCTGTAGCACCTGTTTTGGATGCAAGCATGCCATTCTTCCAATTATAAAATAGCTCTGTCCTTCTCTATGATCTTCTGATACGAACCATACACTATGGACTGATGGCAATCCTTTACACAGGTCATCCTAAAATTAACAGCTTCTGAAAGCCACATCCTTGCCCTTTCCATCCCATAAGCTCAGAGTGTAACTCAAACACAGAACAACAGAAGCATAACACGTCATCAAGATGTTCGTGATTGCCATGAAATATAACAATATCTCGGTATGAATCTATCCAGGATCCATTTTTCCCCCTCAGACATTCATGAATGCATCAGACAGAAACTCTTTCAAGTGTTTGCCAAGTGAATATTGCCAATATGAACAGCTGGGACCAGGGAGAGAATCTTTCCTTTTTTTCAGTTCTGTTATGCATCAACATTTGATTGGTTTGTTTAGCTGGTTTGGGCTTTTTGTTTTGCTTGTTTATAGATGTATGAATTTTAATGAACAGAGCAATCTAGTATGAATAAAATATCTGGAGACAACACAGACCAGTGATTAAGAGACAGTGTTAGTGTTCAGGTTATTTAGATCCCATTTCAAGTACTCTCACCTTTCGAAAATCTCTTAATTTAGTTCTAAGCATATGCTCATCAACAGTTTTTCCCTCATCTTTGTTTCTTTTATTATCATGTTTTTGGCAATTCTCTTTTTCCCTACTTTCTGTTACATCTTTTTTCACTGTTTGGCCTTTTCTTGCCATGCCCAGTTCAAGTCTTTAAAACTAAAAGGGTATAGAAAGAGTTAAAGGCTATTCATCATTTCCCATAACCTAGGGTTTAGGAGAACCCAACAAAATTACCAGCTAATATGCCTTTTTATTGAGGTATCTCTGCACATGAAAAAAGCATATTTTAAAACCAAATGCTGCTAGATTTTGATAGTGAAGTGAAAGTGAGCTAAAAAAAAACCCTAAACATGGAGGAGAACCCCACCAGCTGTGCCCTCAGAATATCTGATTACACTATGCTGGGAGGATGGTTCCCTTAATTCTTTCCATTTTTCTGTTTCCATAAATGTCTACTGATATCTTTGACAGATAGGAACTGGCTTCTTGATCTGTACAGCTATTTCAGCTTTAAAAGTTTTAAGTGCAGAAAGATTAGAGGAAAAAATGCAATGATCAAGGTGGGGAAGACATTCCATCTTCATTAAATAGCTACAGGAAGGAATCTTGTAAGAAAAACAAAACAAAGGGAAGAAAAATTACAAGGCTCCACCAAAAAATATTCCAGTTGTCTTGTCACATAGAAGGAGTAATACCCGGACAAGGTTTTAGACTTATTCCTGCCAATAAATTTCTTATAAAGAGACCAAACTGAAACACAGATGTCCCATCTCATCAAATGTATATCATGACTGGCTTTAAGCCATGCTGGAGTCTTACTCATAACTGATTGGGCATTTCAGAAATCCCTATGTCTCAATTGGAAGAAGCAGCTTCAGGAACAAGAATGTGTGTGACCGGGACCTGCCCTTCAAATACTACTTCTGTTTTTTCTTAAGAAGTATAAATGTGGGGCCAACCATAGCCTAAACCTAATGACAGAGTACAGTTAAAATCTGAAGTTAAAACCTGCACAGCTCTTATGAACCTGTGTCTGGACCATGGAGCTTGATTTCTCAGTACTTTTTTCAAGGATAGCAGGGAAATATATTATTTGTTTTCCCCTGGCTTTGCTGGAGAGTATTTGAGAGAGCTTAATCTCATTCCCACTCTTTGGATAGGCAGAGCCTGCAGTATACAGCTGACTTAGGGGCACCTATGACTTCAAATGACTTACAAGAGGTTATACAGAAGCAGAAAATCTTTTTTTTTCCTTTTTTTCTGTAGTAACATGATTATCGGGGTGAACTTTTGTAGCACAAATAGTGCTTTTGTGGGGATAGAAAATGCCCCAGTAGGTTTCTCTAATCCTTCTTGAGAGAGACATCCTGGGGCAATCAACTCATTTATACATTCTCTACATTTTTTTCCCCCTTTTTGTTGAAGGAAAGGGCTGGTTTGCTGCCAAGACCTGTTTAAGTGGTAACCTATGCAATTCATTCTAAAAACACTCATTTATCATTCCCAAATTAATCTTGTAACAGGATAGCTGCTCTTATTTTCATTGTCATTTTGCCCTTTGGATAAGAGATTACAAACACACAGATATTCAACTGAAAGATTCTAAAAAGCATATATAAAAGAGGGAAAATAGGAATGGCATTGGTATAATTATAAGCAGAAACAAGTAGCCATGCATCTTCATTTCTCACATATCACATCTATTAATAATAGAATGAAATGCAATTTGTGCTGAATATTGTTCAGAGTCTTGTGCCAGAAGCATAATTGTTTTCAATCAGATTGGTTGTTGGGAGGAAAATGCTTTTTTAAAACCCACAGTAAACACTCACAATTTATGCAAAAAGATTAAAATATAATAAATTCAATTTTTTTCTGGAACACAGAATGTATTTTGACATGAAAAATTATATAAACAATGAAGAGTTTGGTATGAAACTACCATGCAGAATTATAAAACCATATATACATTCTGTTGCGAGTGTAAAAAATAATATCTTGGCACTGGCAAGAACAGCTTGCTACAATGAAAAAGTTATAGATGTAACTTTTTTACTGCAAGCATGCAGCCTTTTTCAAGCTATGTCTTGTAAAAGCATTGCAGACAAATTTAAACAAAGGGTCGAGGTTTCTGTGGCAGGTTTGGACTCTTGATTCTTCCTTTTTTTGGGAGGTGGGTGTAAAATTTTATGGGTTCTGCTCGCACACTTAGAGGCTTTTCTCTCAAAGGACTTTCTTGTAGAGGAACACACTGCAAAATGTGTGATTTCTGACACCTCTCCTGTTCCCAGCAGTACAGGCCTAAATTTATGTTCTCTGTCCTGCATCCCACTCTGCAGGGACATGAGGAAAATAATATCTTATTTTCCCCTCATTTCCCCACACACCCTCTTTCCCTTTATGCGCTGACATATCTCTTCCAACTGAATTTCCTTGTCTTTGGATATTGAATATCTATAAGTATTTTGGAAAGATGGTCTACCTCCTTGCATAGTTGAAAGTGTTGGAAATTATGGGTTTTCAAACACAATTGAAAGTAGGAAGCATTCACCAAACCCACTATCCCGTGATTCTTTCCATGGACTAGAATGAGCTTCAGACCATGACCTTCATCTTCACTTTTCGTCACTAATTTTTCTTAAAAATGAGTTTCCTCACTGAGCTGTGAGTTACAATTCTTTGAAAAGTTTATGCAAACAAATTCAAGCTCAAGGATTTATTTTTTTTAAGTGAAAATTCGCTTTCTTTATCCATCACTGGCTTCTCACTGGTTTGTCTGTGATGGGTCTCTGAGGTCAGTGGTACTCTTTCTGCTCCTTGAATGGAATGACTCAAGTGTTTGAAAGAGACTAATGACTCTAATAGCCAACAAAGGGTGAATTTGCTTATGTATAAACATCTTTGTTTGTGTGCCAGTTAGGACATTTATGCACAGTACATCTATTCTTCAAGCATAGGTGTATGCAAATTGAAATAAAGCTGGGGGGGAAATGGCAAATGGAGAGACTTGCATTTCAGATGGAGAGACTTGGGACTAGCCCAACTCCCTGGCAAGGGAGACAGCGTGGTACAGTAGGCGCCTCCGGTCCCCCTGTCTATGCTCTGGGTTTCCCACAAAAGAAAATTGCTGCAGGTCCCATCCAGTCTGCATGTCCCAACAAGTCCCTAGTCAGGGAGTTTGGAGCAGTAGGCTCCAGGGCACAGCACCACATAGGCCCACAGGTCACATTATAATGAGCTGGAGATGATCAGAAGGATATAATGGACTACTCCAATTGCTGAAAACAGTTTGAGAGTGTTTCTTGTGTGCATTAGAAAAAGGAAAAAATAAGAATAAAAGCAAAAACCTTTTAGAAGTTTCCACTGTACCCCTTGAGTGGCAAATGCTGTAATACATGTTATGCCATCATAAGAGTCTTCTTTTCAATACTTTTTTTCCTTCTTCTTCTTTTCTATGTCTCTGAAAATGACCTCAGAAACCTTCAAATTTAAAAATATATCAATATAGAGATGCTTCTATGAAGCATTTTAGTTTAAATCGGCCAGCACATATTGACTAAATTCTCTTTGGGTGAACATGTTGCAGTTATCTGCAAAGACAATCTTCTTGCAAAAGTATTTTTCAACTGAAAGCATTGAAATTATAATTTTTTAATCTCTTGTGGTTTTTTTTCCTTCTATCTTTGCATAATTTGAATTATTTGTATTGGTTTGTTTGTTTTCTCAGACATCTGACTTCTTTTAATAATTGTATCCATGAAAATGTTATATAAAAAAAAAAAAAAAGGCAAAAAGAGGAAATATCTGACACTGTATCAGTGACTATACTGGGGAGCTGGGGGGTAAAGTTAAACTTCAATTATTGCTATATGTCTGAGACACTAGCAGCAAACAAAAAATTGAACAGTTTCTACTGAAAAAAATACTTTCATTCATTCTGTGTTCAGTGCTTTTTTCTATGTTTTTGTCTTCAGTCTTGACTACAACATATAATTTTGTTCTAATGTACTTCCTTGGTAAACCATGAAGCAGAAGCTGGAGCTCCATAGCTGATATCTTAGAACTTTCCAGGACTCTGAGGGACAGACAAAGCTTTAAGAAGCGGAAATAGAAGCAGCAATGCAGGACCTGCTCAGGTGAGAGCATCACAGACCCCAGACTTGCCTCACGCCACCAGATAAGGGCAGCACTGTTGAGTGCCTTTACTGAAGGGAGAGACAAACTGATGCCTATTAGTGCTTAAAGCCAAACCTAAGGTCTGCCAAACCTTTGCAACCTGCTCCCCCTAGAAATCTGTCTAAAACCAAACATCCCTTTAGAGCTGAGCAGGAGCACTTTCAGAGATGAGCAACAGAATCAGTAGATGTGACCATCATCTCCTACGACTTGCTAGGATGTCTGTTTGCCTTCATAACACATCCAAGCCAGTGGGCTCAACCTCCTGGAGGCCAGAGCTCCAGTCCAGGGAAATTTTAATGTAGATATTGTCATAGCATGTCTTTTCTCTCTTCAGTAATGGTGATTCCAAGCTTCCACCCACAGCCTTCTTTAATGACAGTAGTGTGGAGGACAGTGACGCCCACAGCTTGGTACTAAGTCTGTTGTCAGCTCTCAAAGTTTCTCACAGAGTTTAGTGCAGCTATTTAGGGCTGATGAGATCATGCTGTTTAATATACCAGAGACCACATACGGATGATTTACCAGCACTTTGGGAAACCACAGTTTCAAAATCGTTGAGCGAAGCTAATCCCAGGACTTGATTCTGGCAGGTAAGATCGGTCACTGGAATTGCTCCTGTCTGAGAGATGCAAAAAGCCTTGACTAAAGCAGTATTTTCTGGATTTACTTCTATATACTGCTATGACTTCACTGATGCCTGCAATAATGTAATGGGAATGAGAGAAAAAACATAGTCATGATTACTACAGGTCTCATCTTTGGCATCAGCACTTTCAGAAACCTACACTATCTTCTTATTTGGTACTTGCTTTCAGTTTGTCTGAAGCTGTCTCTTTTCTCCAAGCCTATATTGTGCCCTGTCTGTGAATGAATGGAGCTGTGAATTCCCCACTGGAAGGAAGTTATCCCTCCTGGGTGAGTGGATATTGGTGGCATTGAATACACACTAAACTGTAGGAACCACTGTGCTGTAGGTGATTTCTCACAGCTTGCTGAAAGTGGTTGGTCATGCTGAGTGTCGAGAGAAAGGGATCTGGCTGGCCTAATTCTTTCTTTCCAGCTGTCAGTGAGCCCCACAGATGTTTCTGCAGGTGGATCAGGGCAGGTACCTTCATTCCAGTGGGTTTCCTTGCACAGGTGTCAGGGCTTGGTTCACACAAAGCCGCACAGCCGCCGTATTTGTCTAATGCTGTGCAGCACAGATCCTAGCAAGGGCTTGGATTTGTGGTTGGGCTTAGAGCCTGCAAAGTAAAGGATTCAGAATTTGGCCTGGATCTGTCTGTGTATTTATATAATGACAGAAAAAGCAAATTCCTTACAAGCAAATATGAGTCAAAACAAAATCACTGTGAAGGTCAGCTGAGCACAGCAGTGAGATTATGTTATCCCAGCCACAAGTTCAACTCTTAAGCTGCCAGACTGGCCAGAAGGACTCTCAGACAAAAGTCATGAGAAGATGCCAGCTGGGAAACCACGCACTGACACCCAGCTGGCTTCTCAAAACAACTGGAGCCTCAATGTTTGATACTCTGCTCCAGGCTGTAGGGCATAGCCCAGTCACAGAGCAATAACAAGGGCTTCTCATCAAGTTTTCCAAAAGAAATACTGCGTTTGAGCAACACCATCATAAATATGAACTCATAAGGATTTTCTTTTTTTTCAAAAGAGGAACAGCAATGTATGTAAGGTGCTTTTTTTTTTTAATTTTTTTTTGCAACCTAGCTGGCACATTAATCCAGCAAGTCAAACTCTATTTTAGGTTTTGGGTTTTTTTTTAAATATATTGGTTAGCATCTTGCTTTCAGCCAAGATGCTATAAACAATTCACAAACACAGATCCAATCCAGAGTTAATTAAGGTTGATCAAAGCTTATGTGCAGTCCTCAACTCCTAATTCTGAACATAAAAGCACTGAGGTCTTTGTTAAGGATGTGGTATCCTTGGAAATATAGATCCCCCCCTTATTTGTTTGGATTTAATTTAATTTCATTATAACCTCATGTCTATAAATGCCCTTCCATTAAGTAATAACAATCTTTATGCAACCCGTCTAGGAAAAGTTTCGAAACTATCTGGAGGCATTCACCATAAATGTGTATTTCATTTTTAGAGATGTAATAATGTGTTTGCTATAGTCATTTTGAGAAGTTACATTGCATTGTGATCGCTTTTCTTGTAGGAATATTCCATCTTTGACCAGTTCCAATGAGTCAGTCCCTGTACTTAGGGAAGTACAGTCAAGACTCAAAGAAGTTTCTAGGCTAAATGGACAAGACAAGCAGGAAACCCTGTGTACATTCTAAAGACAGATTGGAGACACATCAGGACTGAACCTAAAATTAAAATCTAAAATCCTTGTGATAGGGCTGTCTGTCCACTCCTCTCTCATCCATTCTGGGGCAAAGCCTGCATTTGCACCAGCCACCTACACTTGTGTTTTCAGGTGATAGAGAATTGAACCCACTGAGGAGAGTAGAATTCAGCAAACAGCAGCTAGATATCTGTTGCAAATAGTCTGCAATTTGCGTGTTACATATTTGCCATTCTGTTTAGAGAAAGACAAAGAAATTAAAACCTGGACTTGAATAACAGCTTTTTTTGTTCAATGTCATACAGAATAAGTAAGTTGGCCAGTGCCTCCAGTATGCACCAGCTTTGTCTCTAAACTAGGTTGCCTTTAATAGATATAGACTCAGTGCAGACAGTAGGGTACTTCACAGTCCCAGGTAACAATTTTAAGTTGTTTTACTTCCTCGCATTTGAGAGAAGCATTACCTGCAGTCATTACCCCTTGCATTACAGCTTAACAGGTCCTAAATCATGCTCATCTTTATGGCCTTAAACTGTTCTGAGAGTAGAACACATTTGTTCCTGAAGAGCTATACACAGAGTATCTGTACTCTCTACCTAGGGGAGTAGTTTTGTCTGTGAGGGCAGAATCTGGCATGGAAAGGCCCTATGTGCCCTGTCCTCTTACAGGAAAAGCTCTCGTGCAGTAGCCCACAAAAGAGCTCTTACATACAGCGGTGTACCAGATGTTATACCCTGATTGAACCCAGATCAGGTTCTTTTTATGAGCCTACTTGTTGCTTCACTAAGTTGGCGTAATACAAAATTAATAATTTTTGCTTAATATGGTCCTCTCACAGAATTGGGAAATGGACAATCCTATATCCAGACTTGCTCATTTCTCATGAATGGAGCAGGAAACATCTCCAAAGACAGCAAAAATTGGTCCATTATTCTTTTATGCCCGTATGCTAAATTACACAGACAGATGCTTTGCTTTTCTTTTTCTTCACTTTTCTTCATGGGTATGTTTTGCCAGTTTGTAGTCTTTAGGACAAATTCTCCTTACCCTACAGCATTGGTAGTTCCTCTCAGAACCTTCATTACATGTAGAATAACTAAGTACTCTAACTAAGTACTCTAGTCCTGCTATTGTAATTTTGCAATATGCCCCCTAGAGCTTGATAAACATTATGAGACTTATTCCAATGGGCTGCTGAAAGCCATCTCTAGCCCAAAGCAGAGTTTCCATTTGGGAAGAGAACATGATTTTGAATAGAAACCCAGAAGCTGAAGGATTTTAATTTTTGGTTTTATTAGCCGTTCACTAGTCTTCAATTAGTTTACTGTCAAAAGGAAAAAAAGATTATAGTAAAGTATAAAGTAAAATGTCAAATTTTATTGTGTGCCAGATTTTGTTGTAATGGGAGCTGATCAAACTGATAATGGGTAGTGCCTTGTGCTCACAGTTACTAGAAAGATGAAACTGTGCTCCCCCTAGAAAATCACTCTGGGCTACATGGCTGCTATTTCATACTCCTCTGTAGAAGTAAAATTTTTTCCCTAAGTGTTGAAGCAACTGAAGTATTTTCCTGTTCCATGGGGAAAAAAAGAATTAGAAAAAGGATTCTATCACTGTTGACAGCAAATCTTAAGTAGTTTGTAAATTGTAGACATTTCCTTTAGGCTATATTTAAGGAAATAAACCAACTCTTTGGGCTTGGGCGAAGTTGCAGTTAGGAAAATGGATTCTGTTATTATCTAATGTAGATAAATGAAATACCACTAGTGCAAATATGACACAATGAAATGTCATGTCCAGTCTCATATTTGAAATAAGAGAAATTGCAATTTTTCAACAGATTTTTTCCATGTAGATTTTTTAGGTCAGATGGTTTCTGCTGACTTTAAAATTAATTTCTGGTTCTGTTTTTCCTTCTAACTGACACTATCTATAAGTCCTCTCTCCCCTGTAGTCTGTGAGGACAGCTCTAGATACATTTAAATATACATTTAAATTCTTATGTTTTAATTGGATGCATCTCCATGTGATACTGTAAGTATCTCATTTAGCATTGGTGGTTTAACATCCTCTGGAGCAATGTGAACCAATGACTTAATTAACTTCCAGTTGGGCAGTTATCTACTCTGGGAACCTGCAAGAAGTATTATTCTATTTGAGGGTGACAAATGAACATACATGAGGTACCACACGCCACCCAGTGGGAGATCTGACAAGAAACATAATTTATTTCATTAGTGGTGCCAAAATGGGCTTTCAAGCTGAAAACCTAAATATGTAGCAGTGTCTTAGAAGAAGGGGAAACAGCATGGGCTTTGTCTCAAATAATTGATTGTGTACAGTTCATAACATGTATTTCCATGGGAAAGTTTAAGTTTTGTGTCAGTCTTCATCCATCATAGTGTAGTTTGTTAGGTGTTAATCTAAGTGGTGTATAAAATAAACAGTCATAAATAGTTTTGGATTTGGTAGTATTTATCAATTACAGTATGAAAAATAGATTTAAAAGAAAATAAATGGCCTTGAATCAGAATTAACTTTGGCATTTTAGAACATATTTACAATTGTTCTGAGTATTGTAGATTTTGAGACATGGCTACAGTCTCAAAAATCTGTGGCTTTCTTCAGATTTATTGTAATTTATAGAGTAAAAGTTAGTGGCAGCCTCTAATTACCCACAGAACCAAAGTTTCCTGAGTGAAAACTTGAGATCAAAGGGCATGAATAATAGCCTTAAAGGCATCTCCCCTTACACAGGCTACTCTTAGCCCCTCTGCTGTCCTTTGGTATAAATTAAGCACCTTAGGATGAATAAAACATGAAGCACAGAAGGTTTAGATTTCACAGAAGATGAATGGTTGGATTATTGATGGGAAAAGGAGCATGGGAAAGTATAAACCATGTAGATTTAAAAATTTTAAACTCTATAAGCAATCACATTTGCTTTAGTAATTTTTTTTAAATTTATTTTTCATCATTTTGCCCAAATCCTTTTTGTTGATAAGGCAGCTGGGTTGTTTTGTGTCACTGAGCTGCACTTTTAAGCAAGCTCAGAAGCCTTTCACAGTTCATTCTCTTGATTTCAGTGGGCATATGACCAGGCCATAAAACCACAAGAGCAATCACTGGTTGTTAAAAACCATACAAGCACTTACATTCAATTATAATGAAAAAGGTGCATACCTCTTGTGTCTCATGAAACTCAGACTTGAAGGCTGTTTGATTCCTCACATATATAGCATGAATCCAGTTCCTTCCTGATGTAAAGTTCATTGCCTTTCACTAGTGTTACACGTGCTGCATTTAATTCATTTCATATCCTGTCACCATATAGAGGTAGGTAACCATGGGAATTAGGAAAGCAAGATCAAAACCCTTTCTAATGTAGATGTTTATTCATAGAAGAAGATTTTACCAGATGAATGGGTGCGTGAGGCAAAAGCTGTATTTGTTTTGAACAAAATTCTATATTTGCTTTCTACGAAAAATGCTTTCTTTGAAGGAAAAAAAAAAGGACAAAAAGAGTTACTGCTTTGGGAAATGGTAAAATGAAATGTTTCTCCATGAGCTGTGAACATGGCTGACTTCATCTTGGCCATATTTTATTAGGAATCGAAATCTTAACTTTGTGAAATTTGAATATCTGAAAAGTTATTTGTTTTGTGTTTACCTGTATTGAAAGCAACCAATGAAAGCAGTCAAATGCCCAAATTACCTTTCCTTGCAAACTAGAAACATGTACTATTGTAACCATATATCATTAAATCCTATGGCCCACCTATCAGGGTAGTCATACAAACATAGAAAAAGGGGCTTACATACTCCTTATGCTTGGTTAACATTAGGGCTTTGAGGAAAGGTCATCTGCTTTCTGGGAAGTTGAGTCAGGCTTTGTCTCTCCTCTTAAGGCTGTTCCACTTTTTAGAATACAATTAAAAATTCATTGGGCTGGGAACAGGAACCCAGGTGTCTCGTATCCCCTGGGATGGCTCTACCCACTGTCTCATACAGTAATTTTCACGCTCTCTTGCTGGCTCAATAAATATTGAAGTATTTTATGCAAAACTAAAGACCCTCTGTATGAGAAATGCATAAAAAAATACATTCAAAGAACGCCGTAGATTGTGGTGATTTCCACAGTCTTGGGGAATGTGGGACTCCTGCCTTCAACCCTTGCTCTGAATGAAGAAAAAAGAGACTTGAGTCTCTCCCTCCTCATGTGGGATTGTGCTCATTTTTGGAAACTCAATAAAAATTTGAAATTTAAACAAAAAGGTGCACTGAAAATCTCTCACACTATCTCTCTAACGGGTTTCCTCANCCAATGAATTCCAATCAATGCGAACACTCAGAAACCCTCAGCAGTCAAAGAGTACTAGCAAACAAAGCCATTTTATAATATATCAGCACACTCTTTGTATTACCCTGAGGAATAAAAAGGGTAGTTAATTTAGGCAATCATGAAAAAATAAATCTCGAGGAGCAAATATTCTCACTT
>WEIV01021112.1:8336-24903 GCA_013390005.1 Calyptomena viridis
CAGCTTTTCCTGACTTAATTATGATTAAGTGTTGAACTTTACAGATGACCAACTGCTGGTACTGCTGTATTGATCAGTTGTTTTTATTAATGTGTTAAATTTCATGGTTGCAACAAGATCATATTTTGTGATTGAACAGCTAATAGCTGAAATCTGCCACTAAAGTTTCAAGCAGCCCAAATTTAGCAGGTATTCCTTTTCTTTCGATTTATCTTTTTATCCTGTTTACTTATTCATGTACATCTAACTTTCTTAAGGATACTTCTGAAATATTTTCATGTGTTATTTTTTAACAGGTAGCAGCAAAAGAACAGAATATACATATCACACCTGAAAGCAAAAGTACAACTGGCTTTTTTTTTTTCCCTTTTTTTTNTTTTTTTTTTTTTTTTTTTTTTTGTTCTCTGGAGGTCCCTTAAATCAAAATGTATAATTTCTGTTAGGGCCTGTTGTCAGGGGTATTTTTGCAGAATTAGAAATCAAAGGCAACCATACTCTAACTCCTCAAGTCAAACAATTTGGTTCAAGTTTTCAAACGAGTCATAAGCTTACTTTCATTATTGCAGATGTCAGAAACAATACAAAATAAATGCTGTGGCATAATCTTTCCCTCTCATAGTGCATGTATAAAATTCAAACATCATTTGAAGCTAAGTTTTTTAATAGATTGTCATCAAAACAGCATAACAGACCTTTGTGATGTGAAAAGGTACTGAAAGTTAGGGACAAAGGCAAAATATATGCTTTTCCATCACACTTTTTAAATTACTATTTACTTCATACACATTTCTGAATTCATCTTCCTCTTATTCTAGGGACAGTGATATTTTTGGTTTTAATTTTATGTCCAGTTTGTTGCCATTTGAAGTTTGGGGTTTTTTTCCACAGTGACCTGTGCAGACAGACTCCTTACTTATAGAATAAAACTGAATTAAATTGTAATGGTAGAGTTCCTGTCTTTTATCCAACATACAGTGTTTTATACATCACACATATGCATATAATATTCATAATTATTTTATATTCTGAAACCTAGAAGAGATCTTTCAAACAGGAATGCCATTATTATTTTTCTTAAGATACAAAATGTTACATATAACTATAATTATTCATTCCTACGTAATTGTTTTTTCTCTACCAGTTTGTATATATGAGCTGATGGGAAGCAGTTGCATAATAAACACACTGTATAGTTGAAGTCTTTGTAACCTTAGATGCCTGGAAATGACATTATTAATATCCCATATGAGGTTTTACCCGGTCATCTGTTTTCTGTTTCTCAGAGCTCTCGGGCATAGGGGAAGGAGCCCCGCTTGTGAACAACTTGCTGATTTGAACAGGAGCTGAAAAACTTGGGAGAAAAATGATCCCACTCTAACCATGGTAACAACAGTAGGACTTCAGCTCAAGGTGGATCATGAACCACAGCCATCCTTGAAGGTCGGCAAAGTGAGGGCATAGTCACAATTCCATGGGAGCCTGGCCAGGGCAGTGGGCTACTGCACCCTTCACACTACTGGGATGGCATGAAGGGGGTACCAGTAGACATCTCATAAGCTCTGTAGGATGCTAAGCCCAACACCAGCTGTCAGAAATGCCTTCCAAACCCTTTGGTCAAACAACAAGGGGTCTTAGAAGGTATTAAAAGTATTGGCCAGCCTTCTAACCTAGGGTTATGGAAGATCCTCTCAGAAGAAAATATTCTGGTCCTGATTTTTGGACTCCAGAGAAACTAGGAAATGAAGTCGTGGCTCAGATTTAGTAGTTGGCTATGTTATTTGCACAGGCAAAACTCCAGAAAAAGAAGCACAATAAAGATGAAAACAGAAAACTATAAAGACAAGGCCTTTCTGTGCACATTTTTCCTCCAGGTTGCTGAATGAAGGTATAGCACTATAACAATCACACAACTTGCATCATCTTTTTCTCTCTTTAGCTCCTGTAAATTCACGTTAACACATCTTACTTAAATTCTGATACATGTCTCCTCTTGATTTATGTGTGCTTGGTTTTGCAAAACAAATTTAATTCCTGATTGATACTTGTTCATGTTTCTTCTCTTACTTTCTGGTATCTTCTCTCCATTTTGGTGTTGCTGCCCAGACTAGCCTTTTCCCATATCAGCAATCATGACTTTCAATCTTTCTGTTCTATCACATTGTCTAATTTATATTTTCTTTTACAGTGCTTTCTTTTCTTTCATTTTGCATTATCAGTGTACAATCTCCAAGGTATGTAGCAACTCTTAGGGTAGCTTTGAGCTTGTCAGTTTGTCTTTGAATACTTTGCTGTTTTGTCCCCCTTTCTAGTAATGCAGATAGAGTTATCCTCCTTCTGAGCAAAATGCCATGATATTCACAAGAGCTATATAGTTGCAGCAAAAGAGGTTGCAGCAAAACAGGAAAGCTTCCATCAATGGAACTACAGGGACCTAAAGGTTTTGTAAACTAAAGACCAATTATTCCATGATGTGCCTGGGGGGCCACTTTCACTGTAATCAGTCTTGTGAATATGAAGGCTGGACAGGACCTTGACTGTCTGTATCTGGACTTTGTCAGGCTATTTTTTGTGACCAGAATTGTATCATTACTCTGGTTTTCAATAAAGGGATGTTCACTGAGGCATCACATTGATATTTTTGAAGTATGTTCCAGATTTTCCAAGGAACAAATTTATCAGCATAGAATTGAAATGTCTAGTTGTTTCAGTATGCTGTCAAGATTCCACATCATGCTGATGTGCAAGGGCATTCATTTGTCACCTGCTGGGTGTAATGGGAATGAGACCCCACCTAGAGTGAAGCATCCAGTTCTGAGGTCCCCAGCACAGGAAGGATATGGAGCTGTTGGAACAAGTCCAGAGGAGGCCAGCAAGATGATTAGAGCAATGGAGCACCTTGTCTATGAGGAAAGGCTGAGAGAATTGGGATTGTTCAGCCTGGAAAAGAGAAGATGACCTAACTGCAGCCTTCCAGTACCAGAAGGGAGAATACAGGAAAGATGGAGAGAGACTATTTACAAGAGTCTGCAGTGAGAGGACAAGGAGGAATGACTTCAAACTGAAAGAGAGTAGATTTAAATTAGATATTAGGAAGAAATTCTTTCCTATGAGAGTGGTGGGGCACTGGCACAGGTTGACCTGAGAAGTAGTGGTTGTCTCATCCCTGGAAATGTTCAAGGACAAGTTGGATGGAGCTATGAGCAGATAAATGGTTGGACAGTTGCTTTGACAACCTGGTGTAGTGAAAAGTGTCCCTTCCCATGGCAGGGGGATTGGAACTAGATGATTTTCAATGTCCCTTCCAACCCAAACCCTTCTGTGATTCTATGATTTTCAATGAATAAAGGCATGTTAACAAGGAGATGATTTGTCCAAACCTTGTCCCTTCCTCCTAAGAAATAAAAAATCCCTGAAAAAAAACCAAAACCCAAAGGCACTAGCATGTTTTCATTGCTCAGAGATCAGATTTGATGCCCAGACAATACAGAAGAGGACAATGTTGGCACTATCCTGTGGGATTTCAGCAAAGTTGAGCTCCCACTCTTCACCTTGCCTGTACCTAGGTTGGCTGTTGGCTGAAGGACCTTAGTCTTTAGCATCTCTTTCTTTTTTGCCTTAAAGTTGGCTCTTTGTGGAAAATTTTTCATCTCCAAGTCCTGTACTAGGTGGACCTCTTGCTAAATATGGTACAGAAAGCAGTGTCTGAAGTTGCATAGTTGCTCTGCTACATCAATTATTCTTCTGGGACCTATGGAAAATGGGTAGGTGAGCCCATTCTGACTCATTGCTGACAGGCCAATTGGAAAAACTGGTGTCTTCTTTTGCAGCATTTCTCAGCAGAAAGTACAAGACTGGAGCTGAAAGGAGGAAAAATCTCTTCATGGAGTGTTTTACATCTAGGATTGAGACCTTTTGAAGGATTTAAGTCCCAAATACAAATGAAATATCTGACCAGCTATAACAGCTATTGGGAGACAGAGAAAAAAAGGAGAGGAAAGGGAACCACAACCAAGGAAGGTGATGCTGTTTCAAAAAAATGTGTCTTACAGTTTGGCGTCTAGCTCTTAACATACTTTTGCCATCCTGTGAGTTCATTTGAGGTTTATAGCAAGTTACAGGAAGAATAAAAACTTAATCATGTGCAGAGTCTTGGTGTTGTATTCTTGCCATCTACCTCAACAGCAGTAATAACATACAGACTTTCAAAGGGATTAAAGAATGGCACGAACTGGTTTCTACTTGAGTTTGCAAGTGTATTTCCATTGAAAGCTTAATTTTTACATGTTTCATCCAAATTTAAAAAGAAGATGATGTGAGATCCAAGAACTCTATATATGAGTTGGATCTGTGGTCAGATTTTTCTATCAGTTTTTACTCAAACTGGGGGAGATTTCACCTGCTATCTAAAAATATTACAATATTTTATTGAGGCTCAAACTCACATACAGCCTTAAGAGGAAAAGTGGGGAAACAATGAAGATGGTTGCTCAACAGAAGACTTAACCAGATGTTGCAGCCTGTATCTTCCTAACAAATCCCAGAAGTTCTCACTGAATATTTTTGGGATTTGAAGCTGAGGAAATCTATTGAAATACTGTCTGGGCCTGGATTAGCACTCCAGACTAAAAGTTAATTTAATTTGCTTTTTAAGAGTTGTAATTTTTATTTTTTAGGTTTGTAACTATGAACTTTGCTGTCATCGCCTGGGATCAAAAATCTTAATGCATTTAAAGTTATCATTGCTATTTACAATAAAGAAATAAGCTTCTTAGTAATAAACTATGGACTAGAAAGTCTTTTCAGTGAATTAAACTTTTTCCTTTCTGTTTCTGAAATATTTTTTACCTATATTTTTGACCTATATATTTTGTCACCTATAACAACCCCCCAAAAAATGGCTACCTAATTCCCAGAAGCAGAATTAAGGTACAATCGAGACCAAGGTTTCAAAACAGTAAATCAATTTTATTAACTATATTAAAAAACAAACAAACAAAAACACAACATAGAGAAAGAGAAGGAAAGACAGAGAAAAGTTGGGAAAAAGGGAAGATTACTTAAAAAGCATAGAATAGTTACCAATCGCTGCTACTTTCCAATGAGATGTGATGTGTGGGGGGGGGGCGAGAAAGGTTTTCGGCCCTTTTTTCCTTTGGTGCTAGGTGTTAATTCCCCCAGGGCTGGTGGCTGCGCTGGCCCTTTGGAATGCAGTTGGAATGCAGCAGGGTGAGTCACCAGGCTGCTTTGCTGCGTCTCCTACTAGCAGAGTTTTTGCCTCCTTTTTTATACAGGGCTCTTGCTTGCTGTACATGAGCAATTTCGTACGTAGATTTCCAGGTGTTCAAAGAGATATAAAGGGCAGGGAAAATGATGAAACAAATTCTGAGACACTTTCCATATCATCAGTTCTCTGCATCACCTCCCTGAAAATCCACTTTTTTTCTTGTATTTGGCTGCAAACTGTAGAGAGGCTTTTTGTTCTTTGCTTTCACACCACACCTATGGCAAATTTTACCCATGGCAAATATGTGGCTTTAACTACATTTAGCATGTTTATTAGCATATTAACATGTATATGAGCTTGGACATGAAGTATATAGCAAAACATACAAAGATTTATTATTTCCTTAAAGGACTTGAAATTCAGCAAAAGCTTGCTGTGGGTGAATGGTCCAGTTTATTAGGGATGACTTTTAACAACTTTAGTCCACAAAGTTATTCTGTCCTTTGGGTAAAACAAAGAAACTGATTTAGAAAAAAAATGTTGTCTTTTTCCTGGTTTTTTACTTCTTGCCATTTTTTCTTGGTTTCATATATGAGTTTCTTGTGCACTGCTTTCTTTCCTTGCGTATCGAAGTTACTAATTTATGGTCTATTGATGCACAACAATTCTTTGAGCTTAGAGTTGATACTTTGCTGTCAGTAAGAAAGATGAGAAGCAAAAGTGTGAAGGATTTCCCCAGAGTAAGACAAGAGTTATAGCCACATCTCTAAGTGGAAAACTGAATCAGGTGATAAAACGGTTGGACTTCAGAAAAGTAAGATGAGACTATTGCTTTCTTTTGGGATGTAATATAGTTAGAGTTATGTGTTTAAAATAGTTATTAAGATTGGTCTATATTCAGCTACTTTGAATTGTCCAACACTTTCACTACATAAAATAGTGAGGCTGGATTTATTTCTTTCTTTATTCTTTATTTTTATTTATTTATTTTTTAATTATCTTGCTAAATGGTCTGCCTCTTTCCCTTCCCTCTTTCTGTTCTTACCTCCTTTGCAATGTTCTACTAAATATAGAAGAGAAAGTTTTTCACTTACTCTGGAAGAGTTTTCTCAAAAGACTCACTCTTTCAACTTTGGGTTATTTCTTTAGTAATGGTTCAGTAACCTTTTTTTGAAAGAGAGCATAAAATTTGTTTAACAGTGCAAATGTCTGGTCTAGTCTAAGTTTGCTGAGATTTCTGGACAGATCTAATACTCTTTGTGTATACCTGCCATATTTACCTCCATGGAAATTATACTGGTCTTGCTACAATACTGATCTGTAGTAGAAGTATGTTGCCTGTAGGTATCAGCACACTTAGGTTCTAAAAAGAGTAGGTTGCTAATTTGAATTTCAACAAGAAAGACAAGGGAGACAGAAGACATTTAAATTCTATAGAATAATTTTTTCTTCAGCTGTGTTACTAAAAAAGTTTAAAACCTAAATCTTCATGCTTCTTCTCACTCCAAGAAAATTTTACATTTCAAGAAGGGTTTGAAGGCTTAGCAGCAGTTTAATAAGGATACAAGAATGTCACCATCTTTCTTGATGATGTTTAATCTCATAAAGCTTCACCTTGTTCTTTAAAATGAGGAGGAAGTTCCTCTCATGGTCTGTGGTTTACACAGATGCTTGATTTTACATTCATTTAAACTACAATTTGTGTCAACTTATAATTGGATAAACTAACGAAACATGCTTAGTTATTGGCAGCCTGTGTATGATGGAGAAACTGGAAAAAGGAAACCCATATTTGGACATAAACCTTCACCAGGACAGGAAAATGGAACACACCATATTTGGCCAAGGTGTGAACACTGTATGACCAGGAATACAATTGGAGGAGAAGGCTCGTGCAGAGCTCATGGACAGCTGGCCATCAGATGACTAGTTAAGGACTTGGCCTTAAAGAACCTATTGTTAAAGCTGTAGTTATCCAGGCAGGAATAAACAACCAAACAGATAAACTATTAGAAAATTAAAAAAACAATGCTGTATCACAATAAAATGATTACCTTTCTGTTCTCTTTTCATCGCAGGGGGGGCCGTGCATTTTTTGTCAAACCACAACAATTCTATGCTTGTCAGCTGGTGCCATGATGCCCTTGTGGTTATACTCCTGTCCTGAAGGGAAGGCGTGTGGATATCTTTGTAGCTCCAGCCCTGCAGGCAGGAATATTAGGGGTATGGTTTCACTTATTTGAATTTATCAGAAATGCTAGAAGAGATCAATGACAAATAGATAGGCTGAAGAACTACATTTATTTTCTCTCCTGGAAGATTGTTTATATCAATAAGAAACAATGAAAACATGTTTTGTTAGGGAGCCAGACATAAAATACAATTTGTCTGGTTCTCTGAAATTTTGACTGATAGATAAATATGAGGTGAGCTGGCTTAACTGTAGTGAGAAAGCTGAGTTTCAGAAGTAAAACGCATTAGAGTATTGTTTCAGTTTTAGAAGAATGTCTACACTTTTCTCATAAATTTCTCAGGAGAAAAAAAGGCATCTTGTGCATGCCATCCTCAGTTTGAATTTGCACAATTACTTTTGTACAATTTAATAAAGGACAAAAATATTTCTATGCTAGGATGTTGCCATGACAGTATTCTTCCTGATATATACTTGAATATAACAGTCATAACATTGTACAGTGCTGCATATATTATACATATTAATTTTTTCTATTAAGTATGGAGAGTAATTCAGCTTCTGTAATTTATTTTGTTAAAATATACACTTGCTTTGTATCTATTAATACATGTACACACAATTTATAAATTTACAACATTAAAACTATATATTTCTGATTTTAACTTCCACTGAAGCTACTGTAATGATGGTAAGTACAGAGTAATATTCTTGCATTTCCTGAGGCCTTACCTGACAGAGCTGTCAAATTAAACTGGAACATTTTGTAAATGTATCTTTAATAAATACACATGTCTGTCATGCTTCCCTACTCAGTCTTATAAACTGGACTGTATCTAGCTGACAGATACTCTCAACCCATTTGTCCTAATCTGTCAATCTAGGATCACATCCTTCTCTCAAATACTTATTTATACCAGGGACATGTCAAGGACACATCTTTTTTTTTTTTCCCTAGCAACAAAACTATTAAAGCTGGCTCAAGTCACTGCCAGAGGGGCAGTGGTTGATATATAAAGGGAATTTATAATGTAGGAACACATCAGGCAAGCAAAATAAATGCTGCATAACATTTAAAAAATTTCTCACTAAATGCCAGATATGGAGCATTCAGACTTGTCTTACTCAGCATACAATAATAATGTTATGCTCTTCATCATCCTCATTCCCATTCATCTTCAGGTGAACCTACATTCCTGTGTAGCAAAGAGATGTAGAGGTTGTCTCCAGCCTTTGTATTACTTCAGTGTCTAGTACTTAACCATTACAGCTCAAATGACATGTCAGATGTATCATAAACTATTACTGTAACTTGAGAGAAGGATTTAACAAGTCGTGGAGAGTATGAAGCTCTTGTTTATTCTGGTTTCATTACCTCTCGTTGAACAGAAACTATGACATCAGAAGTTGAGAGCTGGTCAAGAAGGAGCAGAAGGATGAAGGAATTCTTGGTATTTTTAAAGGAATAATTTTTTTTATTCCATATGCATGAACAGATGCTAAAGAACATCTCTTGTTGCTTTTCTTTTTTAGAAATTTTAGACTGCACTCTACTTAAAATAACTATTGAACCTCACGTGCATTTGGTTTATGATAGGAAGAAAACGAATCTTAACTTTTTGAAATTTTGTGCCCAAATAATTAAAGAATTAAAATCCCAAACTTGCAACTCATGCTAGCAAACCTAACAATACTTTTTCAATTTTTTTTGTTTGTTTTTTAGATGAGTAAATTCTCAATACCTTTTAAAGCATGATAGACTCACCTCTGTTTTGAGCCTACATTAGCTAGTTTCTGTGGGGATCTGAATTCTTTTGACTAAAGGATTTATTCTTGCAATGTCCTGTAAAATAAGAAAATGCAATTTCCTCCCTATTTACTGTACAAAAATTGAGAGACTTGCCAACTGTCCAAAATAAAGTTATAAAAATGTTTAGATAAAAAAGTTGGATTTCAGTTTGATATGAGAAGACACTGAAGTTTCAGGCTTCTTATTCTGGCTATAGTGGAGGAAATATGGATAAGAGAGAACACCTGCTCCAGAAGTCAGGATGTCTGATCTTTCATAAGCCAAGGATGAGCAGGATAGGAGTATTGGGACATTCTCTGGAAATCTGCCATAGCTTGTCTTGATTGCTGTTTAAAGGAAGGTCCCAACTCTGCTTTCTACAGGACTAATTCCTGAAGGAATTGCTTTCAGAGGAAGAGTGAGACTTTCTCAATAGTAATGATTGTTACCTCAGTGGCAGAAGTGAGAGGAACCTGATTGCACATGAGAAAACAGAGTGGGAATAGCCTGGGAAGGGAGCACATTGTCTTGTGTGAGGCATCAGATTATAGTACTGAGTCAAAATTAGCTCTGGTGTATGTGTGCATGGAGGGAGGAACAGATGGGTTGAACCTCACAGAGGTGAAATAAGGTTGTGTCCCACACGCCAGCCCCTGCATGCCAGTCAAAAAAGCCTGGGAACACTTCAATACACACCACAACTCCTGGAGCCCCTAACCCAGCCTTACATTGGTTGAGACAGTGGAAACACTGCTCCTCACCCTGCCCCAGAGACCCGCGATGGCCGGCGGGCCAGAGGTCACACCTTGGGGTAGATGGTCACAAGGACCAGAACAGATAAAATTGAAGGCACATGCTCTCCACATGGTCGTGGCCATCATCTGGACCTGTGAGAGCTGATCTTCTACAAGGTTACAATAGCTATATAATCTGTCTCTCTCTTTCTTCTCTCTTCTTGCTCCCTCTCCTACCCTTCTTTGCTCCTCTCTTTATGCGTTGAGTTGCTTAAAGCTGGAGGGATTGGGTTTTGATTAAGCATATGAATTGGTATATGCTGGGTTTTGTCTAGATCGAATGATACTCATTCGAACTTTCACCAAATTTTTTTATTTTCTCTCCTAAATTCTCAGTAAAAGTACCTGTTATGGGTTTAAAACTCTGCTGGGAATTTTCTCTCCATTCCAGCAGCACTGTGCAGCTCCTGGTGGGGGAGCTCACACCACGGTTCTCTCAACCAGCAGGCACATCGCTCCTGGTTTGGTCTTAGCCACACGGTGCCATGCAAAGCCAGGCTGGGGGCAATATTAGTATTAATCACTTTGAAATCCCCCTAGTGTATGACAGGGAACTGAACTTATAGCATATGAAATCTTTAATCAGTGGCATTTAACGAGTTATCTCCTCTGACAGCCTGTCTTGTTTAACAGAAAATAGACTCCTTTTTTAAACCCCGTTATAGTTGTTTTAATAATATTCTTTATAATGAGCTTTTGGCGAATTGCAATATGATAGCTGAAATGAAAACATTCTGAAAGTAAAGCATTTTTGAAAACCAGAGCCCTGAAACTATATAATGAAAGTTACTATGCCTTCTCTAGTATGGGTAACTTTTATACTGATACATGTGGTTTTTTGCTTTTCCTAAAAGCCCCACTCTAGTTCAAGCATAACCGTTCAAGGCAGGGTCTGATGGAGAGCAGCCCTATGTACTGTGATAGACTGTGATGGATGTTCCCTGTGATCCTTTCTGTCCTTGAGATCTGCGTTTACTAGGTTGAAACGAGATAATTAACTAACTGCTGCTGGTAGGTACCACATAGCAAAATATGGATGCAAAGCTAAAGGATGTAGGAACAAAACAGTACCAATAGTTTCAACCTCTCAGGCCAAGAGTTTGAGAAATTTAAATAAAAATTAAGAATGACTGATAAGAAAAAGAAACCTTGGATTTCAGTCTGATGAAAACAGGATGAGGAATAGCAACAACAACAGCAATGAAGTTTAGACAACTTTATGTTTAGAGAAGACAGATAAGATTAAAGCCACTTTCTATCTTCAAATATGGATAGTTTTAAAGCATTTAAGTACTTTAATTTAAAACTGGGTAGGTCAAATGTTACTTGATTTGCTCATGTGTGTGAACTGTTTTTACAATTTTACAAGGAACACATCAAATTGGGCTGAAGAAAGGCCTGTTGTAGATCCAGACATATAAGGAAGCAAGCAGAGAGCAATCAACTTGGGGAATTCTACTGTTTTTTCTTGTGATAACAACACTCCTCCTCTGGTTTAAAGAAATCTAATTACTTTTTTTAATAGTCTCATAAATTCGTGGTAATAGTAACACTTTAAAGCACACTATGTGGATTTACGCTCAAACCTCTGTCATAATGTTTCGTACAAGTATTTTTTGCCAAATAAATCATTGATGTTCTTACATGGAATTAACTTAGCAATTAAATTGCAGGTATTAGTTGCAGCAAATTCACCATTAACCTTCTCTACAGAAGGGTGCAGTTCTCAAATACACATAATGAATTAATCATGAGCTTGTTTCTCTGAACAAAAGCAGTATTTGAAAGAATTTATTGTGAAAGAACTTGTATCATACATAATGAAGTGTTATAAAAGTCCTGAATGATTTCAAGTGACTAATCCCATGTTAGACACTGGGAAATCTGTGCCTGGAACAGCCAGAAGTACAGAGGGCCTGATGTAAAGCATGTTGGAGTCAGTGACTCTTTTTGGTTGTCTGCAGTGAACATAAGGTTGTTTAATTTTATAGGATGGAAAAAATTTATTTTATGGAACAAACATGCACAAAGAAACACAACTCATTCCTTAAATAAGTGTGCTTGCTTCCTAGTGGTTTTTAATGGGAAACATGTGTGCACATTGAATTAGCCAGGTTTTTGAAGGGAATTATTCACTTTTGCAGGGGAATCAGTATCCAGTAACAGGAGCTGATCAACAGTGCTTGAGTTCAGTAGAGCATGTCAACAAGGTGCTGTGAGATATGAGCTTTCATTGGTTTTCTGACTCTTTAAAAATTAGGGTTGAAAGAGCTAGACTGTAGAATCAACCACTGAATTTATGCTGTATTTTTCTATATCTGGAAATGGGAGAGTGGAAAGCATTGCTGTATGGTTAATGTATATTCCTTCAACTGCTAATGTAGCAGAAAAAAAATAAAATAAATATTTGCAAGTTGCATAAGGCTTTAGCAACAAGAAAGAGATCTAAGAAACTCATGATTGTATACAACACAATAAAAAATTAAAAATTCACTAGCTTTTGTGTCCTGAGGAACTATTTATTCCTCTATGAGTGACCTCATGGAGATCAATCTCAAAAGAAGAAATAACTTTCATTCGATATTAAAGAAAGTATTCCAACATTCAATATTCTCTTCCTAGGTATAATATTTTTTTTAAGCAGTTTCTTTATGATGGACAGAACACATGACTTATTGTAGTGTGTCAGCCACAAAGAGAGTGTCTTTATCAACCACCTAATCCAGTTTTGTTTAATGAATTATTGGAAAACTGCTGTTGCAATTGTCATCTTGCACAGATTGCAGTTGCCCAAAGGGGTTTTTAAGATGTGTATCTAGAACCATGATTCTGGAATATATATATATTTATTAATAATAATTTTCCATACATTTGTAGCTAAAGAAAAATGTTACTGAAAATAGTGACATTTCTGTCCATATAACTAGTGTCCATAAATGTATTTTTTTCTAAGGGTGTATTTGTAGTCCACACTGGATTCTCCCATTTTATTTTAAATGTCTTTGTAATTGTGTTAACAGGTTTTGGAGTCCCTTTGACTGGTGTACTGATTTTGGCTCGGCTAGAGTTAATGTTCTTTATAGTAGCTGCTATGAGGCTATGTTTTGGATTTGCTTTGAAAGCAGTGTTGATAATACAGAGGCATTTTACCTATTGATGAGCAGCACTTGCACGGAGCCAAAGCCTTTTCTGCTCCTCACTGCCCTACAGGTGTGGAGGCTGGGAGTGTGCAAGAAGCTGGGAAGGGACACATCTGGGACAAAGGGATATGTCATGCCACATGTTGTCACACTCAGTAATAAAAGCTGGGGGAAGAAAGAGGAAAGGAGGATGTTTGGAGTGATGGTCCTTGACTTCCCAAGTCCCCATTACACATGATGGAGCCCTGCTGTCCTGGCAATGGCTGAACACCTGCCCGCTCATGGGAAGAAGTGAATTAATTCCTTGGTTTGCTTTTCTTACACGTGTGGCTTCTACTTTACCTACTAAACTATCTTTAACTCAGCCTACGAGTTTGTGCAGTTTTGCCCTTCCAATTCTCTCCCCACCCCATCAAGGGCAGCAGGAGAACAGCTGCACAGAGCTGAGCTGCTGCTCAAGTCTCAACCCTCAAGTCTCTCTGTTATGGATATCTTCTCACATTATCAGCATGACACACTGACTCTAGGTCTTGACATCTAGTTTTAACTGCATCACCTGAGTTGAAAAGATAAATAAACTCCAATAAGTTTTGTGGAGAACTAAGCAGCCAAAAAATACACTATATTTTCTTTTCCAACAAAATTATTTTTAAATGAACAGTGTAACTCATAATCAGCTGCTATTTCAGGCTGTTTAATATTATCATAAAACAAAGTGGATAAAGTTAAAAACAAGTAAGAGATTACAAGTTTGTTCATCTGTGGAAATGAAGCAAGAGAAAGCAAAAGGCAACACTGAATTTGAAATAGGAGTTAGGAAAAAAAACCATAGACATTTTTGTAGTGCTTTTCTTACAGCATTTAAGCAGTCATATAATGACTTTTTTTACAATGAGTCTTACAAACGGAGAGGATTTGCTTTTAATTCTTCTAGATGGTGTGGGAGAAGACTAACAATATTAAGGCTTCATTTCCAGACCCTATAAACACTTATGGATTTTACTTGGTTTCAAGTGAGAAGGCCCATTGACACGCAGATGGACTACTCAGAGGCTTAAATTTAAGCAGCTATATAAGTGTTTGTGGAACTAAGATTTTTTTTATATTTATTGACTGACAGGTTCATTGCCCTACAGGGAGTACTTCACAAGAGTACTTGCAGTGACTTTTTTTCTTTTTGGAAAGCTCACTTTAGGACTAGCCATAGTCCCAGCTGCACAAATTTACACTGTGGGAAGATCTGCACCAAAGGTATATTTTGGGCAGGGCGGTTTGATCAACCATAGTCTGCCTGAGGAGGCTGCAGTGAGGGATTCCTTGTGCTGTCAAAAGGTGTATTGCATGTATTGTGTGACATCTGTGAAATACCCTCCCATCTATGCTGGGAGAAGAGCTTCTGGTACAGCTTTGAAGAGATCAGAGGAAGAGAGAGATGACAGTGGGTTAGAGGGGACAATGCTGGTAATTGCATTGCTTGTAGTTCTTTTGGAAGAGGAACTTTAGGGTTACAACAGTTGTTCCAGGCTTGCAGAGAGGCTGCAGGTTGGTGTTCCTGAAACCTGATGGCTGGCCTGTATGCTGGGTCTGTGAAGATCTCCAGCACAATCTCTTTTACAAAGCTATTTTTTCCAGCTTTATGCTGATACAAGGGAGAAGTGAAACACACCATGTTTTTTTAACATGGGATTTGCTTGAATGAACTGTAGAAAAATCCCAGATTTCTTCTTAGTATTCCTTTTTTTTTTAAGGGATTTCCCCTCTCTTCTGTAGAATCAGAATTTGTCCTCTATTTAATCAACTCCTAAAAGAACACCTTGATACTATGCCCTAAGTGACATGCAGTGAAAAAAACCTGAAGTTTATTGAATTTGCATGTACAGTTTCTTTTATTAGTATTATGCTTTTTATTACTTTTACAGTTCCTTTTATTAGTATTATCTTCATAAGATTCTTTCAAGTAAATATGACTTTACCTAAGACATCAGCTATTAATGAAGACTTAAGCAATTCTGATTTATGGAAGAAGATGTTGTATTTCTTACTGGTAAAAGTCTAAAATCAGGTTGTCTATGAGAAACTGCATGCTAAATAGACTGTTTTTATGATCTGCTGTTTGATTTTTTTGGCATGAATATTTGTGTTAAATTGTACATTCACCATGTGAAGTTTGTTCTTTCCTAACTATATTGGACTGCTATTATAAGTGCTCCTGTTAAAATAACACCTTTTTATTATAGAATGATCTGCTAGTATAGCTACCACAAAAACTTGTCAATTTTTCCATTATAAATATAAATCCCTATTTTCAGGGACTTTAAATGCTGCTATAAATACTCATTCCAGGCTAACATTTGGCATGTAAAGCCTCATCCAAACAACAAAGCTATTTATTATAGAATTCCTTTAGCCATTTGAAAATATTTTAAAGCAGAAAAAGTAGAAATAATTGCATTGGGGTTTTGGGGGTGTTTTTTTACTCTGATATATTCCTAGAGTTTGAGAAGCTGGGTGGAGAGTAAGGTGTTGGAGCAGGAGGGTTGGGCTGGGCTTCCTGCTGGTTTCGAGTTGCTCCTCCACACTGTCTGGTTCTGCTCAGGTCAGTCTGAGTTCAAAGGGCATGTTGTCTTAAGATGTCTTAGGGTTTAGAGGCTTTTTCAACCATTCAGTTTCTGGTACAGTCTTCCCAAGGCACTTTGATGTCATACTTGAAAAATTACTTCTGACGCCCTGTCAAATTTTTTATATTAAATGGAAAGTTAAGTCCCTTCTGCTTCCGTGAGCTTCTCAAAGACTTGAGCCATGCAAGTTAAGTATGTGAGGTCCTTACTGGTCTGGTTTAACTGGTTTGGAGTGTTCATAAGGATAAAATGCCCAAAGGTCCAAGTGTCCATTGAAAAAAGGGCCCCATCATAAGGCCAACACCAAGCAAATTGCAGCTTCTTTAGTTTCAGAACAACAAAGGCAGTGGGTCTCCCTGTGTCTGACTGCACTGCAGACAGCCTTGGTCTGCCAAAAGTCTGTGTATGTGCATCGGGAGGAGAGGGAACAAGCCCGTGTTCTTGATCACTCATAGCCTGAAAATGCATGAGCTGAGAGCAGACCAACAGCAAACAAAACCCTCAAATTGCAAACCCAGTCAGAAGTGGGTGGGCTCATAGGCTTTATTGCTTTTTGATGCCAGTTTGCTGGGCCTGGCAGTTGCAAACAGTTTGTGCAAGTAGCTGGTAGCACTAGAAAAGAGCATGTGGGGGATTTCTGTGGTTGCTAAGAGCAACATGCTCTAGCAGGAAATATTTTATTATGTTCAAAGCTTTATTCCGAAAACCCTAGGTTTATAAATTGAAAAGCAAAACAACACCAGAAAAGCCTCTTTGCCTTCTCACAATTAGCTGTGCAATTTCTTGAAGATTTCCCTTTTCCCCTGGGGGA
>WEIV01021114.1:1400-23068 GCA_013390005.1 Calyptomena viridis
TAATCGAATCCATTTATGTTGTATGGTTTATTTTTATTACACATAATATATCAATTACTATACTGAAAATAATAATAAGAAAAATGTTCTGAGATAGCAAATGATTTTTTGAGGCCATACACTGAAGAACTAATTAGTGAGCACTGCTTTTTTGAAGTGATCATAAAGACTTTGAAAAAAATCTCAATCCTCTTTCTTCAGCTATAGGAGCTGATTTTCCAATGTTCCCGATTATTTGCAATACAAGCAACTTCATCATCTTCACTACATTTTTTAAGTTACTAGAGCCTTTTGCACTGTCTGCAAATATCCAATTCAATCTCCATTTATTGAGGAAATTGTTCCACGGCAAAACACAAAGACCAATTGATTGAATTACTTTGTTTTAGATTGATCTGTCTGTAAGGACATCACCAAAAAGAATTAAATCTGGTTTATGTGTAAAGTACCATGCACATACATTACCATTCTTCATTCTTCCGCTTGTCATCTGAAATGGTTGGTTGATAATAGGTAAGGTGCTTTATCATTATCCTTAGTACCTGGGAAATGATCCAGTGTAAATTCAATCTCAGTGAATTATTAAAGGCATTTTAGAATTTGTGAACTTGATAATGGTATTTTGTGAGTGTTCATTACCGCTGCAATTGAATATTGCTACTGAAATTGAGTTAAGAGACTAGTAGTCTGGTAACAGCTTTGGGATGTAATTTACAATCATGAAAAATAACAAATCCACACTTTACAAGTGTGTCAGCAGTGTTTTGTAAAACATACTTAAAGAAGCTAATTAAACTTCATAAGGCCGCTTGTAGCATTATAATCTTTCACAAGCTTTAATCTAATGAACCACTGAAATTATAGTCTTTGGTAGAATAAAGTCTGAAGTACTTGATCTTACTTAAAATTGGAATATCATTGTTTCCAGAAAGAAATGTCTGTAAAAATCTGACTCAATTAATGCTAAAATTGAGGTTTAGCATTACTTGTGACTTTTAGCATTACAGTGAGTCAGACAAAGTGCTAACTTGCATTATGTCTAATTGATCTATAGTTAATTTATCCAGAAAAGAGCTGCTCAGACTGAAAAAAATAGATAAAATCAGACAGCCATGTAATAGTAGGGAAGTAAATGTTCAGTGATATGGAAGACAATAGTTCTTGTAGCAAGATAACATGTTGATACAACAGTGTCAAGAGACTGGAATTTCAGTGGACTAGTACAGTTTTGTATAGTACTGTCTTTGCTGAAGTTAAGATACTATCATCACCATTAGCAGAAACTTGAAACTTTACTGTGAAGAAAAATGACTAAAAAACTAGAACATCAAGTACTCGAGCAATATTTCAGCACTTCATTTGGTGCTCTGTAAATTTAACTGAGGGAAAAAATAAATCCTTCTTCTACTTTTAGATGTTACTTAGGACACACTGAACGCTTGTTGAATCCCAAAATGTAGTCCACCCAGCACAGGCAAAAGCACAGTGTGACAAGGTACTTTCTCTCAGTTGCTTGCTGGTTCTTCTTGCAATGTACTGACATATCCAGTGAATATAGAATTCGGAGCCATTGTTAACTCATGCCCTAGATATTTCAACCTTCTTTTCTAAAAAAACCTCACAGATTAGGAGCTGTAGACGTCTCTGAATAAATAAATCTGTTTACAAATTAATTCCTTTCAACCTAGCCTTTTCATGAAGCTTTTGCTGTCAAACTACCCTGACTCATTAGATTTCCAGATTTCACGTACACATGATAAGACTATAATTATTATAGTTGAAGACATAGTTTGTTTTTTAAATTGTATATTGTTCTTCATAACCAGATCTTGTTTAGGCAGTCAAATTCAGTACCTGATGTCTTCTTTAGTTGTTGTCATTCCCTTTAGTCTTTCTGACTGTCAAGATATACAAAGCTATTTCTCCTTGCATTATTTTGCCTACTGAGAATTTTTTAAGATCTGATTGAAATTCTGAGGATTTTTTTCATTAACTATTTATTTTTTCAAGTGGGGAAGTCTTCTGTTTTCTTGTTGTTATGTCATGTTGGAAGAGTTGGCATTTCTATCTATCTCTATAAAAAAATATCCATGATAAAGAAGAGGCAAAAGGAATTAAGAAAATGTTTGACAGTGCATGATTGAAACCTAACTGCTTTTATTTTGTCGTGCCAGGTTTCAGTGTCATCTCATTTTCTTTCATCTGATAATATTTTGAAGTATCCTGCACTGAATCCTGATAAAATTTGACAAATTGTTTAGTGAAAATCTATGGTGAATGAATGCTGCCATTCAGATTTCCTTCAAGATAATTATTCTTATAGCAAAAGTCTTTTCATTAAGTTAAATATAGTCGAATCATAGTGCTTTGTTCCTTTAACTAATAATGGTATTGCAGAAGGTAACCACAATTATGAATGAAGTATAACCTATCAATTTTTCCTAATGCATGAATCACCAATCTTTGCTGGTTTTCCACTGTTCTGAAGGCCTATTGTGGTTCTGTATTTGTCAAAAATATATTATATAAATGGAAAAAGTCTTCAATTTTAGATGTTTTCAGCACAATGCTCCAGTAGCTTAGTGTTATATTCCACAGCTTCCTTTTTCACCTGATCTCTAATTTCATTGTCATAGTTGTCTATTGGTGTGTATATCTGTAATTGTTATTTTCAGGTGCTAAAGCCTATCTTAGAGTAACTGGTTCTCAATGAAAAATATTTTTTTGTTGCTGTTTCAAAAGTCATAATTAATGCTGGCATCTCTGAGCAGTAACTATCTTGTGTTCCTGAATATTTTATACATATTTTGTTTTAAATTTCTTTTTTATCAGCCCCTGGCTAGCAATGTTCACACACCCAGGGGATTTTGAAGTTTTCTTGTTGTGTCTTTTCATTGCTTCTGTAGCTTTTTTCATTCTGTCTGCTAATATAAGATTTTGGAAATGTGTCTTTAGGGGTTTGGGGGGTTTTTTTGCAGATTTTGATATATTCCCTACTGTTTAATCAATCCTTTCCATTTAAATTTAAAACTTCCTCTTGGCCAGGATCACAAGATCAATCAGATCAAGTTGCATTCCTTCCTACAAAGCAGAAAGTATTTCAAGAATTGAATGAGATTTATCTTTCCCACATTGTCTCAATGTTTTCAGAGACCTGAGTGTATTTATGGGACATTTTGTTGTTGACTGGAGTTTTTTAATGCCTTTCCTAACTTTCTTTTAGGATTCTTAAAAGCCATGTTGAAACACTTAATTACCATTACTTCTCAACTATTGCTTTCTATCTATGATATACACTATAGACCACAAAATGTACATTGGTCACAATTTCTGCTGCAGTAGCAGTGCCTTCTTTACTCCACAGAAGACAGAAACTGGAATGTTGCTATTTGTGGTGAAATCTTTTTCATAAAACAAGCAGATTTCTCTAGGCCTGAGTTGAACCACAGCCTAATGTCCCACATGGAAGTTCTATGTGTCAAAAGTGACTTCAATCTTTAAGAGAAAAGAAAATTAAGAATATTACATATTGTCTTTGAAAGGAATTAAGGATGCTTCTCTCCATGCTAGTGGTGGAGCTTTCACAGGCAAAGGAATAAATGAAAACTAAATCAGAACAAGTTCATGACAGTATTGTGTCCAATGTGTAAAGTAATTACTTTGACAAGCTAATTAACTTTAATGGACCATCCCACTGTTCCTTTGTCTCCTTTGCTGACCTGTCTAGTGAAGCTTTCTGTAAACTTAACACTCTATTTGCATAGCTGCAAACAATTTGAGGCTGCTGTTGTTGGTTAATCTAGAATCTGAATCTGGTTCAATTGCAAAGAAATATAATGAAATGTTCAAGGTGGCAGGAAGGAGAGAAGGATACATAATTCATATCAGTTTTCATGTTGTGAGAAAGTAACAAAATATGTGAAACTACTCTGATGAAAATGAGGTGTTTGTGAAGAAGACAGACACTGAGGGGCAATATAACATTTAACTTAAAATTTCAGCAATTATAAAGAAACAATGACAGCAACAGGTGCAATAATGTACTTTTGCATGCTGCTGGCACTTGCAAACTGGTATGTAGATGTTACTTAATCAAAATTTATGACATTTATAAGAGTCAGAAAACCAAGGACTCTCTTGAATAAACTATTGTTTTTATGAGACACAACAACAATGCTTTTATACAGTTAAACTTTGCATTGAAAGTGAACCAATAATATACAAACTTAAAAATCTTGAGAATGCAGTGGATGCAGCCTGATTCAGAATGAATGATAACTATACACAAAAGATCTTTTGTATCCTAATTCTGAAAAACAATTCTGAAATTATTTTACTCAAGTCAAGAGGTAACAATCTCCTGTGCATGTAATAAAGAAAAGAACTCTTGCACGTATTGTACTAAATACCATCTATACACAGTGAAATCTTTCTCTTTTTTTTTCTTAATAATATGTCTGGCTCTTCTGCAATATAAATATTATTTTTAGAACTCTGTATTTTCTCTTAGAATTAGTTGTAGTTACTTGTATTAGCAAAGTACTCGGGGCGTAGTATGTCCAGTGTAGTCAAAAAACCTTATAAAGCAGTATGTGGAGCTTGAAAATACAGGAAAACTTGATAGAGCAGTAAATTACTCATCATGACAGCAATTAAAAATAACAGGCTTAGTATCTAGCTAAGCTATTCAGTGTGCTAGCTTTAAAGGCTTTGCCTCTTAGCCACAAAGTACCTGTGTCACAGTGTTCATTGTTGCTAATACTTTTTTCTTGCCAGAAGACATCTGGCTGTTAGAAAGAGATAAGCAAAACATTTGTACCTTCACTGGGAACCCAAAAATATCCCTGAAGAAGCTTGGGAGCAAGCTTGATTCAGGCAGTATTGCTTATCAAACTCCATGCTCATTTAGCACAGCCCAAGACTGGTTGACTAAAGGAACAGGAATACATCTGGATGAATTGAAAATATAAACATTTACTACTGAAAGAGAACACAGAAGTAACTTACCTCTTGGTGGAAGTGATGTAGCTGTGTAGTGTTACTGAGGCAAGAATCTAGTTCGCAACAGTTACATCATTAAGCAATAAGGAAATTGAATACATTCTGTGCCCAAATTTAAAAATAAAGACATTCACCTAGCTTCCAGAATGTACGTTATTAGAAACAGCTGTTATGTGGTTGCACTCTGATTACAATTTGTTGAAAGTTTTCTCTCTCCCACCCCACATGAAGAATAGACCATCTGAAATTAACACTGATCATGTCCAGAATCAGTGTCCATGATATTTCTTTGGAAAACATCTCTTAGGAAGCTTTTTTTTCCAATTTTCTCTGGCATTTTAGTTTTTCTGTGGCCATGGGTTTCGGAGGTTTTGTTTGATTTTATTTTATTTTCAAATACAACAGACATATAATTCAGAAGGATCATATCTAAAAAAATGTAATGTATTTACTGCCTGATACTCTGTAAGGCCAGGTATTAACAGGCTATGCATAACTAAGTTTTGTCTGAGATGGGGAGGCTTTTGGTTTTGGAATCAATATGTATTATTTGAGCAAATACTTTCCCTATTGCTTATTTTGTCTTCTGTGACATTTGGGAGATATTTTTTCCAGTAAACACATATTACTTCTGCTTAGCAAGCCATCTAGTAAATCCAGAACCTCGGCAAAGCATGTTGTTCCTTTCCTTACATAGTAACAATATTTTAAAGTATAATATAGCAGCTTTATAGAATAGAATGGAAAAGTTTTACACCAGTTTGGGGGAGTTCTGGTTTTTATTTCAATTTTTCATTGTTAGGCTGAAATTTTTTCTGTATAAGATGTATTCAACATTTTTTGTCAAACTGTCACAGGTACTCTTTGTCATGTTCTATTGCTGGTACAGCCCAGAAATTGTATTTCATTATGTTATAATTTCAAAGAAGGGAGACAAGTTTTATGAAGGAGGATACTTAAATGTCAATTCCTATAAGTATAGGGGTTGCATGGTTCTTCTTGTTTACAGTTATTTTCTGATGGTTACCCAACAGTAACTGTGGGGGAACAGTAAGTTTTACTGTTTGTAAGCATTATCTTAAATTGCTATGTGCAGACAAACGGGAAAAAAACCCCAAGCAACCCAGTGGGGAATATATTACTAAAAAATTGTGTTGTTCCCCACTACCTGTATTATTGGGGCAAAGCTTTGTATTTCAAGTGGAAATAGTTACATTTTGCCACTTAAGAATAGCCTAACAAAACAAAAATTCTGAGGATTTACTTAATGATACATCATAAGTACAAAATAATATGGTCAATGTAAGGAAAATATGTTGAAAATGTAGATAAGTCAACTTGCTTGGCAAGATATACTAAGGGTGTAAATATTTGCCTTAGCTCTATGTCAAGATACATTTTAGAATTGACAGAAAAAGCTTTAATTTACAGGTTAATCCAAATATCAACAAAACTCAGCAATGATAATTTTTACCACTTGAGAGTATCAATGAAGAGAGCATACCATCACTGCAATGAGTAAATACAGTGTTATTTGTCTAACTCAGTGGTTAAATCCTTAGGAAAAAAAGTGACAGACCTGCACAAAGCTTCCATCCCAAGGAAAAACCTACATTTTAGAAATAGAGAATACAGTTTGGACATGTATTTAGGGTTACACCTACATGGTGTGTTGGTTTCCTTGTTTGTTTTTAATGTTACCAATATTTTTGTTGCTTGGCTGCTGTCTTGCCAGTGTTTCATCTAAGTAGTATATTTGCTGATCAAACTCAAATTTTCAAATTCTCAACCCAAATTCTGAACTATGTCTACATGAAGGTACAAAACAATGCTTTTAAAGATGCTGACTCAGCATCTTAACAACCACATTGTGTTGCACAGTGAACTGATAAAACATTAAAACTTAATATGCAAAAAAATGTCTCTTTTCAGTGTTCTCAGACAGAAACATTTTTTAGTCTTTTTTGTAAACACAAAGAAACTCCTAATGCCAGATAAAGCCAGTGCTGCAAGCTTACTGTATGAGGACTTCTTATAGACTTTATCAGGACTTCAGTATAGATCAGAGCTTTTCAGAATTGCGTATGTAACAAGTTGACCTTGGCTGGGTGCCAAGTACCCAGACAGTCTCTCGCCCCTTCCCTTTACCAATAAGATGACAGCAACTCGTGGGTGTTAAGACAAGGCAGTTTTATACAAGCAAAAAAAAGATTTGCTCACGCAGGAAGCAAAGCAAAAGAGAATCTAATCTGTACTTCCCATTCCACGAGGTCAGGTCGCGTCCTGAGAAGCAGGGCCCTACGCATTGGTTGTCCCTTCAGCAGGCAGCCATCGGAGACAACCCCGTGCCCCCACCCCTGCTGTTCTTTTATATCTGAGCTGATGTCATATGGTCTGGAATATCCCTTTGGTCAGTCTGGGTGACCTGGCCTGCTCCTGTCCCCTCTGCCTCTCCCTCGCAGCAGTCAAAACAGTGGAGTGTTATCTCCTAGCACTGCTAAGGCTGCTGGGGCTCAGATAGACCCAGTACAGCATAGTAATTTGGTAGTAATCAGTCCATAAAAACTGATCTGAAGTCTTTTCAGTCAGATAAAGGCTGGGCTGTTTATTAACGTTGACATATTAAAAATAGAGTTCACCTGTAAATAAACTATTATTTGCAGTAGCTCTATCAAGAAGGGCTCAATTGAGATATACTTTCTTGTTTTTCCTTAAATATAAACATAATGCATTAAATACTAATATAGTTTATCAAGGTCTAAAAAGAAGTTAATTTTTCTGTTAGGATGGAGTTGTATCTGTGAGTCGTTTTTGATAGAGAATATTTTTCTACTTACTATTTCTTCCATAGGAAGAAAGATAAATAAATAATCTTTCATCCGGCAAGTTTCAAAAAGAAAAGAGTTAAAAGATAAATTACATGATTATCAGATAATGGAGAGTTAAAATAGGAAACTACTGAACAGATATACCCATTAAATTCAGTTTCAATTTATAGTATTTAGGGTTTGAGTTTTTCTTTGGGTTTTCTTGTTTGTTGTTGTTTTTTTGTTTTGTTTATTTTCTCCAAATCATAGGATAATTTGAATTGGAAGAGACCATCAAGGGACATCTAGTGCAACCCCTCTGCAATAAGCTACTAGGTAACCTACTAGGTCAGGTTCTTAGAACCCCATCCTGCCTTACCTTGAATGTTTCCAAGAATGGGGCTTCCACCACTTCTCTAGGACATCTGTGCCAGTGTCTCATTACTTTTATTGTAAAAAACTTGTTCCTTATATCTAATCTAAATTAACCCTCATTCAGTCTAAAACCATTACCCCTTGTCCTGTTGCAACAAGTCCTGCTAAAACGTTTGACTCCATCATTCTTATAGGCCCTCTTCAATTACTGAAAGGCCACAATAAGGTCTTCCTGGGGACTTTGCTTGCCCATGCTGAACAATCCCAGCTCTCTCAGCCTGTCTTCACAGGAGAGGTGCTCCAGCCCTCTGATCATGGCTACTCTAACAGGTCTGTGTCTTCCTTGCACTGGGACCCCAAACCTGGTTGTGTCTGATAAAGTTCTTAAGAGGAAATGTCCAAGGGAGTTTTTATTGTTGTTGTTTTGTGTTTTTTTATTTTGATAAACTAAGTTAAACTGTGTACAGATCTATCCTTGGAAGACCTGCAATTCTGTCTATTAGCAGTTCCTTTCCCTCCAGTCTGCGACTGGGGTTATTTTCTTTTATCACATATAGTTTAAATCTACTGTAAGATAACAGGATTTTGTTGATTTATGGTCTAAGATATTATTAACAGAAGATCATAAAAGATAATGGAGAAAAAATTATGAGATTTTTGTTATTTGTTATTATATAACATGTCAGATTGATTCTAAACTCATTCTCAATAGTCACTTTAGAAAGGCACAATCTAGAGGAGCTCTTCAAAATATTCTCACATGCATCTTTTAGTGACTTGTTAAACATGCTCACGTGTGGACTGAGGTTTTTAAATTCAGAAATCTGTGGGGGTTTTTACTGGAACAGACAATGTGATTTCTGCAAATAAAAATTTACAAAAATAAGTTCTTAGATATTACTTCCAATGATTTTTTAGTCAGGTTTTTATCCTGGATTTCTGTTTTTCATTAGTTATTTTATAAGAAAGACAAATAGGATATTTGGAATCTTCCATTAAAAATAACAACTCATCTAACATAAAATACATAAAGGAGAACAGTTACTAAAATAATGAAATTAAATTAACTGCGCTGAATGGAAAAACATTTTTCAATTCATTATACATGTATATACATTTTAGTTTATTTTGAAAATCTTAGAGTAGCACTCACAAATGAAAAGCTATTATAGAATAGTGCAGAACAGTCTTTTTCAGCACAGAAGTATAGTAGGTGCCTTATGTGCTTAAAAAAATTTCCATTCTATCTGAAATAGATATTGTTTTATATTATTTAAGTGAGTTTTTGAGAACAGTTATAATAAGACTGATAGTTACTGGCCATTAATTCATACAGCTGGTTTTTGGAATGCATCATGTTGGATCTTATTCCTATACTAATAGCTCACAATAACTGAAAATCTTTAAATTTATAAAAATTTTTTAAAAAAGGTTAACTCCTTTTTAGATTAGCAATTTCTAAATTTTATTGAAGAATTTAAATTTCCCCCTGTATGATACACTAAAGAATTTGTTAAGGGATTAATAATAACACTGTAAAAAATCTGAAGTTTTCAGAATGCCAACAAAAATCTTTGTCTGGATAATTGCAGTAAAAATACCATAATTGCAATTCTCCTAAACAGAATACTATGTGTGCTGTAATATCTAGATTTTATCATTGCAGCTATTAATAATTACACTGAACTGGAGAAGAATTTTTACAGCAGATTTTTATCTCTAAAGTGCTCAATTTGGAATATATTTGGAATAGTAAAAATTCCTACAATCTACTTTTATATTTGTTCGTGAGTTTGTTTTAAATTTTTGTTTTCCTTTGGGATAGCTTCCCCTTTAACTTTAGGATCTACACTTGTCTCCTCTGGTTCTGGATGGAAGAACTCCTTGAATGCTATAGATGAGTGGTTTACAGAACTCAGGGCCTGGGTTCAATATTACTATATTAAGCAATAAAATCTAATTGATTGCTGTGTCCTAGAAGTTAATGTTCCACTCTTGCTGGACAATGAAATCCATATATCAGAAAAAAACATAGACATATAAGGAATTATTGTCCTTTTATTCATCAGCTTGAGAGCAGTAATAATCTTCCAAGGGAAGAATATTCTATTCAGAGTGCCATGGAATATCCCTATGATGTTTATTAAATATCACAACAGTAATCAAGAAAAACATTTGCTAACACTGTTGAATCAATAAACCAAGATGTTCTTAATAAAGCTCTTTTCCAAACACCAGTTACAAAATATAAAAAGACCTTGCCTTTGGCTTTAACCTCCAGCCAAACACAAAGTATGTGCAAGTATAATGTTAAGTGTAAAGTACAACAACATACATGAAAGAGGCTGGGTATGTCTGTGCACAAAATTAGAATAAAAAGGCTTGTCTTTGTAGAATAAAGTTCTGAGTTACATTATGTCCCAAAAGCGGAGTTACAGTAGCATTTCTATGCCTTGGGTGATGCTCAGCTGTTGATATTTACTAATCTGTTCACCATAGCTCCCATATTGTAAGGTGAGAGTCATCTCAAGCTAATGTGGAAGTCTAAAATACCTCAGATGATATGCACTCCTGAAAGACTTATTCTTCTCCATTGTGTATACAAGGAATCTCTCCAAGATGGAGACAACTCGCTGCCGACAGTGAAATTAGATAAGATTAACACTGTTTCTCTTCATTTCACCAGGTCAAAGGTCTTTTAAGCATACATGTAAACTGTTCAGACAACATAAGTAACTTAAGCTATATCTTGGGAGGGTATGATTTGAATATTTTTTTTAAAATATGTAATATTTCTCTTTACATTTCCATCTTAAGCTATCTGATTATGACCTATTATTAAATAAATAAATAAATAAATAAATAAACTTTATTTATTTAATTAAAAAAATGGTCTTACAGAATTTTATATTAAGTTATTATAATTCACTTTTAAATAGGTCATTATCATGTTTCAATGTAACAGCTGATAAATGCCATGAGAAGGGAATGGATTAAGTAACACTTTACCAGATTCAAAATGGTCTATAATTGGTACATAACGTTTTCAAAATTCATTATCACAAGCAAAGTAATCTTCTTATTTTTCTCTCTTTAATCATTACATTTGAAAAATATATTGAAATATATCTAAAATGTTTACTGGACACTGTTTCTTTATAATACATTGAGGTTATTAATGAAGTTAATGAATGTAACAACAACGCAGTGGCACCATATAACACAATGATTGAGCATAGTCCTTTATTTAATATTCAGTTTATTCATTTCAAAGAGGAACTTTCATCACATGCTCTCATTTGTTAATGTTTAAACTTTCTACTCTCAATATGAAGGATAACTGAGTAAATAAAAGTGTAGCATTTTAGGACTATTCAGTTTGAAGGATCTGAATCATTGAAATTTACAAAGTCTTGCTAAAAACTTATTCTTGGTTTATTCGTCCACTCATCTGTGTTTTCCTTTATTTCCTCTTTTTTATACTCATCAATTTTGAGTTTTATTCAAGTTACTTTCTTAGGCCCAGATTGACAAAAGTATTTTAATATAAAATTCTCTGACTGTTGTGGTTTTAAGTAGCCAGAGTTTTTTATTAGCTAGGGGGGACTATGAGAGAGGCTTCTTTAAGAAGCTGCTGGAATTCTCTCTGCTCTAAGCTAGTCAAGGTTGACTGGTAACACCTCTGTGATAACGTATTTAAGAAGAAGCAGAAAAAAAAGGCTAGGCAGAACATCATGGCCACTTAAGAGAGAGGAGAGGGAGAAGTTTGATTAACACCAAGGTCAGAGAGAGGAGAAAGACAAGATGCCTTAAACACTGGAATAGGGCCCCAGCAACTTGTGGGGGATCATAGGAGCAAAGATTTGCATGCACACCCATGGAAAGATTGGAAGATTTCCACGCCGGAGCAGAAAGTGCTGGAGGAGAGAGGCTGTGATCCTGTGGGACATTTACTGGAGCAGAGGGGCCTGATAGAGTCCTGTGGGCNATCCTTATCACAAAAGTCAAAGTTTTTTTCCTTCTCTGGGAAATTTTGGATCTGTGTGTGAGCTCTCAGCATTTAGCTAAAGTCAAACCATAACACACTTTTTCGATTAAACTGATAGTTTTTGTTTAGATGGCAGCCTGGTCTCATCAAGCATAATAAGTATTGTTTCACTTCACTGGTAATGGAAATAGTCTTGTTATGCTATCTTGTTGTGCTATAACAAATGGTCTTGTTATGCTATGAGTTGTCCCCTAATTTATACTTATCTATGAAATCTTCCTTTCCCCAAGGGGTCACCTCCAGCTCCACAGGATGTAGTGAGTCTCCATGTCACTTTTCTTTTCCTGTACTCCTGATTCAGAATTCATGCCAGCTCTGACTTGTTTCTCTTTTCCATGAGTAATTTAATTCACTAAAATGGCACGTAGATGTCTCAGTTGGAGGGCGTAGGGAGGAGTGAATAATTTTCTGCCATTATAAATAAGATCATGGAAATTCCAGCAAGGATCAAAGTTGATACATATGGAGAGGGGTAATATAGAAGCAAAGGATTAAGGAAGGAGTAGTAAATGCAGGAGGAGGAAGAACAGAAAAGGACATCACACTTCTTTTAGGTAGCAGCTGCTTGTCAGAGCATCTCATCTCTCTGTGAAACTGCAGCCACAGTATACATGTTTCAGTGTCACATGAACCCTTTAACAAAGCTTGTAAAGCTACACGTTTATTTAGAGATAATGCAGCTCATTACTTGCTCTCATTTGATATCAGATAGTCTGGGCTACCCTAGTGTTACAGTGAGTTTGAGGTAATAAACCTCTAACATTCTTTTTTAACATACCTATATCAAATATAGATATTTACATATAGAATGTACATTATACTGTCAGAATATATACATATATATATATACATATGCATACACATTTTTTATTTGCTGCAACCATCATAATTAACCCCTTTGTAATTACCTCCTGTTGCTTTGTTGAGTAGTAAATGATGATCCTTGAAAGTACTTGTTTGGACATATATCTGCAAGGATGCTCATATATATATTTTAACTGAGAGGATATAAAAATGGAAGTTAGATCTAAATTGAATATAAGGGTGAAATTTTCTTTCTTCATCTCCTAACTCAGAAATCTGTTAAGGAAACTCATTAAATGCTTTACACTATTTTCAAAATAAGTGAATTATAAACAAACAAATAAATAAATAAGTACATCCTAGAAAATAGAGATACTTCTTTGGTTAGGTAAATATAAAAATAGCAGAAGTATTCAAAACTGATGCATAATATGTTTGTTGGAAGACTTGTATGTAGTTTTTTAATCAGAACTAGTCCTTATAGAAAGTGTGTTTTCAAATCTCATTTTGTTTAGACTTAATTCAGTTAATTTTATTTTTATTACTGTACCTCATTTTTGGACAAATAATTTTACTTCAACCATATACATATTTGGCTTAATACAAATTAAGTTAGATTAGTTAATTAGAAGGATAAGGGTAAATGAGTTGACAAATCCCACTCTAATTCTTTCCTACATTTTCAATTTCATGGAACTGAAGTGTCAGTAGTTTTCTAAGATAAGAATAGATTATCTCATGGTTATAGTCAAAACAATGCCAAGAACCTTGTATAAAAACAACATTTAGTTTATTGTTCAGACAACAGTATTAATTATTTTATTTTATTAACAGATCCAAAATTAAAATAAAAATTGTTTCTCTCTAGATTACTTCTCTTAATTAAATGTAAAGTAGTTTTGCTATATTTGAATTTGAGTCAAACAATAGCTACTGGAAACTAGAAACTGGAACTAGAGGAAAAATATATTTCAGTGATCAACCTGTTTGTAATAATTCCAATAAAACTTACCACAATCTCTTAATAATGCAATTGACTTCAAAGGACACTCTGTTTCTACATCTGACATACTATACATAAGAAACAGTACTGCATGGAAACAGAATGTCATATTGCATGTATAAACAGTAGTTTAGTGTCTGTGTGAGAAAATGATGGAATAAGAATAAAAATTAAAATGTCACTTAAAGTAGTATAACATGAAAAACAGAAAGAGAGCTTCCTCTGCTATCTCTGATCCTCCTGCAGCCTGCCTTCAGATCACAGAATCAACTTGGTTGGAAAAGATCTCTGAGATCATCAAGTCCAACCTCTGACCCAACACCACCTCGTCAACTAGACAGTAGCACTAAGTGTCACATTCAGTCTCTTAAATACCTCCAGGGACGGTGAGTCCACCACCTCTCTGGGCAACCCATTTCAATGCCAAATCACTCTCTCTGTAAAGAACTTCCTCCTAATGTCTAGTCTAAACCTCCCCTGGTGTAGCTTAAGACTGTGCCCTCTTGTCCTACTGCTGGTTGCCTGAGAGAAGAGACCAATACTCACCTGGCTACAACCTCCTTTCAGGCTTAGAGAGTATGTAGATAGAGAGTGATAAGGTCTCCCCTGAGCCTTCGCTTCATCAGGCTAGACAACCCCAGCTCCCTCAATCCCTCCTCATAGGACTTGTGCTCCAGACCCTTCACCAGCCCTGTTGCCTTTCTTTGGACATGCTCCAGCACCTCAATATCTTTCCTAAATTGAGGGACCCAGAACTGGACACAGCACTCAAGGTGTAGCCTAACCATAGCTAAGTACAGGGGAAGAATGACTTCCCTGGTCCTGCTGACCACACTATTCCTGATACAGGCCAGGATGCCATTGGCTTTCTTGGCCACCTGAGCACACTGCTGGCTCATGTTCAGTTTCTTGTCACTCAGAGCCCCAAGGTCCCTTTCTGCCTGGCTTCTTTCCAGCTACTTTCCAGCCACTCTGTCCCCAGCCTGTAGCTCTGCATGGGATTGTTGTGGCCAAAGAGTAGGACCTGCCACTTGGACTTGTTAAATCTTGTGCTGCTGGATTTGACCCATCTATCCAGCCTGTCCAGGTCCCTCTGCAGAGCCCTCCTACCCTCTAACAGATCAACACTTGCTTCCAACTTGGTGTCATCTGCAAATTTATTAATGGTGGACTCAATCCCCTCATCCAGATTATCTATAAAGATACTAAACAGGACTGGACCCAACACTGATTCCTGGGGAACACCACTAGTGACTGCCAACTGGATAAAACCCTATTCACTGCCATTCTCTGGGTTCAGCCATCCAGCCAGTTCTTAGCCCAGTAAAGAACCCAGTTCTTGCACCTGTCCAAGCCATGGGCTGCCAGCTTTTCCAGGAATATGCTGTAGGAGATGATGTCAACAGCTTTGCTGAAGTCCAGGTAGACTACACCCACAGCCTTCCCCACATCCACCAGGTGGGTCATAAAAGGAGATCAGGTTGGTTAGGCAGGATCTGCCCCTCCTAAATCCATGTTGGCTGGGTCTGAACCCCCGGCCGTCCTGTATGTGCCATGTGATCGCAGTTAGGATGATTTGTACCATAACCTTGCTGGACACTGAGATCAGGCTGACAGGCCTGTAGTGTTTGTCAGCAGAGATGTAGTATAATACTAATATAAGTATAAAGCTCTCAAAACCTGGCCCTATAATTCTTTTTTCTTTGTTCTTTGCTGTAACAGACAAGACACACAAGAATTCCCTGCAGTTCTGTCTTGTCCCATAGAGCACAGTGAAACTTCTAGTATACAGAAATCAGAGATTTTAGGTTCTCTGTGCAATCTTCATCTTGAGCCTGAGTGAATGCATTGTCTTACAATGTTATTTGGAAAATTATTTTATGTTTGTTTCTTTTCTTTCCCCAGGATTTCTCTTTAACATGTCTGTAACATGTATGCTACTCAGTGAATAAGTAGTTATTTAATGATTCCTTCAACCCTTGTTCAGTGCATGGCCTCAAATACTGTTTAGTCCAGAATATTCAAGCATGTCATTTGTCCAAGTGACAACCAGTTTGAACCCCCTGATCCTAGAAGCTAAGGGCGTGGCTGCCATCAGTACATGAGGTGAAAACTCAACACTCTGCAAATCACAACAAGTATTTCCAGAAAATGCCCAAATTACATTATATATGCATGTTCATACATTTGTTTATGAACAATTTGATTAATGTAATTTAGATGAGATATCACTTCTATCCAAGGATAGGGCAGATTTTTAAGATTATCTGTGCTGGGCCAAAAGATAATTTTCGAAAAAGCATTACATTTCCATGGCAGAGGCAGAATTCAAACATAACTGAAGAATTTAACTTCTTTTGTATTACTTCCCATACAATAAATGTCTTTGGTTAAAAGGAACCGAGAAACTTTCAGTATTCTCTTTAGATAGCATTGGAGAAACCCTAAATAAAGATCAAAACATGAAAGATTCTAAGGAGAACTTCATATTAAGAAATATGGGGGTTTTACCTTATAATTTGTCCAATACAAAAAAGTTACAAACCTCCATCTGATTTTAGAGTTAATACCTAATCTGAGCTATTTATATTTATATGCAACCGGAGTGAATACTATATGTGTGCACTTGAAATAAAGACAACTTTTCAGAGCAACCCAACCATATGATCAAGTCCTGCCTGTTGGTGTTTCCTGAACACCTCAGAATGGATGGTCACATTTCCAATGCCTGTTGGGGACCCGTGCTTCAGACTACTGCTTACACTGATCACATGAAAGATTCAGTAAGTGCTCATCAGTCATGGGCAGAATAGTTTCATGATGAGGTGAGGCACTGGAACATGTGGCCCAGAGAAATTGTGGAGGCCCCATTCCTGGAAGGGATGGCTGGGGCCAGTTTGGCTGGGGCTTTGAACAATAAAGTTGGTTTAGGGAACGGTGTCCCTGCCCATGGCAGGGAGTAGGAACTAGATGAGCTTTAAAGTTCTTTCCAACCCAAACCATTCTATGATTCTAAGATTCCATGATTTGTTGTCATTTTTGTAACCTTTAATAGTATGAATTCTCAAGCAGGAATTGATATAAAGTGTATGGTGTCTCTGGAAAATAATTGTTTATTAGAAATGTAACTAAGGAAATATCTGCTCTGAAGATCCTTTTAGAATGATGTCCATTTACTCCTTTATTAAAGTAAAATATAATTCATATTACAATTTAATATTTCAGCCTGGAGTCTTGCTAGCTTTGAAACCCAGAGCTCTGGATATGCTAGATAGAATGTTACTACATCTGTATTTCATTTATAAAAGAAAACCCATCCCCAAAACAATATTTCTAGGACATAAGTTTGTGTATTTGGACAAATGAATTATCAGTTCAATGATATGAACTGCAGCCTATATATAATAAAACCTTTTAGATTTGGCATAGATTTTATCAATAGCTGGGAGGTACTAGCAAAGATAGAGTTTGTTTTTCCACATATGTTTTTATTTTTTCTTTTAATTATATCACAGTACTTTCTAGAGGTACACACAAATTCTAAGTAGATTTGAAACAGCAAATGCCAATTTGTAGTTAGAAATATTTCAAGTGTTGCTCTAAAATGGTCTAAAGAGTGTGAAAGAATATATCAAGTATAACAGTCCATTTGAGTGAGATGTACAAACATACAGAACTGAATGTTTTGACCAACACTTTTAAGAACTGTTGAATGCCATGGATTGAATGAAAAGTGACAATCATCCCTTTCTTGCAATCAAAGCTGGTTTTAAGTAGGGTTTGAGTGTCCCTTGTTAAAAACTAGATTAAAAAAGATATTATAAATAAGAATGAAATTTCTCTGATGTAGTTTGTATGTCCTAATGAAAAAAGGAAATCTATTGAGAATTTCTGTATTTAAGTATGTTGATCTTGTTCCATTACAGAAAGAAAAGGGATTCAGCCATGACTTTACATAGACTTCTCCAACATCAGTATTTCTTAACATGATGAGTTTCCTAGTAATGTGGAATATTTAATATAACTCTAAAATTTCATAATGCAATAGAAAGGCATCTATGTCACTGTAGTAATTAATTTCAGAGAGAGACTGAATCCCATTTCAGTTTGGGGGTTTTTAGCTCCAGCAATATGTACTGTGTCTACTCTACTGTTGTCAAATCTAACCTCGCACAGGTTATATCTTAGCTGAGAATTTTTGATATCCATTTGTCTGAGTTTTGTTTCAAGTGATTGACATTTTTGGAAAGGAGAAACTTACTTTTGTATAGTTCTCCAGAGTTATTCTGAAGAAAAAAAAAAAAAAAGCTAAATCTGAAACTTAGACCATGGTCATACAAACCAAAAAAAGCCATTTTGTAAACTAAGACATTAATATATACCATGTCAAGTACTCTATGGTAACTACTGGAGTGTGTTTGTTTTAATAAATAGTGTGATACACCATGACTATGGAATTATCAAATATGGTCCAAGGGCCTGCTGCTTCTATTAGAAAAATTCTTTGTGCGCTCTTTCTTCACAATATCATACTTAATGCAAGTTGGTTAGCCGACACTAAGTTGAGCTTAAACTTCTCTTTTTTTATTAAATGTGGGTAGAACTCATTATACATAAAACTGGTTCTAGCGGGATAGTTATGTAACAATAATTTACCACCCAAGTTTAACATTAAGTAGTGTCTAAAACCCTTATTTATCATTTCTTGATATATGAGATTTGCCTTCCTTGGGATAACTGCCACAGCAAAGAGTCAGATGATGAGATTTTATCATAGTTGAATATGCTTGTTTTGACACACGCATGCATACATACACACACTGTTTTTCTTTAATTCATGAAAAAGTAGTTTTGAAATACAAGTTTTGATTATAAAATGGATAGCTGTAATGGGAAACAACCCCTCACACATCTCTCAGTATAGTAGTTGCTTAACTAGCAATACATTGAGACGAGATGACGCTGAATAACTGTAGTCAAACACATTTTGAGTTTTGAGGGTTTTTTCCTAAATGGTGTACCATGATTTTTTTTTTTAGGATTAATATTAGATTCTTTTTTCTTTTTCCAGGTTGACTGGTATGAATCTACCTTCTCCTGTTATCAGCAGTAAGAACTGGTTACGACTCCATTTCACATCTGACAGCAATCACCGACGAAAGGGATTTAATGCTCAATTTCAAGGTAGGAAACCTATGAAAGTGCAGCAAAAAAACCCTTTACATTTAAGCATTGCTAAAGTTGTGGTGAAATTTGAGAATTATGTTTAAATATCCGTGTTGCAACAAAGAGCTGACTCATACTATTACTGCTCTTATGCAGTATCTGTTATCCTGGTGCGATCAGACATCTCCAGGGATTTACTTTTGGAAAAAGTATGTATGCTTCACAATACTGTTTGTTCTAAGTATGTATTTGCTTGCTTGCTTTTTCTGCAATAAATTGCTTTGCATTCAGTCTGATCTTTGCTTTAAAAACATGCCTGGAATGTAACTTGACACAAAGGAATACTCCTATCTAAACATTGTCTGCCTTCATTATTCAAAATCTAACTCTAATCCAGAAGCTACATTCATCTTTTGGAAATTTAACTCAACCAAAGTATAGTACAAATTATATTTCAGGCTCTTGCATAGATTTACAGATACAAATTTCAAAAAAGACAAGAAGATGTCAGTGTTGCTGTCAATTTCTACTTATGTTCACCTACATACTTTTTAAAATGAAAATTTTTAGAATGGATTCTATATTGATTTTTGTACTTCATAAATCATTACTCAAGATGAAAGACATGGTAGTTATATTGAAAATAGAAGAGCTTCTTAATTTATCTGTGTTTTTAAATTCTGCATTTACATGAGCTGTTTGAACCCACACCATCATATCATTTATTACTTTAGACCTTTCTATTTTTCATGAGACTCTGGGACCTTTATCACTTTAGAAATTATGAATACACTGCAACAACTATGTGTTTCTGGTGACTATGACATCATGGGCAACAAAAATATTAAACAAACATAGTTCTTTCAGTTTTAAGAATATTTAAACTATTTTAGTTAAAAATAAATTATGAAATTTCATTTCATTTTTGCAAGTCAACACAAGTATGTATTCTATGATCCTTTGCACTTACAACTGACTTTTCTAAAGTTTGCCGATAATATTGTGTCATAGTTACTGGGCCTGGGACCGGTTTATCACTATGTGGGTGTAATCAAAAACTGCATATTCTATACCCTCTATGTCATTCCTGATGGGCTGTTAATAATAAATCACTGATAACAGGTGCCCAGGGCACACCTCACACCCAAGGGTACAATAGATAAGGGAAGAGATTCAGGGAGGCATTAACACCTCCACACCCAGCTGGTGGAGCCCTCTCTGCTAATGGACCCAGCAGGCAGTTACAATGGCCCAGATCATCAAAGAGTCCAAAAATATCCCAAAACTCACAGAGATAAATCACCCATAGTGAAACTCCCTGCCCTTGTGGAAGGTACTGAGCATTCCCACCTGAAACTCGGGATATGTAATCTTTGAGTTTTGGGACTGGAGGTAGCACCTCATCGGATCCAGAGGGGGAACAGAACTCTGGTGGGACTGTGGCTGCCACTCTTGAGGAGACTGCTATAATTTCTTCAGCAGAACTTCTGTCTTCAACAGGACCATCATCCCAACTACCAGGTTTTCCTTTCCTTCTTCTTTGCACCCAGGGGAGTTCGACACAGGAACTAATGAGCACCATGAAGGAGTGCTGGGTTGTACTTAGTCCTTGTGGGTCAAAGCCAGTTTTTTACCTTGTGTCGTTGTATGCATTGTAATCTTTTTAGTAAGTTGTAGCTCTGACTTGTGGTCTCTCCAAATTGGGTTCATTTCTCCTGCCGGTTTACATTTAAACCAACACATACCACTATTGGTGCCTATGAATTTAAATGCACTGCTTATGTTAACTTTGTGTCTTAAGCCTGTTAACTGGAGGTCACTCAAACAATGTGACTCATCTTGCTGATGCACCAGAAAACTATGAAACAACAAAATAACAAGAGGAAGTTTGGGTTAAAGTAGCATACAGAGGAAAATAGTTTTTATTCTTTTTCGATATATCTTATCTCTAGACAAATACTTACTATGGAGCTAAAGCTTTCAGGAAATACCTGGAGAGATCATTATTTCAAATATGAATCTGTTGCTTTGCGTAAGACATGAGATATTGGATGTAAGTGTAAGCTTCGCTGATGTAGAATATAGCTGGTAAATGACAAGTGGAAGTATCTTACTACAATTCAGATCCTTACAATTACAGGAATTTCCTTTCTCAAGTTAAATCATTATTTTGAAATATATATGTATTAAATACAAAGATCTCTAAATTACATGAGCCACAGCTATCTTGTTAGGCTCGATTGCAATCAAATAAATTCCTATTTTAACAGCTTCATTAACTCCTTTTTGTTACACAGCATTACTAATTCTTTATATTATATATGTATTATATGTGTATTTGAAAATTATGTAATAATTTGGGGTTTTATTTTAATTAGAAGTAACAATATTTACAGCTAGAGTAGTCTACTAGTACCACAAATTGCATAATAGCACAGGATGGTGGTTTGAAGCTGAGATCATG
>WEIV01021114.1:23094-61248 GCA_013390005.1 Calyptomena viridis
AGTACAGGATGGAAGAGACTTCTGGAGCTCATCTAGTCAAGTGCCCTCCTCAAAGAAGGGTCACCTAAAGCAAGCTGCCCAGGACTATGTCTGGTGCGTTTTGAATACGTCCAACATTAGAGACTCTACATCCTCTCTGGGCAACTTTGACAGTGTTTACCCTCACAGTAGAAAAACTTTCACTTATTTGTAAGTGGAATTTTCTGAGTTTCAGTAAATTTGAGCTTATTGATACATGTTTTGTTGATGGATATCATCATGAATAGTCTGTCTCCAGAATTATCCCCTCTCATCTCATCGAGTATTAATACACACCAATAAGATTCACTACTGCTTCCTCCATAAGATAAGAGACTTTTTTTTTCTTTTCCCAGTAAGAATTCAGATTATCAGGATTTTTATACAGTTAGGATACAGACACTTTAATTACTCTTTTCAACTCATATCAAATTTACATCCTGTTTATAATTATGTTAACATAACTATATTATAGCTGTAACTTGGCCTTTTCTGGTCAGCCAAAACTAATACTCACAAGCAGTCAATTTAATTTTCTTTTCTTTGTTTGCTCTTTGATCAGAAAAACAGAATTATTGTAATTAATTTCATTAAAATATTGGAACTACCAGTTTGATTTAAAGCTATGCATAGTTAATTTATTTGTTCTGCAAAATTTTCATATCTTTCTAAGCTTGCAATTTTTGCAATATCGAGTGCCCCATTTTTAACATGGTCAAGAAAACCAGCTCACTAACATAAAAAAACCCTTAAAGCAGTGTACTAGAATTGCACACTTGAATGCTTCAACTACATATAGTTTTAAAATGCTTGGCAAGCTGAATGTATAAATAAAACAATGCAATCTTAGTGTGTATCTAAATGGTGGGTGTTTGGATTTCCACTTGAATCATATTCATTGTCCCACCTCACATCAAGTTAGACTAGAAGTTTAAAGAAAACTTTAAAATTTAGAAAATTAATTGGGTATAAAGGGGTTGTTTTGCTGTTTGTTGATTTTCCTTCCCCCATCTCTCTTGTTGCTTTCTCTTGATTTCATAAACAAAAAATAAAAATTATCTCCCAGTTTCTCAGTGTACCCGTGGAATGTTTTTCTTAGTTTCAGAGTTTCTAGTCAGATGGAGACGTGGTTTTAAATGGTCCTGAAAACTGCCAGAACAAATTTCAATGCAGTGACATGTTCGCCTTGTCTGCTTCATGTCTCCCATACCGGTATTATTGGTCTCATGGAAATCAACACTCCCAGTGGATACAATTGCATTCAGTTCTGGTTCTACCTTGTTCCTTGGTGGCACTGCCATAAGGGAAAAGATGTTACAATTCATCCAGTTATGAAATTCTTTTTTTTTCCCATTTCTCTACCCTCACCTATGCTGATACACAGAAGTTCTTGCATATTCAGTGTGAGTTGCAGAGTTATGATTTGTATTATGCCAGTGCTTCACAAATGTGCAAATTCCCCGGAGGTGAAGTATCATTAACAGGCTCACTAAGAGATGAAAACACTGCCAAGAAACAAAGCTTATCAATGTATACAGAATGATTTAAAAAGTGTGATAAGGAATCCCCTGCCTTTGCATTTTTACAGCATGTACACTATGCTTGTTTAGCTTTTGCTTTTTTCTAGAACATTAGAAGGTCATTTTATTATTTTTAGTTTTCTTTTTAAGAGGAAACAACCCCTCAATACTTTTTTTTATGTACAGCTAAAACTAATCCGCTTAAGTTAAATATTTATTTCAAAATTCCTAGAAATAGAATAAAATAAGAAAATTTCCAGAGGAAAACATGATGTGTGTTTCAGAGTAACTCAGATCTATGTTGTAGAGTATTTCAAGTAAAGTATGCTATTTTGGGCAAGTTTTCAGAGAGGTTCAAGAAGGTACTGGGTATTTTGAGAGTTATGTACCAGAAGTTATCTATCTGTTCTGTTTGACTACCTTCAATAATTCAGGATTTAACAAACAGATAATCCTGAAGTCAAACAATGAATATAATAGAGGCTGCTGAAATAAGCATGTACTAATGGAAAACCATGAGTGAAATAATGTAAAACAACTTGAAATTGCTAGCTCTTTCAATGACTTTTCATAATTCACTGAGACTGCATGTAAATGCATGTCTGTCCTTCCTACATATTCATTAAAACCCTAGAAGTGATGTTTGAAATAAGTAAAAAGAATTTGCATTTTTTCCTTGATGCATGGTAGTTTTAGTCAAGGGTTTCATTTATAATTGTTACTTAGAGTAAATTTCAAAAAGAAAATTAGTGAAAGCAATTGATAAAATAAAAAAGCCAGAAAAAACCTGTTATTTTCTAGCTCTTAAGTGATGCTGAATATAATTTTCCTTTAAATGGTACTGAGACAATAATTTCTATTTTGTTAAATTTTATTATCAAGAGAGTAAACCAATCTTAAAGTGAAAACATCAGCAAGAAGGTAGTCCATCATCTCTCTTGACCATTCTTTTTAGTGGTTAACACAACCACTGTTAAACATGTAGTTCTGTCTTCTCAACTGTATTAGTCTGGGTTGGTCTTTCTGTGTCCAGTAGTGCTGTTTTCCCACAAAAGGGTAAAAAGCCTTTTGTAAGCTTTTAGAAGCACCAAGTCACCCCTCAGTCTCCCAGATAAAGTTAGAAGGGTGAGTTCTTTAAATGTCTCATTGGAAGTAGTTTTCACCAGTTAACACAGATGGTGCCATTTGAAACTTCCAGTGACCACTTATGTAATTTTAGCTATTTTAAAATAAGTAGCACTGGGTCTACAGCTAAAACTACACTTACCTTTTTGCCCTCCATATGTTTATTTCTGTCCTACTGCTATTTTTCCTTTAGAAAGTCATGAACACTTAGGAAATTAATAGCTAAGTCATGTTAAGCTATATGACATACCTTAGGGGAACAAATATTTTTTCTTAACTTTAATTGTATGCCTGTCATGGCTGCTGTTGGTAGACTATGCTTATTCATTTTTTTCTTCCCTTTTTTTTTTCTTTCCCTTATTTTCCCATATCCTGTAAGTACAGTGATCATGGTATCAGTAACTTATTTATTTTAAGAGTATTTTATTTTGACTTGTTTAAATTTGAGTAAGAGTGTATTAAACTTGAATTTTTATTTAGTATAACTGGTTTAGAGTACAAGGACATTTGTTCAGCTATGTGGTAAAATCTGTACAAACCTACGATGAGAAGTTCTTGGAGAATATTTGTTTATGAAGTGGTAAGGAAGAAATCTTTTTTCTATTAAAAGTAAAATTCTTTTGGCCAAATCTCTGTATGTGACTGTTGATAGTGAATAGCTCCTTCTTTCTGGAAATCATCTGAAACTATCCTTTTCCAGTCTGATTTTAAGTCTATCTCAAAATTTAGGTCCCTCAATATATCCTGTATTGGTGCTTGAGAATATAAAGTACCCAACACCATCAACTACTGGCTTGCATTTTCTCGTTTCTAAATTTAGATTGTTTGATCAAAAAAGAGAACTTTAATCCAAGAAAAACTGTAATAATGAAATCAATATTTGACATCTTCCCATGCATTCAATACATATTAATATAGCATGTATATATTGAGTTCGGCACATTCTTAACTGTCTCTTTTCCTCTCATTTTTAAGGCCTTTCCTTTTTCAGTGCTTTCTAATGTTTGACATTAGAAATTATCTTTGGTTTTACTGTTAAAACTGACATCATAAAGGGAACATGCATTCTTAAGAGAGATTGGTCATCTGTTGTCTGCTTTAATGTCACACAAAAAAAATTATTTTTCTCAAAATTTTAAGAAAAGCCCAAAAGTTGACAAAGAGTGACAGAAAGAAAAAAAATGTATGTGTAAAAGAACTACTAAAAATACAGAAGAATTGGAGGTACCATTCTGTCCTCAAGAATTTCAGTCCAAAGTTTAGGTAGAATTTCTCATGCGAAGAGAATGAAACATTTGCCAAAGACTCAGATTACAGATTTGTCTTAACACAAGGGTGTTCTAATAAATAGTCTTGTTACTAAGTCACCATATAGCAGCATATTATTATGAACCCTTGTGTATTGGGCTTCTGTGGCCAGGTTTTTGTTGTGTGGTGGTTACGGTGATGGCTTCTGTGAGAAGCTGCTGGAAGCTTTCCCTGTGTCCAGCAGAGCCAATGCCAGCTGGCTCCAGGATGGATCTGTCACTGGCAAAGGCCAGGCCAATCAGGAGTGGTCGTTAACTCCTGTGTGACAACATGTTTAAGAAGGAGAAAAAAAAAGTTATTGTGCAGATGAAGATTGCAGCCAGAGAATACAGACACCAAGGTCAGTGCAGAAGGAGAGGGAGGAGATGCTCCAGGCACCGGAGCTGAGGTTCCCCTGCAGCCCATGGTGAAGACCATGATGGAGCAGCTGTGCCCCTGCAGCCCATGGAGGACCACAGGGATTCAGAGATTCACCTGTAGCCTATGGAGGAGCCCATGATGGGGTAGATGGATGCCCAAAGAAGGCTGTGGCCCCATGGGAAGCCCATGTTGGAACAGGGTCCTAGCAGAGACCTGCTGACCTGTGGAGAGAGGAGTCCACACTGGAGCAGGTTTTTCTGACAGGACTTGTGTCCCTGTGGGTGACTCACATTGAAGCAGCTGTGCCTGAAGGACTGCACCTCATGGAAGTGTGACCCGCATTGAAGCAGTTAGTAAAGAACTGCTGCCTGTGGGAGGGACACCATGGGGAACAGGGGAAGGACTCCTGTCTCTGAGCAGTGGCAGAAACAATCTGTGATGAACTACTGTCCATAACCCCATATTCCCATCTACCTGCACCACTATAGGGGAGGAGGTAGAACTTGGGAAGGAAGAAGAGGTAGGGGAAGGTGTTTTTAAGATTTATTTTACTTCTCATTATCCTGCTCTGACTTTGTTAGTAATAAATTAAACTAATATTCCAAATTTGAGTCTTTTTTGCCCATGATGGTAACTGATGAGTAATCTCTCCCAGTCCTTATCTCAACCCATGAACCCTTTGTTATATTTTCTCTTCTTTGTCCAGTTGCAGAGAAAAGTGAGAAAGTGGCTTTGGAGAGTACCTGGCATCCAGCCAGAGTCAAACCACTGTGCCTTGATTTTTGAGCATTTTCAGAAGAAACAACATATAGCTTATTAAACCAAATATTGTATTTGATTGCAATCAGGTTGCTACAGGGAAAACTTCTTTCTTAAGTGTCTAGTAAAGTTTCCATGTTGCTGAAAAGGCTCAGGCATAACTGCTTCCTAATGTCAGCACAAAGTGGATGTCAATCTAACAGACATTCAGTCTTCAGCTACTGTTTGACATTATGTTATGCTCCCTAGAATTATTCAAAAGACTAGAGTTGAAGCGGCATTCAAACAATAAACTGGGTGTATCTCATTTTATTATTTATTTTTTAGAGAGAATTCCTACAAACTGCTACTCGTGTTCTGCAATGGTATATTCATAGAGCATATTGTGTTGATACTGTTTTCCAGAACTGTGGAGAATATCTGCAGTCATTGAAGACTTGATGCCTGCTGAACTGGTTTTATTATGATATATCATACATTGAAAGCACAAAGTAGCTAAGGCAGTCCATCAGGGCAAGGGGCCAGCTAAGTGACATAGAAAAGGTTAATGGAAAACAAATGGCTGTGTTTCTTTTTAAACTTGAAGATCCTGTGTCAGCTTCTACACATAGAATGAGAAAGATTTGTGTAAAAATCTATTGTGACACCAATTTATCTTGGGGCTGTACAATTTATTCACTAGTGCTGCATGCAGAGATTTCCAGCACAGGGAGCAGGTGGAAGGTCTGATAGTGACAGGCAGTACGTTGCTGAATTGATGGAACAAGGAAACCAACTGTTCGTGAACGTACAGCTTTTACACATAGCCATATAGTAGAAACATCTATGCCTACTGTGAAGCTCTCTTGAGTTATAATAGTGATTAGTAGGGAAGATTTTCAAAGCTGTTAGTGAGAGAAACACTGGGATAGTGTATTAGACAGAATACTCTTCAGGAAGAGAATACAGAAACAGCAGAGAGTTGTACTATTTCTGTTAGGCACTAGGGCAAAGCAAACAAGGCACTTGATTGAACTCTTCAATCTGAGTTAAGAAAATGTTTCACAATGGGATTACTCAACTTGAAGAAAATCAGAGCAAAGCAAAAGGAAATTGAAGAACTCTGCCCTATACTGAGATGAATTTACTAATTGCCTTCTAGAATAATCCTACGAATGTTATTGCAAGCACATCACTGTTTCTGACTGAACTCTGCAAAATATTTAAAGCAAAGTGCCATTCTTTTTAATATATATTTCTCATACATAGAAAAAATACTGAAAATATTTTTTTTTCTGTACTGTAACAAAACCAGAGAATTGTTAAAAAACATATATATGTTCCATATAGTGACACAGAGCTTAAGACTGGACAGGAAAGGTCCTTCTTGTGATCACCAGATACTGGGCAATATGCTATTCCTCTTCACCTTCAAATATCTGTACTTGGGAAAAATCTGCAGTGAAAGGCAGCCAAGAGCTGAACTCAGCAGAGCAGCAGCAGAGCAGCTTGAGGAAGTACCGGAAGATGATGTCAGAATATTTTAGCTTTGAGCAGCAGCCAGTATTTGAGGTCTTGGAGGTTATTTCATGCAGAAAGAAAAACTGGCAAGATAATACTCATGTATTTGGGTGACTGAGGAAAAACATTGTGTCATCCAAGACATATACAAAGACTGTTAGAGTGAATGTGTTGGGAACCAACAGGCAGTGTTACTTCTGTTGTTATGGAGTCACATAAGAGTATTCTCAAAGTATAACTATATTAGAACTAAAAGAGGGTAAACTAGATCAAATCTAATACTATGTAAACTGTAGCTTGTCTGGTTTTTACGTGTCTTGTTTACTGCACAACATTTACCTGCTTGCGCATATGTAGTTAAATGTGGTGCAATGAAATAATTTCATATGTTAGTAATCCTAGGAAAAAAGCACCAAGCCACTTATTGTTTCTCATCCAAATGACTTTTCGTTATTTGTTACTATTATGAAATCATAGAAAATAGGTTTAAAAAAACTACCTTCATAAGTTAACCCTATATCGAAGGAGACAAACATACTTTACTGTTATTTTCAGACCCTAATTTAATTTCTTCAGAAGTTTTAATGACTAACATTCCCCAGCTTCTCTTGGAAATTTATTCCAGGACTTCAGCACTCTTACTGATAAAAAGGGTTTTTTTCTCATGTAAGCAAAGTTTCCCTTTCTGTAGATAAAGCCTGTAAGTTCTTGTTCTAGCCCTAGCAGAACTGCAGAGGTATCTTTCCTCTTTCCAGTTTCTTTTTTATGTTTAAAGCGTGTCATAGCACCTCAAACCCTCTCTGGAGTAAATAATTTCTCAGTAATTCCTTACAGATGAGCAATAACTTGTGCTTCATACTATCGTCATTTTCAGTTCACTTTTCTTTACTTTTCTTACTAATTTCTGTCCTGTGTCCCCTAAGCAAAATTACACAACCAGAGAATAAGACTGCAAATTCTTGGTGCCAAAGACTACATGCAACCTTGCAATTTTACAGCTTTTGGCTCATTCGTGATCAGCCAAACAAAAACAAAAAACACCACCTTTTACTTGAAATTCATATCCTCCCTGAAAATATATGACAAATTCACACGGAATTTTTATATTGCAATACAGATAATTTGAAATTAATATTCAACCACAAATAATCCAAGTTTTGTATAAAACCTTGCATGTCAGATAGGAACACAAACCAAAAACTACTAAAAAAAATTCCCACTTCATATTCAGAGAAGCTGGGTCTGAAAGGTGACTGCCTCCTGCCTTCCTAGTTTATGTAATTTATTAGTAAATTCATAATTAATCAGCATCAGAGAAGGAAAATAGGTTCTTCAAGGAAATCAACAATCTTAGTGAGTTTTATATTTTAGAGAAATTTCTTTGGATAATTTGAAGTTTGGGGTTTTTTCAGTTAATTTTGCAATTGAGTGATAATTTTTGGATGCGTAGAAAGTACATGGAATTCTTTATTATAGTTTACTTTAAACTTTTTTATTTTTATTAGTTTTAGGTGGGTTTTTGTAACCTTTATTTAGTATTTTCTTTGAGTTAGCACAAGCTTGTGCAATGACGGAAGGAAAAACAAACCTATTACACAGTTTTTCCTTATAGCTCAAGCAGGCAACATTCTCTGAGAACACTAAAACTCTCTCCTACATGTTAGAGGACACAGAGCTGCCAACGCTCCACAGGACCTCTCTCAGTGCATTTTGAAATATAACTTCAAACAAGAATTAGTTGCTTCATAGAATTCAAGAACATAATAATACACAGTAAGAAGTACTTCATAATATATTAATAAAATTCACAGAAAATTGTTTTCCTTCCATGGAAATTATACTTGAAAAGCTTGCATATGTTAAAAAAAAATATTGTTACCTTGCAAGTTCCTCTTTGTGGGAACAAGTTAACTTGGCTGCACCAGCTACCCAGCTGACTAGGACAGAAAAAGATCTCTGGCCTTGAAACCCATGTTTTGGTAGAGAGTGTGAGAAGGCTTGGGTAGTGGTATGTGTAATAGGTGGCCACAGACTGCATGAGAAAGTGTGCACGTGAAGTCAAAACATGGAGTTGCAAAGTTGTGAGAATTCTAATCAGCTGTTTGGCAACAGCAGGCACCGTTTTACAAAGAGCAAAATAAAAGGGGACATGGAGCAGGGGCGAATAAAAGGAAAGGAGGCAGAGAAGACGAGAACATGTGCAATCCCCAATTCTATTTTTGTGTGTGCAGTCTCATTCATCCATTGTTGATAGATAATTGATTTTGCCGATAATTAATTACCCAGATAATTAATGACCCTGATACCTCTTGTTTATTAATTAAAAAGCACCCTCCTGTGTCAGATAAAAATTGTAAATATATTGAATTTTCTTGAGATTTGTGTAGATTTTTAGAGGTTCACTATTTCCAAGGTGAACGCGAAGTTTGTTAAAAAAAACAAACAAACAAAAAAAAAAGGACTGACTTATCTTCTTCAAATCAAACAACCACCCTGATGAACCATCATCTTCAAAACATCATGTAGTGGTTGAATCATGTCATTGGACTCCAGAAGAATTAAAATTAAAGAGTCATCAGAGATCAAGATTTAAATTACTAAGTTCAGTTTTGGGATGATGTAGATTCTGACAGGGTTAAAAATTTGTATATGGGTCTTTTGGTTAATAGTTATAAATTATTTGGGTAGTGCTTCCAGAGCTGCTTATATACCCGAAGCTTGATTCTCTATTACTTCTACTTTGTATAGTTATTTGCACCTGTGAAATATACATGTACAGAGAATATTGGAAAGACTAATTCCTTCATGCTCTTATTTAGTCATGTGTAACTGTTAAAAACACTATTTAAAACAATCATGAAAAAGAAAACTCTCAGGTTTGATTTTCTTGCACAATTTGGAGTATACTAGAGATGGGAAGGACAGTTTTCAAAGAACCATACTGGGAAACAAAACTGTGGAAAATAAACTTCATTTTAAAGAAATTCATTGTTGTATGAATTGGAGGAAACCATCCATGCTTTAATGAGCTGCTGTGTGTAATATACTTTTACAATAGCAGTAAAATAATTCTTTTGTGAGTTCCTCTCTCTCAGAAATGAACATAAGAAGAATAAAATGGAGAAAAATTTCCTTTTGAATTAGAGGTAGGAATGTAGAGAAAGCTTAGTATACTGATGTGCTTCAAGACTCCAGAATATAAAGCTGATACTACCAGTTACTGTTTTCACTTTCAAAAATAACAAATTTGAAACTCTTAACATTTTAAGCTGCACTTGAGGTGTATTATTTCTAAAAATTTGCACTAGAAAGATAAGATTTTTACAAACATTTTTATATTTCCGGTTCTCTAAGACAAAAAAAAGAAAAATATGTGTATGTATATTTGGGTGTTAAATTAAGGATGATTTTATTCATGCTTAATGAAAATATGCCGATTAAAAAATTTTTAAATTCATAGGACATGGGAGTTCATTTTCAACGTGAGCAATGCTCCTCTGAATCTTATCATGGCTGAGTTTATTCTGGGTATAGCAAAAGTGTAAGGAATATCACCAGTGCTTTCCAGTAGGCTGATAGGATTGTCTTGGACTTCCAGTACTCAGCTCTGCTCTCCTACCTGAATGAGTAACTCAACTCCAAAAGACCCCTGAAGTTATATTTGTCAGAAAAGATTAATTCATTAAGCTTAACTGAATGTTTAAGTGAAGACAGCAGAAAGCTATGCAAAATTTAAAAAGTAATGACTTGAAAGGTGGAAAGTGCTGTTCATTTCTGACATTATTAATGTAAACTCATTCCTCTTTTTCTGCTATTAAATGGCAAATCATCTTTGAAATCAGGAGAACCTTTTTTAATGAAAGAACAATGAGGAAGTAAAAGTTAAGTGTGTCAGAAAAGGTATTTAAATGGCATTTAAATGGTTATGAAAAGTGAAATTTAGTATATTTCTTGTATTTACAAAAGGGATTGGTCTGGTTCACTCAAACCGTGGTTTGGAGTGGTCTCTGTTTCTATTTAAGATGTTGAATAGTTTTTATTTCAAAGACTATGCTTGTTTAATACCTTTCAAAACTACAAAAAAATATTATATAGGTTATATGCGAAAACTTACACACATGAATAATAGAGGCAAAAGTTTGGTTTTTATATATCAAACTATGCCAATTATAGCATATGAATCCATGTATCTCACGGATACCTACATTTGGCTGTTATAGTTCTGCAGGCATAAAGGATCATAGTACCTAATGTTGCTGTCTAAAATGCAGCTTGAGCAAATGGTGTGTGTTTCTGTTATATATTATGGAGAAGAAAAAGCATCTCTGGAGGAGGATTCATTGTGTCTGTCTTACAAGGGGATGAATCACCCCCTTGAGTTAGGTATTTCTCTTCATAAAACATACATTTTAGATGACTGATCTTAAGTATTGTGATTCCCCTATCTAATGTTCTTTCAGTGTGATATAGAATGCCTTTTTCTTGACATGTGTAAAAAATCCAAGAAGCTGCAGGACCTGTTTCATATATCAGGTCAAAACTTCTTGTTTCAATTTGTGTTCTCTGTATTTCAAATGCAGCTGGTAGGTATAATTTTTCTGCATTCACAAGGAGTGTGTGTTCAAATATGTCTACAAATACCTCTAAGAGTGAATTGTCACAAGAAATTTGAATGATGACTGTAATTTTTACCCTAAAATAGGGTCACAGGACAAAGAGAAGGAAACTCCTTCAGTCTACTGCACAGTAATTCAATGGTTTTACCACTTACCCATGAATGTATGGGTTTTGAATCCTCCAAGAACTGCTCACATGTTTTACACAACATATATATTTATAAATCACGAAATTAATGCTGGCAGAAGGACCAAAACTCTGGGCAATATCCCAGATATTCCCTACAAGGGTTGTGTTGTTTGTTTCCTTTTAAATACGGAATAATTTTGGCAGACTGGTTATGCAGTCTAGAAAACCACGACATACGGGGGCATTTGGTGAAAATTTTAGTACCTAAGTCTAGAAAGTATTCCTAGGAAAACCATATCTATGAGTTTTGACCTTCCAGAAGGCCCTGGGGATATTAGCCTTATTTTCTGCATTGATGTCTTTGTATAATATAAAGTTCCTGTTTTAGAAGAGAAAAAACCATCACACTGCTATCAAAACCATATGATACCATGCAGCTATAATTGTGTTTCAATCATCTTTCATAATTTGAACACCTCTTTTTCAGGTTTAGGCATAAATGATCGCACTTGCAGCACATATGGCACAGAAAATACTTTATGCAGTACTTGCTCAGTTTCAGCAGTTAAGAAAAGACAACTTCACTCTGAGGTTGCAAAAACACTAGAAGTCCAATACAGAAATAAATACAATGGAATCATGATTTTTAGTGCAATATTTAAAGATATGTTAACTTGCTGTTTCTACCACTTCACTTATTAAGAAATATTTGCATACGGATCAGTGTATAGTGTAGTAATCATAACATTTATACCATGTATTGACAAAAAGTATAATTCCCTAGTATTAATTTATATATTTATGACATACTAATTACTACTATTTAAGAAATGTTTGTATTGATTTCTTTTTCCTGTTTGTTTCTTGGATAAATGACTTCTTTTTAAGATTATTAACCCCTGGAAGATCTAGGAAAAAAGTATTTAACATGAATCAGAGAAGGATTACTACTTTTTCTATTTTTTTGTTATTGGCGAGCATCATGATGTTGTCTTTAGCATTCTGATACACAAAGTCAGTCACTGCCTATTTTGCTATGGCTATTCTTTTCTGCATAATAGTTTTGAATAGTCCAGGCTCATTCCACAGTTATTTTCTACATTTGATTTTACTTTCCATTGGCCAATTTGTTCCCAAGCCACAGAACTAATTAATATCCTGTGAAGGTGTCCTGTATTTTTACCCTTTCCTCTTATCATTGCAATTAAAATTCTACCTTGTGTGCTCCTTAACGTATAACTGCACTAGTGTCTTCTCATGTCTCTTTCTACTTGGGTCCTGATCACTCCTATAGTGCTCTAACTACTTAGTAGGGATAGACTGGGAGTTTATCAACCATTCAGCTGACTAAACAGAGAAAAAAGATATTAAACCTCTGATGCATCTGTTCTGTCTCACAAAACTTTTCCCCTTTGAGAGCTCTTACGCTTTTTATTCTTTCTAATTCAGTTCAAATTACCCGTAGATTCAAAAGGGGTTAGGTGAGCCAAATAATGTAACACACTGTGTTAATCTCCTTAGGAAACTGAACTAAAAGCATGTCTACTGCTGAAGAGTGAATCAAATAAAAGCAGATGTGAATATCACATCTAAAGTTTGTGATCCTCAAATATGCATAGATAATATTCTGTACACTATATGTAAGAAATAAATTTTAAAAATGTTTAAGATATTGTCATATGCAGTGGCAAACATAGAAAATCTATACATGTAATTAGGAGAGATTTTTCTTTTTATTTGAACCTAAGAAAACTTGAATTTAAAATATTGCCAATTCTGATAATGTCTGTTTAAAAAGGACATCTTCTGAACATGATAAATGGTTGTATTTTTGTAAAAATCTTTTTGGACTATTACAGAAGCTGCAGTTATTTCAATCTTTGATAGGATTCATGTGTAGCTTTATATTATTTTAATGTAAGATTTGGCTGCTATATGTCCTTTTTATGAAGTTTAATACTGAATTGCCTTTTATTTCTTTGCTTGTTTTCTCAGTGAAAAAAGCAATTGAACTGAAATCAAGAGGAGTCAAGATGTTGCCCAGCAAAGACAGTAACCACAAAAATTCTGTCTGTAAGTTGTTTATACCCTTATTTTTCAGTGACTACATATATCGTCTGGTGTTCTTTTAGATACACGAATCAAAGAGAGAGAGATTGGGAAGCTATGGTCCTAAAATGGTTATTATGCTTTCAATTGTCATTGAATTAGAAGTCCACTGGTAATACTCAGGGTGCAGAAAGCAGAATATGGTGGCATAATGTCTGAAAAATATGATATGGAGGAAAAACCCCTGCATTTTATATAGCACAATATTCTCATATATCGGAATATTTAGAATTCAGAGATGCAAGGCAAGTTAAGAAATCCAGGCAGAACGGAGCCATGTAGACATTAACAATTCAGCACTGGGGACAGTGAAGAAATCTTAGCAGTTTCTGTATCTAAGTTTATACTTTCTGATCTTTTTTATTCCCTTCAGTTAATATCACAGCTCTAATTCTTCTCTCTTCTTGCAACACTATGTCCCAGTGACTGCCTCTTTCCAGTCTTGCACAGCAAGGGTTAAGAATTGCTGTAATTCCCAGCTTCTGAAGAAGATGGAGATCACAACATCACCTTCCCATTATAGCATGCTTAGTGCACTCTGGAATGACATCTGTTTCATCCCTCAACACGTTTTTCCCTATGTATAGTGTAAGGCTAAAATCAAGATGCTATCTGTGGGACTATGAAGTTGTTAGTTCTTTTAGGCATCACTGTTCCTGAACGGGCAATCAGAGTAATATCCTAAGAGCTCTTTCTCTGTTAATAAGGCCAGTCTTGAAACAGCAAAGAGAGGAAAAGAGGCTATTTTTAAATTTTGAAAGATGAGAGTCAAAAAAAAAAAAAGACGAAGGATAGACCAGTATTCACCCACAAACTCATTATAAATATAATGACTAAGATGTATCCAGATAAATTAATTCCTCATGAAATAACATTGAGTTCAATGGAGTCAAGCCTAGTCTGTGTTTGCCTCATTGTGTGCTATTCTGCAAGTACAGAGAGAATGAGTGTCGTGAAGGCTGATGTCTAGGGGATACGATTATGTCTCTGTGTTTCTGCAGTGCATTGTTTAATGCCTAGTGAGTGTTTTGGAATGCTTGCTGGAATAAAAGAGGCATGACAATTTTCTGCTTTAAATATTGCACATTGGTGATGTCGCACTCAAAAGGAACTTTTTATTCAAGGTGTAGCAAAAAAGTTGATTTATCTCTTTGGTGTTTGTATCTGAATGGGTGATTATTTCATTATTTATAAGTTAGTTCTGGTAGCTGTGTGATCTCTGCTTACACTCTCAGAGCACATACTGTCAAACATCCCATGTAATTACAGAAAGTAGAAGTAAGACAGGCTATGGAAGAAATGATTATAAGGCATTCTGCTTCTTACTTCAAATGTAAATTGTCTTTTGTTTTCTTTGTGTTTTGATTTGACATAAATCTAAGAACTGCATTATTGTTTTTACCATTACTTTCACATATATGAAGTTTATAAAAATGATAAGATTAAAATACCAACAGTTGGATTCAAAGGTGTTTTGTGATCCTTTCTGATGTAAGCCTTTAATATTTAACCACTTTTCTTGCTAGTAATTATGTAGACAGAAAAGGTAATTGGGAATTTGACTTCAGAGAACTGGTAAGAGTGGATATTATCATTTAATGTCTATTAGCAGTTTGGGTTTTTTAGATAATTAAATACTAAATTAAATACTTACACCTCTCACCATTTTTGTATGTTGGATCTTTTTAATATTCTCTCTATATAATGCAGAAAGCTTACTTTTGGCTTATGGTTTATGAGGGGTAGATGGAATGCAAATAGCATCATGGTGCTTGCTGTGAGAGCATGTTCTGTGCATCCCAAGACCTGCAGCTTTCCCACAGCTCTTCCTTTCAAGCAGAACCTGCAAGCAGCTGCAGAAAACATTTCACAGTGGCACAATTGTGTTAGGCTCTAGGTAGAAAATGTTGCCAATGATAATAACATTACCGATAATTACAGTATTTCACTATTTCGGTCATGTACAGTCATAGGTCACTCTCCTCCTGTACCTGCCTGGATGCCTGGAAGCTTCCTTTCAGCTGTTCTGCCATCCTTTATAAAGAGCTAGGTATCAAAGCCATGCTTTGGGATATAAGTACCTTGGTAGCTTTACTATTGGGAAAAAAAGTCATTATACCTTGTGGCACTCCCCAGGGAAACAATAGGTTTCTTTTGGGTTTTGGGGAGGTTTTGGTTTTGGTTTGGTTTGGTTTGGGTTTTTTTTCTTTTTCAATACACCTGAAGAAAACATACCAAGTTATTATACTTCTGCCAGGTAGTACCCTTTAGCAGTGAACCAGATGCAGCTGAATCATGATTAATTTATGCAAGAAAATGGGAAAAGGATGGAAAAGACAATTGAACTAAAATGTGGTCCAGCTTTGTCCATTCCTTGCACTTGGCAACAGTTGGAAAGAATAAGCTGGGAGAAAGCATGTGGACAGGCAGTTCCTATGGCTCTAGGTGCTTGAGCTACCCCAAAGAGTGGCCAAATCCAGTCAGCATATTTCCCCTTGATTGTCTGAAGCTGATCTCCCACAGGAGCAAGAGAGAGTTGTATTTTATGACACTGCTTACAGAAGGCCAATCCAGTTACATCTTTTGGTGTCCATCTGATTAACTGCGAGTTTAGTCTACCCACTTTTGTTATCATTCTGACATATGGTATATTCCTAAAGGAAGTTACTTGATCCATCTTGCAATCATCACTCACTCTCATTCTAACATGAAATAAGTCTGCATTCCTAATGGTTTTGGCCTTTTCTAAGACTGTTATGACTATAGTTTGAATTGTGACTGAGTACATAAAAGCGTAATTTTGATTGCTGGCTTTTGTATTAAAGTTTTCATGACAATATTTGTGCCCAGCAACTCTGTCAGAGTGATTATAATCTCTAAACATCTGAGCATTATCTCTATTAGCAGAGAAGTTGTACAGGAAGCATCTCATATATCTGAGAGAAGTAGAGCCCTAATGAAGTGAGCCACAAGCTGCCACATTGGGCAGCCATAGTCCTCATAAAAGGTCCATTTTCTAGTCAGGTAGAAGAAACTTGTGTGTTATATTTTCAGGTCTACCCTCTGATACATGCCAGGCAGTTACTGCTATATGCAAAGGACAACAAGTCATTGCACATCTTCAGGACATCAGACTACTTGGCATTTCTGTGAATCTTTGGGCCCTGTGCAGCCCAGGGGCAGGGGAGGGTTAGGGGGGCAGGTGGCCCCAGCAGCCCTTAGTGCCCTCAATCTGTGCTGCAGTCACAGGGCAGCCTCACACTTCCAGGGCTCCTCACCAGCGGGACAGAGCACAGGAATGCATCAAGCTCACAGTAAATACCAAGGAAGTTCAGTGAGGTGAGCGACATCGTAGCAGGTGAAATATGGAAATGCTTATACAGTTTATGTGGTGTGTGCAAATCTGGCAGTGCAGTAATGCTGGAAGGGGAAGGCAGCCATGAGGATGAAGTGCCTGGGAGAGCTGATTTCCTGAGTTTGCTCTTGTCAAAATTCAGTGTGGAGAGTGGCTCCTCAAAGGATGCAGCAAACTGCAGAGAACATCCACATTCTGAAATAGCAACAAAGATTAACAGAGGAAGTCTGAGTGATTATTTTAAAAATATGGCATTCCTATTGAACCATGTTCACATTTAATGGCAATTATTGAATATTGAGTGACTTAACCTCATTTTGGAAAGTGGTGTGTGAACAAACTACTGTGTTTAGAAAGTGAGAGATCTGTAAGTATTCACTGATTAAAACCCTCGTATACTTCTTGAAAGCAATTTCAGGCTTCTGTTGTATTATTTGAAAATGTATTTTAGAATACCAGGAAAGCACACATTAAAAGCTCTGAAGATCAAGACTTTAGTTAGTAAGTTTAATGCATCTGCTGAAAGTTGTTACAGACTTATCTAAACATTTCTTCACCCAGAAGATGATAGAAAGAGCTACTTTACAATAATTATTTCTGTGATGTGGAGCCAAAGAACAAATGAGTTTACAGACTAAGTATTGATTGGTTGCGGCACATTAGGTTGAATTAACAGCACATGCTGTTGAAACTATAGTGATTAATACCAAAACAGGATTACATTGATAATTTTGTGTAAGAAAAAAAGAATGACAGCAGTCATTATTTATTTTGTTGTTGGATAACTGACACAAAATGGCTTAGGACATTGCCACGTAAAGTTAAAAATTTTAGGCTGGAAGTTTGTTGCTTACCAATATATTGCTCACATTTCAAATAAACTGGTAATTTCATCTTCTTGGCATTTGGCTACTGGTAAATTTACTTTGACAGAAGTAAAATGAAGACTAGTAAAATGTTATTCTCCAGTTAGTTAAAGACTCCTTAAGAAGGACAATATTGGATTAAATAGTTCCATTTAATAGCATAGTTTTCTGACTGATTTGTTCTTATACCTTAGTAAAGAACAATTTATTTCAAAACTTTTACATTTTGAGAAGATCAACACTTAGAAATCAGTTGCAAACCAATGTGTAATGAACTTAACAAACTGATACAACTGCTAAAGGTCATCTCAAGTTGCAGAGTTGCAGATACAGAAGGAAAAACTATTGCTAATTACTACCTTTTTGTAATGAAATGTATAGATTGCCATAATATAAATTTCTGATTATTATGTTTAATATTTGAATTATTATTTAAAAAAAATTATTATTTAAGTATTTTTAGCATCTTTTCCCCAATATAATTTTAAGATTAATGAAAAGCTATGTTAGACTCTCATACTATTGTTTTTAAAATGCACATACAATGGAAATAATTCCACCGAAAGTTCCTTTTTTCTTTTTTTTTTTTTTGGTGCCTGTACTGTATTGAATCTTCACCTGTAAAAGCGCATTTTTAATTGAATTTGAATTTTCACAGGCTATCACATGCTGTGTCAGGATCAAACCACAATCAAAAGAATACTGTTAAATATTCATTGTTCTGACAGTTTTTCTAAAATTAAAAAAAAAGAAACCAAAACTATACAATATCAAATCTATTTAAATCTATAAAGTTATGCTCTAATATATGTGAGTTTACACTAATGAAGTATAGCATCTTCATTTTAGGCTTTAGCCTTCCTTAATTTAAGACACTTTGTATTCATGATGGAATTGATCACCAACAAATATGATGCAAAACAAACCCTCCAACTCATTACAGACAGTTGTGTATCAAAAGATCCTAGGCTTGGATACTGTATGCTTAAGTGCTCTCAATATGCAGTTTGTTTTTAGCTGTGATTATTTAACATGAAACTATATTAAAACAAAAGGGATGCTACGGAAGTGCAAACACTAAGATAAAGTACAGTGACCTTAAAAATTGAAAAAAAAAAATTCTGTTGGAAAGTAGACTTGTTCTGCAGAAATTCCACAGGCCTGTGCCCTTTCAAGAAGCACAAATTTAAAAGCACTGGAGAAATGAATATAACATAAATCTCTCTCTTTAATTGGTCTAACTGCCAGCTAAAACAAGAAAAGCAAATGAGGAAATGCTGGCATCTTTCAGACTTTTATTCTGGGGCAGACATTATTGTCTGCAAGAGTTTTGAACAAGATTTGGGCATATTCTTTGCCCTGTTCTGACACTCAGGTGACCACTTTGCCATAGGTTCTGCCTAAAAAAAGAAGCAAGGGGACAAGAAAAGAAAAACAGAATATCAAGAGATGTACTTTACTAAATTTTTTAAGGGAAACACACTAGTATTTCATTTTAAAGTGTCATCTACTTTATGTCCTTCAAAAAGAGAACTTCCTAATTGCAGAACATAGGATTTTCTTTCATAAATTCCACTGCTTTTCAAAGACTGCTGTCTCCTGGGTTCTTCATGAAGCATTCATCTGTAGCTCTTTTCTGACCTTTGGTGAGCATCTATTCAGCATCTTCTGTGTTTAGTGACAGATATGTCTCTTATCTTGTAAGGGAAATGGAGACCTTTAAAATAGCTACATTTAAGATTGAGATTCTTTAGAGGAAGACTGTTGTGTGCTAAGATCAGTATGGAGGTGCCTGTTTCCCATTAGTTTCTATAGGAGTTCTCTCTGAATATTTCTGTGTTCTCAGAGAAAGTTTCTCTGTGCTTGTGTATTGTTGTATATTAATTTCCAGCCATTGAAACTCGTTTTTTAGTGCCCAGTCAGAAACTTCTTAGGTGCCTACCTACACAATATCATCTCTCTGATCTTTTCAAATATGAAAGCTCTTTTTTATTCATTGAAATCTCACAGTTTGAAAAGGAAAACATTTTTGAAATTTGCATTTATATTGTGCATATCTGCAAGTGAGAGAAAGGATTGTTTATATCTTACTAATATATAATATTATATATCGTATAATATTGTAATATCATAGTTACAAGACAAGGAAACACAAGGCTTAAATAGCTAAGATTTTGTGGGCCTGGAATGTCTGCAAACATCCATTTTTATTTCAAAAAGTCTTTTTACAGAAATACTGACCACATGTTAAATGTTTGGTTAAAAATAGAGAGGGGGAGGTATTATATAAAACACTGGCGCTTTCATACATAGGTTAAAGGATGGATCCAGGAATATTTAATATTAAAAGTGGATGGATCCTTAAATATTTAATAGTAAAAGTATCCTTCTCATATATATCTCTGCATAAGTACCTACATATATATATATATCTATCTATATCTCCATACACACAAACATACATATATACACACACAGACTTGTAAATAATGCATAACACCTAATACTCCATTACACCATTTACCATATGTCTAGTAAGAGATTAATGACTCTATTTCCCCTTTTACTGAGTATTATAGGATGAAATGGGGCAGTAGGAAAAAATAATTGCAGCATTAACCTCTAACAGTTTTATAAAACATTAATAAAACTGGAAGGCTAATTAGCCTGATATACGTTGTCCTATCATAGAATGCAATAATGCAGAGTTGCCCAAGAGTTAGAGTTTTGGTTCTTCAGAGAAGATGAGTATCCCCATGCAATGAAATTCTTCTACAATGCTATTTCACTATATTGTATAAATTGCTTCATAAATCAGGTTACTAAATTATACTTGGTGTTTCTAAGGAAGCCTTCATCACGGCAGGAGTTTAAATATCTTTTAAAATACTATGCAAAAATCTTGCTGTGAAAAGAACTACTGCCTAAATATATTTGTGAAGAAAGGCATCACTTGTAGCTACAAGCAAAACAAGGTGCTTCATCAATTATTTAATACATCATTTGCATATATAATTTGTAAAATAACCAGAAGGATGCCTTTATTAAAATATGTAAAGCAAGATTAAATCTGATTGAATTATGGATGGTTAAAACGAATTGTTATCCAGCTAGGAAGCTGAGACTGCCATTAAATAATTTTCATATACAATTATACAACATTACTGATTATTCAAAGTGAGTGTTCCTGCTGTAGGCTAAATTGACATTCAATTCTGTTATTTTCAAAGTCAAAGACATAAAAGTAAGCAACCTGCTTTTAACAATTACAATTCTGTATAAATTAACTATTCATAGAAAATTTAAATATAAACTTTAATACTTATATATAGCGTCCTTGGCTTAACTCCTGTGCACAGCTCTGTTAAAACTATAGATGTGAGCAGTAAATAGGTTGGAAAAATGAAGTCTTGGTAGATTCAAATAGTGTATGTAAATTATGAAAGCACTCAGAACTTGTGGGTAGGTGAATTCATATTTCTAGAACATAAAAAGTATGAAAATAGTTTTAATTAAAGAAAGAAGTATGACACTGGTCTGTGATGTGAAGGTATGCTGCAGAACATAGATACCTTCACTTTCAAGTCTTTTGGAAAGGTCAGACACTTCCACCTTCTGCAAGGAGATTTCCACTTTCCACGCAAGCTAATACTGCACTTGTGTATATATTGAGGTCCTGGTTTTCTAAATCCTCCTTGTGGGGGAATATCTTTTGTTTGATAGAAGGTCTTGGACTATTTTCCTTTTTCAGAATTTGTTCTGTACATTATGAAGCACTTTAGAAGATAATTTTAACTATATTGCCATAACATCTCACTGTGAGTAGTTAGCCTGTCACTCTGGAACATATGTATTCCTGCAGCTGAGAAGAACAGCAAAGTGCCAGTGTCAAATATGTTCGGAAAAGGGAAGTTTTGTTAGGTGGTAGCTAATTTGTGAGCTTCAGAGCAGTTTTTGTCCACTAATCCTTGACTTGGAAAAAGGTAAATTAAAAATGTATACAACACTTGAACTATATATCAATTTCCTCAATAATGTGCATTTAAGATCTTGAAATATTTTTGGAATTGGACCAAACAAAACAAGTTGAAATTAAAATGGAAATAAATACATTGGTTTACTTTTGGAAGGAGAGGACTAGCTGCTAGGGAGAGGCATTCAGCCTGATGTGTGCCAACACTGCTACCAATAGAACAAGTTGTACTTTAAAAAAAATTACTTAACTACCTTTTTTTTTTTTTTAAATACAAATGAAAACATCCCAAAATACCTGGCTAAATTTTCTGCTTTGTTTCTGTATACCTGAAAAAGAAGGGGCTGTAAGTGTGGTGCTCTGGCTCGTATGTACGCTTCTATCATACAAGCCAACTGAACTCAGGTAAGAGTGATAAAATCAATTCATCATATATCAAAGTAATGTAAGTTTTAATACACATGATGGCAATCAAAAATGTCTCATTCTAAAAAGTTTTAATGTATCAAAAATAATTGTATCTCAAAGTTCATATTGTTTTGCTAATACAAGCATTTGTTTGGTTTCTGTCACCTCATTGTCTTAATATTTTCTGCTTCAGGCTTCTAACATGAAAGAAGTTCTCCTGCATAAGCAAAAGAGATGTGTCAAAAAAGTATGCATATTTTCCTAGCTTAATGCTTTTGAACTGAGCCCCGATGCTCCCTGTCTCTGCTCGAGGAGCTATAAAGTCAGTGAATTATCAAATTAACAAGAGCAAAACAGTACGGTTTCTCTAAACTGACATTTCATGTGGCATATATTTTATTCAAGAAGCTACTTTTTATTGCCATATCAGCTTTTCCTTCATGTTTTTGAAGTCACATAGGAAAACCTGATTTCTACTAAGAAGTCACATTACTTTCTCAATTCTACCAGGCCTAGTTTTCAGTAATCTGTAAATGCATCTGCAGTACAGAATACAGAGGCTAAAATGAAAAGCATTTGTGTTGAGATTAAAAATATAGCATGAAATATCACCACCTTCTTATATATTAATCTGTTGTATCTGTGGAATATATTAAAAATCGAATTCACATTTTAGGGTATGAAAGTTCAAAACCACTCAAAACACAATTAGTGATAGTCATTTCTGGTCTAGTCCTCAAGCAGAAATGCTAATGTGTCGGGCACATTTCTTATGACAGAGGATGAGATTTTTTGGAAAGGCAGAGCTTGTACCCCACATCAGTTTTCATAAAAAACAGAACATGCCCTGAAGTTTACACAGGTTTGCTATAAAATATCTTTTTCTGTTTTTCAGTGTTAAAGTTCTTGTTCTGCCATTGTTCATTGTCTTACTGTATGTATTGCATTTTACTTTTATTCGGAGCAGCCCATACGATGCTTTGTTTCATACTTGGGACCAAAACAGTACTGATAACACAGCAGAGTTCTGACTGTCTTTGAACAATGCTTACACAGTGTTCAGGCTTTTTCTTTTTCTTACTTCTTCTCCCCCCAGTGAGTAGGCTGGAGGTGGGCAGGGGTTTGGGAGAGGCTACAGCTGAGCTGACTCAGACTGGATGTTCCATGCCATATAGCATCAGGTTTGGCAATAAAAACTATGTGTAGTCTTTCCAAAAAGCCATTTCTAGGTGGCTAGCTAGGCATAGTTCTGGTGGGGGAGAGGTAGTGAGTGATGGGAGGTGCTTGGGAAGTACTGAGTGATGCCTTTGCATCACATGAGTTTCTTTTTTTTTTTTTTCCTCTTTTTATTCTCTTTCACCTGTTAAACTTTTTTTCTCAACCCACAAGTGTTTTACTCACTTCTTCTCTGCCAATGCCCTGCCAATACTCTCCCTTATCCTGCTGGGGAGGGGATGAAGTGGGTGAAGGTCTGCTGGGTGCTTGGTTCATGGCAGGGGTCAACTTACCACAGTGTAAAAATATTTCACTTACCCTAACCTAATTTCTTTACCAAATAGTCTCTTCCAAATCTCTTTGCTCCTTCCATTGTATAGCTTTGTTATCATGTCATATTTTCCCACCTTTATGTATCTACAGTAATTTCTCAGTTCTAGATTCTGCCTAGAGAGCTTTTCCCACTCAATCTCCTTATTCTTTTATTCTTCCCATCTGCTAGTCTCTCCACAGCAATAATTTATGATTATCAACCTCTCTGAAAGCTTGTTTGCCATTCTTCTCCCTAGCTATCTCAGTATCTTTCTTTTTCATACATTTTTCCCCCCTTGTCAAACTCTACTGTTACTTTCAGACTCTCTTACTCTTACCTTTAAATCCAGCACTTGTTTCCTCTATATTTCACAGAATCACAGAATTAACTTGGTTGGAAAAGACCTTTGAGATCATCAAGTCCAACCTATGACTTAACACAACCTCATCAACTAAACCATGGCACTAAGTGCCACATCCAGCCTTTTTTTAATCACTTCCACGGACAGTGACTCCACCATCTCCCTGGGCAGCCCATTCCAATGACCAGTCACTCTTTCTGTGAAGAATTTTTTCCTGATGTCTAGTCTAAACTTCCCCTGGCACTGCTTAAGACTGCATTGCCTGGGAGAACAGACAGACTCCCAGCTGGCCACAACCTCCTTGCAGACAGTTGTAGAGAGTGATAAGGTCTCCCCTGAGCCTTCTCTTCTCCAGGCTCAACAACCCCAGCTCCGTCAGCTGCTCCTCATAGGGTTTGTGTTCCAGACCCCTCACCAGCCTTGCTGCCCTTCTTTGGACATATTCGAGCATCTCAACATCTTTTCTACATTGAGGGTCCCAGAACTGGACACAGCACCCAAGGTGCAGCCTAACCAGTGCTGAGTACAGGGGAAGAATAATTGCCCTGATCCTGCTGGCCACACTATTCCTGATACAGGCCCGGATGCCACTGGCCTTCTTTGCCACCTGGGCACACTGGTGGCTCATGTTCAGCTGGCTGTCAACCAGTACCCCCAGGTCTGTTTCTGCCTGGCCACTCTCCAGGTTCTTTGTCCCCAGCCTGTAGTGCTGCAGGGGGTTATTGTGGCCAAAGTGCAGGACTTGGCACTTGGTCTTGTTAAATCTCATGTCATTGGATTCTGCCCATCTATCCAGCCTGTCCAGGTCCCTCTGCAGAGCCCTCCCACCCTCTAACAGATCAACACTTGCTCCCAACTTGGTGTCATCTGCAAATTTATTAATGATGGACTCAATTCCCTAATCCAGATCATCAGTAAAGATATTAAACAGGACTGGGCCCAACACTGATGTCTGGGGGACACCATTAGTAACTGGTCAGCAACTGGATGTGGCACCATTCACCACCACTCTTTGGGTCTGGCCATCCAGCCAGTTCTTAACCCAGCACAGCCATGGGCTGCCAGCTTTTCCAGGAGTTTGCTATGGGAGACGGTATCAAAGGCTTTGCTGAAGTCCAAGGAGACTACATCCACAGCCTTCTTCACATCCACAGCCTTCCCCATATCCACCAGCTGGGTCATCTGTTCATAAAAGGAGATCAGGTTGGTCAGGCAGGACCTGGCCCTCCTAAATCCGTGCTGGCTTGGTCTGATCCCTTCACCATCCTGTAGGTACCGTGTGGTTGCACTCAAGACGATCTGTTCCATAATCTTTCTTGGCACTGAGATCAGGCTGGCAGGCCTGTAATTTCCCGGATCCTCCTTCTGGCCCTTCTTGTGGATGGGTGTCACATTGGCCAGCTTTTGGTCACCTGGGACCTCTCCAGTGAGCCAGGACTGATGATAAATGATGGAAAGCAGCTTGGTGAGCTCATCTGCCAGCTCTCTCATCACCCTAGAATGGATCCCATCTGGTTCCATAGACTTGTGAGGATCCAAGCAGCTCAGCAGGTCTCTAACTACCTCCTCTTGGATTACAGGGGGGGCTATACTGCTCCCTGACCCCATCTACCTGCTCAAGAGGCCAACTGTCCTGAGGACAACCTGTCTTACTATTGAATATGGAGGTAAAGAAGGTGTTAAGTACCTCTGCCTTTTCCTCATCTTTAGTTACTATATTCCACTGCATGTCCAATAAAGATTTGAATCAGGCAACTGAGTTCTCATCTCAGCAAGGCGTGGTAGAAGAAGAGTAGACGATTGGGCAGGAGAAGCTAGCTCTCAGTTCAATGCCTAAAACTGTGTATTCATTGGTCTCTGGAAGTGGTGAGTACTACAGGAATGGCACACTTCAAAGTCTTAGTTTGTTAAGTTTGGAATGTATTTGGGATGTACTTGCTAAATGTGTTTCTTTCAATCACCCTGATTTGTTGTTTCCCAAAGGCCTTCCATTTGGCCATTTTTAGTAGATGATGGAAGAGCAAAATATACATCCTTGACACAAAGGTCACTTTTTCAACAAATGTATGTTTTGAAGGTGGTGCTAATACATTTCCATGAAAAAGGTTTTTTTTTTTTAATTCAGAGAACTGGATTTTTGTTGTTGCTCTCTCAAAAGTGAATGAGATAAATAAAAAACAATTTAAATTCAATAATATTTAAACAGGAATAAATGCCTGGAAAGGAAAATTTAAGCCCTAACAGCCCTTGTTTGATAAATATATGTATGAGTGAATGAAGAAATTTTTAAAAAAGACATTGCTGAGCAACTTTAAAACAAATGAAAACATCAGCCCCGACTATAATATTTACCTGTTCTTTGTTCCTGTTTTGCCACCTGCTATGGTGCCTTCTTAGATGGCTTCTCCTCAGACCCTGCTTTAGCCCAGGCTAGCTCGCAGCCACCTTTGAGGGCCTCGGGGCAGANCAAATATGGAATAGGGAAGGAGGGGTCTGAGGAGGGGATACAACTGAGGGCAGGGATAACAATTTCAGGAGTAACCAAGTGGGAAAAGGGGGGGAGAAACTAGAACAGTCTATTTACAGAGAGTATGTATGAAAGTTAACAAAACTATATATCAAACCCTTATAAATGTATAACCCATAAGAGCACCGTCACAGCCACCCACCAAAGTCCCTTTCCTAAAATACATTAGACATTACTACTTCAGTCTTTAGAGAAGTGTTATATAACCTGACTCTTGAACTACTGAAATATTCAGGATAAGTGAAATATTCAGGCTAAGTGTCACAGACCTTTATCAAGTAAAGGCATGGGAACTCAAAATTCACTTTTTGAGGGAACTGATAAAGCATATATACAGAATATAAGGAATAAAACAAAGACAGTTTATTTTCTTGCATAGTTTCAATTAGAATTTAATAATAATAAAGTAAAAAATTGTGAACTAACAGCATGGCATAATTTAATGTAGTCAAAAGTCTAATGTTTGCATTATTTCCCCATTTACATATAAATGTAAAAGCTTTAGTATGTATATAACTTTCACACATATCTATACAAACATTTCTACAAGGCCTAAAAACCCATCATTCTCACTGGTAAACAGTCATTTAGGTTGTTTTAGTAAGTGTTGGTGTAAGAGAACATGGTACACTGCTTTGCCTTCTTTGCTGCTTATAGCTTCGTTTCATTAGTGCAAACTCTTTGCTAAGCTCTTTGACACCCATTTTGTTTGCACAAGTTTCCTCCAGTCCTGTAATTCTGTTCTCTTTTCGAGTTTTTGCTGCCTCCTGCTGACTCTATATGGGAGAAGCACTGATAAGCTTTCTGAACAATACATTTAGCTGGAAATAACAGAGAGCATAGATAAGGAGAAATTATAACCAAATTAACGTGGTAAATGTTGAGGAATATATTCAGTACAGGTAGCTGGGTGAGCAGTTGCACTGCGAGCTGCAGGCTGAGCTCTGGGTGGCAGAATCCAAGGTAAGGGGCCGTGGTCTGCCAACTCTTTGCACAACAAAGGACCCAGGGACCTGTGTTCCAGCCAGGAGACCAACACAGAGATCCAGCAGGAGCCGGGGACTCTGCTGGAAGACCCCAGTGCTTAGACTGTGAGGGTATAAAAGCCCAGGGCTTCCTTTGATCGAAGGCAGCATCTTGAGCTGTTGTTCTGTTCTTGCACCATGATTAAATATTTTAAGGAACCAGAAGTCTGTGGGAAACCTGGAGTCAAACTGATAAGGAAACCTGGTCTGACTACATGAGTGTGGGGTGTGCAAGGAGTCAAGCGGCTCAGTGGAGCTGCCGGCTGTGAAGGGGCTTTGGTCATTACAGTGAAAGTCTCTGGTGGTGAGAGTCTCACTGCCAGAGTGGCTCTTGGATGGTCAGAGAGGAAAGTTTCTTTAAAAATAAAAATGAAAACCCAGAAAAAATCCTTACAATTCAGACAAGTGTGTATAATTCAGTCAACCAAACCTTTTTAGATGGAAGTTAGAGAAAAAGAGATGTTAAAGAGATGTGACACAGTTTGCTCTGACAACAGGCTTATTAACACTTCAGGCTTAAAATGCTGTTCTCTGCTAACTAATAGAAAGAGCCCATCTGCTGCACACCACATAAGTAAAGCTTGTAAGGAAAAATGGTTGGCAAAAGGAGAAGAGATAAATCTGTCCCCTTAGCTGGAGTTGGATTATAGTTTTGGAATACTCGAGCACTGTAGCAGCTATTTTGCATTCCATGTTAAAGATTGTATATATTAAATATAAGTACACCAGTCCTATTGGTCCACTTGCATTTCTATGGCTTAGAGCATTCATGAGATGACTATTGTGGTCTAACAGTAAAGACTTTCGTTATCTTGACGCCTTTGAATAATAATGGCGTAATAATCATAGGTGTATTGGAAAACCATAGTGCTTTTCTCTGACAAAAAGAAGGAACAGCATCTCAATGAATGACATGTTATTGTTAATGCATTGTAATTTTAAAATAACTTATTTCTCACCAAAATATATTTACATTACATTAAAATAACGGTTTTCTTAAAAATCCAAGACTAGTCCTAATATTTTATATTGGTAATTTTTTTCCATGCCCATCAGTAGTCCTGGCTAATGGTATAGGTAATCTGTGTTTAAGGGGGCAATAAGGAATTACAATTTACATTTTTTCTTTCATCTTTCACTTCTTGTATGGATGGAATGAAAGGTTTGTTGAAGTAGTTGTGTATAATTATGAAATTTAAACTACTGGTTAAAACTTTTGTATTTCCTTTGTCTGTACGATAGAGGCTATTGGCACATTCACACTTGCTGAAATCTCCTTAATTGATAGAGGCTTAGCTAGAATTCATGGATGCCTCCTGAGACTCCGTTGTGTTCTACTGCCCCTTACAAAAGGCTGCTCTGGGTAATGTGTTCTCCTGGATTATAGGAATAGCCGGATTAGCCCTAATGCTGGTGGGATGTCATCAACTCTTTACAAACAGTAATACAAAGGGTACTCAAAGGTAATTATAGTTCTTAATATTTAAAAACTGTAGAAATGCTCATATGAATAGGTTTAGCACATAGACTAATACGAATGCCTCTTCCTGGACACAGAAAAAAAGGCAAAAAATATCTTTTACAAAAGAGTTAAAAGTCATATCCTTTTCTGGTTCTAAGAGTCAATCGAAATAAAAACAAAGAGCAAAGCCACAAGAAATATCTGGGAAAAAATTATCTTCCACTCTTATTATTCTAAAATTATGGTTGATTAAATCAGTTTTGCTAAGGCTTTAACTCTGAAATATAAACTAAATTAAAATTCAGTCTAAAGCATTTATGAAAGTTACAGAGCACAGGAGAGAGGGGCCTAGGCTAGACAGTGTTGGGTAGCCCTATCTGTAGCATTGTAATGGGCTAGACTTAGAATGATATTTTTCAAATAATTTTAAATAACACATATTATTTACAGATACAGTTTCAAAATTAATTATAGAACGGTTTTAAATTGTGACCTTTTAAAAAAAAGGGAAAAAGGACTCATCAGATCTCATTTCACAGTATTTTAGCTGAAAAAAAAACCCTCATAAAATCTTAACTATAATGTTTTGAATGGTTGTATAGCTGTTTATAATTCCCCACAGATAAACGGCTGCACACCATTACCTGTAACTGCTTAGCTGAGGAAAAGCAACAACTTTGTATCCAAAAGAAACAGGGCTTTTGAGACCTCCTGAAACAATATACATGCAATACCAGTACAAAATATGTGCCCCTTGCTTCTCACTGTTATACACTTGGTGTCACAAAGCAGATAAGAGCAGGCTCAGTCCTTCAACACAGTGGCTATTGCATCAAAGATTCACAGCGTGTTTGGGACACAGAAAAAAAACCCACACCAAATTAAAAAAACAAAACAAAACAACAGGTAGAAATGAGACAGCAATAAGGCTTTTCTTATATATTTATGTTTGCATTCTTCACAACATAGAGAAAATGGCAAAAGAGAAGAAAACTACTAATTGACAGGTTAAGACTAAAATCTGTTGGTGTAGTTCACATGATTATTTTTTAACAATTCCATAGCAAGGGCTCTCTTAGCCCTTGTCTTAGAAAAAGTTTGGCAAAATTTATCATGTTGTATGTACAACACCAATTTCTACATCAAACTTCTATTCAACAGGGGAAACTAAAGGGAGTGCTATTTTGTGACAGCCATGTAATGAATCCTTTTAAATATATAAAAAGTATAAATATATAAGGAGTAAAAGCTATATAAGAGGTAAAAAGGAGTATATAAGGAGTAAAAAATGTTATGAAGAATAGAGGTAAAGATGCTTGATATTAGAATCTTTTCACAGATTTTAAAAGAGCAAAAATTACTTCAGATCTCTCCTTTTAATGTTGTTTAGGTAAAAATATTGGTTTGCATAGTGATAACTTAAGTTTGTGCATCATAAGAATTTTTAAGGCCTTTGCTATGTTTATCTTTGGGTTGTAGAGCCCAAAGGATCATAGTAATGTGTATATACTGCAGTTTGACTACATCGGACTGAAATTTTTCATTTTTCTTTGTATTATCCCCTGGAATATAAGGTATTATGGAGTAATACTTTGTTTTTCTTGCATAAGTTGTTCCAACTGCCATAAAGATATTTATTTAACAACATATTGGAGCTGTACAAAAGGTTTTGGTGCCCGTCCTCCTGGGACAATGCCCTAACCAGCTGGCTGGAGCCATTCAGCTGTAATTTTCTGTCCTAGTGAGAAGGAATGTAAAAGTTTTTTGAATAAAACCTCATTTCAGAATTGTTACTAGCCTACTAGCTACAGCAGTCACATAACAATGGGAGTTACAGGTATCTGTGTAAGTAGTCTCCCTGTATAAGAATTGAACAATATTACTTTCTGCTACATATGAATGTCAAACAGGCCTACTCAGTTGTCTCCTGGCTTACTTTATCTGTATTAAAAGTTAACCTTAACAATTTTGGTTTGGTTTATTGACAATTCAGAAAACAGCAAATCTATGTTTTTTGCTATCCCATAATGCAATGGTTCAACTTTGAATTAAAACATGAATAGTTTTTGTAATAATAATTTGTCTGACAGAAAAAAAATGCTTATCACATTTTATTTCAGCATTCTTTTTTTCCAAAAGTCAGAACTGTGGAACTGCAGTTGCAGAATTCCTGATTATTAGTATAGGCTGCAGTAAGGGTCATTCTTGCTTGAATGGTATCCTAGAAAACGAATGGTCAAGATTCAGCCTTAGAAAAAAATTTCTAAATGTTGTAAGCAAATAGTAAGATGGGTTGCACCATCTTATTTGCAAACAGACTTCTCAGATCCTCAGAATGCAGTTAGTGTCTTGAAAAATTGGGAAATACCTCATGTTTGAACTGTGCTGAAGCAGAGCCTGAATTTGACTCCAGAACTGGACTTCTAGAGTTGCTTCAGAATTTATGTGTGCATAGTTTCTTTATGTTTGTCCTCCAAGTTAGCTGGAATGCCACTTTTGGTTCAGAAGCGTGGAGTCGAATTGTGAACGTAGCACTGTGCCAACAGAGCTATAAAACTTTTGGGTCAAAACACACATCCAGCTGACTTGGAGCACATGCATCATGGTACATATCTCAGAAAAAGTCTTTGCAGACATGATTTATTCAGTAATAAGACAAAATATAGCACTTTAGCACAAACTTTGGGCTGGAAAATTCAGGGAAATTTTTTTTTTAATTTGAGAAAAAACTACACAAATTTATTAAGGTGCGAGTGCCTCTGGAATAATCCAAATTGTTGTTCACACATCACATTTATTACTGTACTTGTAATTAATTCACTTCCATATTTTTAAATTAATTGCATATTTTACCACGTACATGCATGAAAACAAACCCTAAATCTAAACTAGAAAACCTAAAGGTTTGAACCTAAAAGTTCAAATTCTCTTCACAGTAACTGACTTAAAATTTCTTTTGTCAAAATTCTTTATCCTGTTAAAAGGCTCACACATGGAGCACCACAATATAAATATGTAAATTTGAAATGGTTATGTCATGCCTTTTTCAGCATCCTCTTAGGATAACCCTGTTACCTTGTTCTGTTTGTTGAAATGCAATAACAAGTATTGGTGGGAAACACAAGCCAACTCAAAGATGACTCATTATAAAACCACCGTAACCAAATTTGGTGTGACCTCCCAGTCATAGCACTGTCTGTCAGGGTGAGTATTAAGCTCTATAACAAACTATGTAGACCATAAACCTTTTTCAATGCCTGAGAAATAGAAACTAGTTTTAAGTCTTGCATATGTGATAGGAACACATTTCTTCAAGAAGATAACTGGAAGTTAACGTTTTTTTTTGCTACAGTCTCTGAACAAGCATAAAATGAAATGGATCCAGAGGTTAATTATGAGTTGCTTTGCATTTCTTCGAGGCTGTAACCTTGTAAAGGCACTCTAATAGAGTTTCAAGAATGTGACACATTTAATTTCATCACATGGATTACTTCAAACAAACTATTTTGAAGGAGGGTTAGGTTTTTCTGTTAAAGTTTGAATTTATTTACTTTTTTGGTGGCTTCTAAGTATTTTTCCCCTGGTCTTATCTCACACAAAACTTCAAAGAAAAACAATTTAAAAGCCATTATTGTGATCTGTGATGGGTTTTTTGTTTGTTTGTTTTTCTGTAGGGTTTCTTTTTTTTTTTGTGAAACAATATTTGCTGGAGTTTGTTTGTTTTCTTTTACTTGTTCCTGCTATCATGGTCAGACAAGAATTTATTTTCCGTCTCCCTCCCCTCTTCTTTGTATGTATGTATGTGTGTGCTCATGCTTCATTTTTGTGTCTCTCTAATGAATGTGGAAAAATTCCTAATTGTACCATCTCAGGGATCTCTTTTCAACAGTAGTTTCTCATATTCTCTTTCTTTTCCAGTATCATTTAAGGTGGGCAGGGGAAAGGTTTCTCTGTAAGATGAAGTATATGAACTCTATTAGCTTGAATGGTAGTTATTCACTTTATTACGGGGGATGGAAAGGGAATCTACTGTCTTTGAAGCATCAGTTCTAGTTTTGTGATGGTCATTCTGAGGTTGAGTAGACATCCTGGTCTACCTGTACCAGAACTGCATCACTATGGTTAAATATTATGAGTCATTACCTTGTTTCATGCTAACTGACCTCACTGATTTAGTCTCTTAATAATGATATACAAGAAGATGTTTCATCTATTCCTCTGAATTCTGTTCAAGCAAATATGGATCATACAATTTAATTTTGTCATAGTTTTGTGCATCAGTCCTAAACAATTTTAGTCATTCAGACAAGAAGGTAGAAAGGTGGGATTAAAACTTATTATATTTATAATTTCTACATTTCTGGTGTTATGTCTCTTTTAGCCCTTCAGTATTTCCTTTTTGCCTATGTCAAAGCAGTGAGGGCTTGCTGCCCTGCAAGCAAAGTGAGGTGAGCAAATTTAATGCAGCAGTAAGCAAGGACTTCCCCAAAAAGAAGTCGGGATGTCAGATGGCAAGTCTATATCAGGTTCAGGGCCAGGACCAGTAATCAGGAGCAGAGACAGTCCAACCATGACCTGGGAAGGCTTCAGTGCAGAGGCAGATTTGAGGCCAGGCCAAGGAAGCCAAGCCAGAGTCAGCACTGGGAGGTCCCAGACAGAGCACAAGCACAGTGCTGTGAAGCTGAAACCCAGCAAGGATGAGACCAGTGGTGTAGCCACAGCTTAATACTAATTTCCAAGGAAGAAGGGGCAAGACCTCAATTCTCCCATTTTTCACAACTTCTCTTTCACAGGACTACAGAATCACAGAATATGCTGAGTTGGAAGGGAGCCACAAGGACAATCTAGTCCAACTCCTGGCCCTGCACAGGACCATCCCCAAGAGGAACAGCATGGGCTTGCGAGTATCATCCAGATGATTCTGTCAGTCTCAGGCTTGATCCTGTGACTACTTCCCCGGGAAGCCTGTTCCAGTACCCAACCACACCCTGGGTGAAAGGACTTTTTCTGATATCCAACCACTTATATCTCCCTGTACTCAAGTAGGTCCCTCACTTTAAAAAGACATGGAGGTGCTGAGGCATGTCCAGAGAAGGGCAACAGAGCTGGTCAAGATGAAGAGAGAAAGTCATATGAGGAATGGTTGAGGGAGCTGAGGTTGTTTAGCCTGGAGAAAAGAAGGCTCAGGGAAGACCTTTTCAACCTACCTGAGAGTAGGTTGTAGCCAGATGAGGATCGGCCTCTTCTTCCAGGCAACCAGCAATAGGACACAAAGACGTAGGCTCCAGCTGTGCCAGAGGACGTTCAGGTTAGACATCAGGAAGAATTTCTTCACAGAAAGGGTTCTTAAGCATTGGAATGCGCAGCCTAGGGAGGTAATGGAGTCACCATCACTGGTGGTGTTCAAATAACCAATAGACATGGCACTTGGTGCTATGATTTAGTTGACATAGTGATGTTTGGTCAAAGGATGGACTTGATGATCCTGGAGGTGATCCTTAGTGATTCTGTAAAATGAGCCTGTAATAGGATCCAGCTCAACTTTTGAAAATTTATTCCTTCTGCACTTTTGGTTTATTGTATGCACAAAGATATTTATTTAGAGTTACTTCTTTTGGTTTTTAGTTTGTTTCTTTTGAGAAGCTTTGCACGTCCCTTGAGAAATCATTGCTTAAAAAAACACTGAGAAATTCACAGTGTGAGAAGTTAAGGAAAAATCATCTTCAGTATATATAGGAAAAGTAAAAGAGTGTGCTGCATAAAAACTCAGGGTTTAAAACAGGAAACTATGAGTTTCAAAGAATGATATTTGTACATTCTAATAGAGTCTTCTAATATTTTAAAGCCTTCTGTTTGATTAGTGAATGAAGAGTTATTGAACATAGTTATCAAAAAGTCATGAAGAAATTTATATTTCTTTATCTTAATTTACTAAAAGCTTATATAGCTGCAAAGTATCATTTGTCCAACAATGGTATGGAAATTAGTTTTTCTTCTCTTCTTTTCCTCACTAGGTTTGTATAGAGGTGTTTGAAACATTGAAAATTACCTGCTTTAACAAGAATGTTAAATTTCATTAATTAGTATTAAAGCTGCAAAATATCAAATAAAAGAGACAGTAAGGTTTAATGGGATTATTTTTACTCTGGGTAATGTATCTTCTTGTATTCCTGTCCAATTTTAGGCCTTAGAGATACCTTTACAATTTAGAAAAATGCAAGAATAAGTATCCTGTAGTAAAGGACACTTGTCTTACCTGATAGAAACATTTTAAACATAGAGAACTCTGAAGAGAAAATTCTGTTTTGTTTTGCACTCTTTCTTTATACACACACACATGTAAGTTTCATTTATATGTGCTTTTCATAATTGAATATAATTCTGTATAGCATGTGTATTTTATATTTAATACAATATAAAGTTACAAAATTCTAAAATATTTGTATTTTTTTAAATCAGTTTATATTCAAACATATGGTGATTTATAGCTTTTGTTCTTGGCACTTTTAATACTGTAAGCCATAATATAGCACCTATACTTTAGATAGTAGGATGCAGTTTTATTGAGAAATTATTCTGGAAACTAACACAGTCAAGCTATTTTACTGAAAGGCAAATTGTTGGAAGATTTTTGTACTTTGATAGGGATTTCTTTGACAGTCAGTGAATGAATAGGGTCAATAATCTACCATTGCTTCATAATAAAAAGATCTCTAGTATTTTAAAACCTCCTGCATTTTCTTACTTTTTTTTTTGATTCTGTATCTGGTGTTAGTCAATAATATTTCTCTTTTGCCTTTGAGTAGCACATTTCATTACAGATAAATGTGTAACAGTACCATAATTTCAAAATTACATCGAATCATAGTGCTCAGTAGGAGATTAGTGCATTTCTATGAAGCAGAACTGTTTCTGTTGTATATTTGCAATTAATGAAGAGAAACCAAAATAAAATGAGACCAGTGTGAGTAATAAAATCTCTCCTACCTGTGTACTAACTCACTAAGATTGCTTTTCTGAAAGATGTGTTCTGGAGTTACTGCATTAAAGGGGAGACTATTCGGAAACTGAGGATCATTGTATAATATAGCATGAAGGTCACAGTATTCTCCTTTTTCATGGTCAGTGGTACTTGCAACTAAAAATAGTGATATGAATCTGTGAGAAACAGCAGCAGTACTTTTTAATCCAAAACAGTAAGGCCAAAACAATAGAGAAAAAGTATTCTCAAATATTAGGCTAATTTGCTTCTTGTCTTTGATGACCCAGTTTTAAGCCCTCTTTCATCTTTGAAAGAAGAGCTGGGATAGCATATTCTCCTATCTAATGTTGGTTTTGGTTGCTAGTTTAGATCTGAGCGTTAGAGAGATGGTTTTACAACCTTCTACTTTCTTAACCAGTAGTTGCTGCCAGTATGTAAACTATTAAGTTCCTTAGAGAGATGATAGCTAACATAGGACAGAGTGGCTTTGCTTCCTCCTTTCTTTTTGCCTGGGTTATTGGCAATATATAAAATAACAAGATCAGATATTTTTCTGCTCAATGTCTGAAAACAACATGGAAAAAATTATACTATTCTGCTAAATTATACTAATTTCTGCTCTGAAATAAGAGTCAGTTTAGCATTTTTTACAATGGAAATAATGTTTTGCATTTAAGGTTAGTTGTTCTAATTATATTATCTTTAATAAATTAACATTCAAGAAGTTAGTTCTAATTTAAGTCAAATTCAAGCAAAATTCAAATTGCCCCTTTTTGAGTATATTGCTTGTTGCCAAGACATAAAACATACATACATAAAGGCTTTACTTCAGCTTTATTTGTGATATAGGATGAAGAAAAATTTGACAAAAAGTTATGCAGGTTGGCTAATTAGAATAAATTTGGATATATTCAATGTATTATTAACATACTTGTTATTTTAATCCAACAAGTGTTTATTCAGGTCTGTATTTAACTATTATAAATCCAGAACAGCAAATAGCAGAAAAAAATCAGAAAGAGGAAAAGCAAACATAGTTTAAAATATCAATTAAAAGATAGCTAATCCATCAGCACACTCTTTTTACGTTACATTTGCTATTTATTCTTGGTTAGGTAGATGAAAAACCCGTCCTAGATCCAATTTCCCTGAGAGATGTAGAAGGTCATCAGATCATAGTATACTACAGACCATTGAGTGGAGTTTTGATATACATAACTTTACTCAGTGGATTTATAAATTTTAGAAATGCTGTATCATCTCCAAAAAAGCATTTCCCCACAGAGAAAGCTCAGAAATATCTGAAAGCTGAAATCTAAATACATCCCGCTACCTTTGAAACAAAAGGCAAAGTAGTCATTGTCCAGGATAATAAGCTTGAGCCGAACATCCTTGCTTGAATTATTCCAGCCCCAGAACCATGCTCATACAGTCAAACTGGTTTCAGGATTTGAATTATTATTTTAAGATTATTTTCTGTGCCATGCACTGTGCTTTGTAAGATGCCTTTAGAAATGTTCTAAATAACTACAGCATTGCAAAGTGCAGATATGCTTTAAACAACCAGACAAAGAAAAATGGCTAACCTTTGAAAGCATCCTTGATGACTTTCCAAATTAGATATCTCATACTATTCTTTCTATTATTCTGTTCTATTATTCTGTTCTGTTTTTATTATATGCCCCTACATGCCAGTAACTCTAAACATGCCTTTCTTTACCTTTTNTAAACAACCAGACAAAGAAAAATGGCTAACCTTTGAAAGCAGCCTTGATGACTTTCCAAATTAGATATCTCATACTATTCTTTCTATTATTCTGTTCATGGAGGTTTTTATTATATGCCCCTACATGCCAGTAACTCTAAACATGCCTTTCTTTACCTTTTCTTATAATGGATGAGATTTAAAATCCTGAATGTAGAGAATAGTAGATGCACATTAATAGTAAATGTTCAGAAAAAGAAAATAAAAGAATAAAAAGAAAAATCACAGAATGATTCATTCTTTTATGGGTTATCAAAATTATTTACAGCTCAGAGTATGTATGCAATTGCTGATACACTATAAACTCTGCAGGAACAAAGTTGTCAGACTTGCTTAGTCTGGAATTTTCTTGACCTTTCTGGAGCTTGGTTTTAACTTTTTAAGCTGTTGTTAGTAACAAATCCGCTAAGAAGCAGTTTGCAACAGACTGTTTCCGTGGAGAAGACCCCACGAGGAA
>WEIV01021114.1:84660-113795 GCA_013390005.1 Calyptomena viridis
AAGGAAAATATTATTTTCCTGTCACTTGCATTTCTCCAATGTAATGAAAGCACTCTGGAGAGTAAAGAAAGGCAATGTGTTTTTCTTTTCTAAGAGGCAAGTATAAACACCAGAAGGAGCTTTTGTTCTTGTCAGGAGAATGACAACTGTGAATATTATTCTGAACTAAAACATATGAAAATGCACATTATTCAAAATCTGATCTAGTCTACTGAAAGACATGTTGTGCGAGGGACTGATGGAAAGGCAGAGGGTTCATTTTCAAGGTAGCCTGAGACCAAACCGATTCAGTGATGACAAGTTATTTGAAAAGGGTTTTATCATTTTCAGCATAATAATGGCATTTATTCTAATATCACAAAGCAAACAAAAAGGTATTGAAATCTTAACCTTTTCATTCTGTCCTCCTGCCACACTTTTACTGTGTTGAGTTCAGGAAGTAGGAAGATGATTTTCAGTGATTTTAAAACAACCCAGTGGATATTTGGATTCATTTTGAGGGATAAATGACAAGACAAACTTTTCTAGATTAATAAAAACAAAATCAGTACAATTTGGGGGGCAATATCACATTTTATTTTTATGTGAGATCTTAAAATAGTTTGAACAGACTGTTTAAGTGAAATCTGAAATGGATATAAACAATACCAGTTCAGCTCTCCTTAAATATTGCATGGTATATGTGGCAAGGTGAAAATGCAATTGTTCTCAACAATTTCACCAACACTTGTAACACATAGCTTTTAAATTTTCAAAACAGTTTTTGAAAATTAAATTAACTTTTTTGTTATTGTTTTTGTTAGTATTTTCTTTTTAAAATGGGCTTCTTCTAGTCAAACTCTAATCTTTTTTGTAAACCCACAAATTTTGCTTTGATAGAGTTTCAAATTTTAAATAGAAAAAGAAAAAAGAGTAAACAGTATTCTTCCCCATGTTTGAAGTTTACATGGAGAATTATCAAGCCAAAACACAATACTTCCAGTGCCCAGAGGTTTGCACAGTGACTAAGGATGTAGAGATATAAAAGAATAAAACCAAACCCCAACCAACGAAATCCAAAACAGAACAAAAACAAAAATGAAAAACATACATTGTTAAAAAGTGGATATTAAATGAAGTAATAATTTTCTTTGAAATGGTAGATCAAACAAGGTAAAAGACAGCTTTAAAAGGATATCAATTTTTTAAATGGGAAACTATCAAGCATAGTCAATGGAGGGACTTGGCAATTTGGATGCTGTTTAGGAGTTTTATTGTTTGTGTGGTCCAGGTGCATCCTCTCTCCTAAGATGATTATTTAGATCTATATTGAGCTTTTGAGTACTTCAGGTTGCTCTTGCTCTTTGAGATGGGTTTGGCTATGTTTCTTGTTTGTTTTTATTATGTTGTATTCAGCATATTTATTTTGTGACATATATATTTAGTTTGTGTTCAAACATTTAAAAATATTACACCCATTGTATAAAATATATGACATTCACATTAATTGTCCTTAGATCCTTAGATGCAACCTATTTACAGACTACTGGTAAACAAAAAAACCAAAACCTCTAATATATACTGTGTGGAATAATGTTGAAACAAATTGAATCATCAAAAGTGTATAGGATAAATTAGTGTGTAATGTTTTATGTATGTATTAATAAGAATTTTAAAAGTATATCTGTAATGATCAAAACCCAGCCTAAACACAAAACCCGTCCCTTATTGCATCAGAGGTAAAAATACTTGTATTCCTTCTTTTTTTTTGTTGGTTTTTTTTTTCCCCCGGTTTTTTTTTGTTTGGTTGGTTTTTTGTTTCTTGTTTTTTCCACTTCTTTCTCTCTTGGGGGCAATATGCAGATATTTTAAATTATGAATTGCTGTTGCAGACATCCAATAATTATACATTTCATTTCACGCTAATTTTTTGCACGTGCACAGTTTTGTAATTGCCCTTTGGTGCCTTGATAGTAGCAAACTTCGGGGAAATGTTGAAGTTTTGATGTTGATTTACATATCCTTACACCTTCGGGAAAGTCTTTATCCAATATGATTTTTAAGTACATCAGTTCTCAAATTGCATTTGTCACAACTAGGTAACTGCTTGTTTTCTGTTTCCTTAGAAAAGAAATTCAGAGCTCGTAATTTTAAAAAATCCATTTAGAAGATATGCATTTATGGGATTAAAATAACAGATTAATATTTTGTTTATGAATAAGAAACTGTTTATTATTTAATGTATGTATTTTATGTATTATTTTGATGTATTTGGAATCATGCTTAGTCTATTTTTCTGTTGGTTTTAAGAATGTTTTGAAGGATAATAGATTATCACAAATATAAAATAGATGCAATTTTATAAAATTATAGTATAGGATTTAATGCATTTTTGCATGAATTATAGGAGGAAAGGGCCAATATTTTCCCTGCCTTTTTGAGTTTTCACCTTTAAAATCTCAAGAACAAAGTGCTGGGAAAATTAGTTTTTAAAGCTTTCCTAGATTCAGAGCATCATACTCAAATTTTAAAATTAACAACAACAGAATCCTATTAAAGTTTTATGAGAGAACAAAAGAACTATAGAAATACATCATAATACTGATAAACAGTATGGTTTGTGAGATCCTCCAAGAAACTAAGGAAATGCTTGTCCTTGAAGGGTAGGAACGAGCAGGATAATAGTGAATGAGATTATTTGCAGTTGTCCATGGCACAAATATAACCACTGAGGTTTCTGACTGCCATCTAGCAATCCCCCGGTGTTTAGAACTCTGTAATTTAGAAACACTAAACTGAGAAATCTGCTTTGTCAAGATCACTTAGTTTACAACATGAGATTATCAAATAGAGATTTAAAAGCGCATGAAAACGAACAACAGAACCAGTTGGTTTTGATGGGGAATATAGAATGTCACAAATGATAAATACAAGCAGACATGTATATACTGTTTAGCAAATCTCTCTTTGCTATAGACAGTAATTGTATACAGTTTTTTAATTCTTCATAGATGTTGGTCAGTGTAAATCATTCCAAAGGGACAGATTTCAATGTCACAAATGTAACATTCAAATTTCAGTCCTAAAAATGTTATCATTTAGCACAATTTTTATCAAGAAAATTCAACAAGGTTTTGGAGTATTTAATGAGTTATTAACATTGATTGAATTTAATATTTCCTAATTCTTAACAAATCTACCTGCTTATTTTCTCATTTGAGAGAATATAGAGAGGTTGAAATTATTGCTGAAGTAAATTCTGTTTCTGAAAAAATTGTGATTATATATTTTTTTAAAAAATACATGCCTCTATGCACTCATTGAACTCATACTTTAAACGATCAAACTTAGTATTATGATTGTTTTCTATTCCTGACCTTACTTCCTTAAAAGGTGGGCAAGCTAAACAGTAGACTTTTCCACTAGAGTATAAATTGATTTTTATGCATATAATATTGATAGACTAGAATTTTGCACCTTAATTTCTTTGTTTGGATCTTGAAATATTATCATTTGGGGACATTTATTTTAGGATGTTTATATTTTTAAATATATTTTAATTTCTTCTTCCTCCCATTTTTTTCTAGGGTGGGTGCAAGTGTACAGTTTTCCTGTGAGGATAACTATGTGCTTCAAGGTTCTAAGAGCATCACTTGTCAGAGAGTGACAGATACACTGGCTGCCTGGAGTGACCACAGGCCAATTTGCAGAGGTAAGTGCTATTTTTTGGAATTTTTCCTGAAGTTTGGAGGCGGAATTTGGAATTTCTGCTTAAACATGCAATGAAACAATGCTCGAAACAAGCAAAAAAGGGACCTAAATCTCATTTATATACATGTCTATATGATTATATATATGTAAAAAGACCTTTATGTAGCTTGAAGCATGCAATCAAAGATGTAGATCAGGGAGCTAATTTCATTTAAATTGTTTAAATTTCACTTCTTCTTGTCCTGTTAAACTTATGTTAAGTAAAACTCGTTAGGCTTATGTTAACCTTTCCTAATTATATTCCTAAATAGGAGCTCCTCGCTACCATATTTTGTTCACATCAGTCCCAGATATTTACCTAGTCCTCATATTTCAGTAAATTTTTCTCATTCATCTCTTTTGCGCAACTTTACAAATGATCTAACCTTCTAATTCATATCTAAATGTTTTCCCATTATGTCTAGACTAATATACGAGACCTGCTTTTAAGGAGAAGCAGAAGTGGCTTTTTGTTTGTATGTTTTTCCATTACAATCTAGTGCCTGTAATAAAAACACAAGAAAATACATAAATGCTGCCAAAGTACACTAGAATTGAGATATATGGGAAAAATAAAGAATACATCTTTATGAACACAACTTTTCTTTTTCTTTTTGTCTCAGTGGAAAAATTAATTTGGGTTACACATTTGGATTGTACATGTTAGTGACAGTCTTGACCACTGAAATGTCCTTGCCTTGCATTCTCCTAGGATGAGACAACCTAGTCAGGACAGACACTGAAAAACAAGGCAAAACACTATCAAACTGTTTGAGATATTTTTATTGTCATTTTGAGGTAGATTAAAGTGACACTTTTTGTATTCACAAAAATCTTACACTGAATGCTGGTTACCAGGACAGGAAATATTATTTGTTTTAGAGACTGTGGAGGGAAGGATTTGCAACACCTGGACCTAAACTTTTGCTTGTTCAAGAATGAGCTAAGGCATAATCTCGCTTATATAAAACTCATATACTACTTTAAAAAGTTTTCATTGCCTAGTGATTTCATAATACCAACTCTGGGGTTTTTTCTCACATTGCCGGAATAGATTTTTTTCAGATGTATAACCACATATGTGATTTACTTGTAAATTATGCCACCTTCATGTAAAATGGTGGATTGGACCTACCCAAAAGCTAAACACTAACCTGGATACACACTCACACATCCCCAACAGGTTGGGGAAGAGACCTGGCAGAGCAAAAGCTGAAAACTTGTGAGTGGACATCAAGACAATTTAATAAATGCATCAAAACTGTACATCCAACCAGAGTAAAATAAGGCTTTTATTCACTACTTCTGACTAGTGGGCAGATAGTTATCCATTTTCTTGAAAGTCAGGTCTCAGTACAACTGATGGTTACTTGGGAAGACAAACCTATAACCATGAAGGTGCCTGCTTCCTCCTTCTTTCCTTGTGTTTTTATTGCAGAACCTGTTGTGGTATAGGATATTTGTCAGTTGGCATCAGCTGTCCCAGCTGTGTCCCTCTGAAATTCTCGTGCATGACCAGCCTACTTGCTGAAGGCTTTGATATTGTGCAAGCACTGCTTAGTGGTAGCCAAAACACTAGAATGTCAACACCATTCTAGTTACAAACCTAAACTACAGCATCATATCAATTACTGTGAAGAAAGTTAACTCTATTTCAGTCAGACCTAACAAAAAATTCTTTAAGGACAGCTCATGGATTAATTATTATGAGCTGTATATGTAATATAGTACATATACATGTAATAACTAGACAGTCTAAAAAGTAGTTGGAAAAAATTAGATAAGTCATAGCCCCTACTCTTTCCAGAGCAGAAAAATAACTGTTATTGGTGTCTCTTGAACTCAGTGTCTCTGTAGCTCAGTCAATTTAAACGAAAAATCTAAATATACCCTTTCAGTACTTGGTTTCATAGTACTGCAGAATAATGTCTTCATGCGATTCCACTGTTCACTTCTGTCTGGTGGGGTTTCATAAATCTCTTGAATTTATTCTTATTTGTTAATACACTGCAGAAATTAGCTGAAGTAATCCATGAATGATAAAAATAGTGCTCAGGAGAAAGGGACTCTTTGCTGCTGAATTCTCTTTGTATTATTACTACTGTTTGCTATATCTTTCAATTTATTACCTGCAAATATCTCTAATGCTTTACTCCCTCCTGTAAACTTCTAAAAAAATAGGATAAATTAGTCCTGTACTTTCATTAAAACCTCAGTTGGGAAAACAAGTTACTTTCTTCAAACACACTTCCAAAATTGGAACGAAAATTTCACAACAGTCTGGCTAAATCATCTACTCTGTGTATGTGATTTGTTTGTTTCTGCACACAGATTAACATCGCTTCAGCTGAATGGTGTATAATTCTTGGTCAATATTATGATGCATATGGTGCATGTTTGTGGATGGTGGGAAGTGAAAGAAAAAAGTTTTATTTGCAGTCAGTATTACTTCCAATTCCTTTACTGATCTTCAGTATTCCAGTATTCATGATGCTCATGCCAAGCCTTTAATAATAAAATACACAGTACAAAGAATTGTTTTATCACATTTTCTAAATTATTATCAACTTGAAGTGGAAAAGCTGATTAACTGAACACAACTGTGGGCACAATGACATTATGTGTACAAGACTTACTGAAGAAGCTGACATTTGCATTTACCCCAGAATGGTGACTAACAAAGTTCAGAATCTCTGAATCTTATGAATAATAACAGAACCATCTCACTGTTGTCAAATTCATGATCTTACTTGAAAGGACACAGCAGTGCCCCGGGGTGCCCTGGGGCCCCAAGAGCAGCAGAGTCTGCCCAATGTGAGGGTGCAGCTCAGGGTCCACCCCACTGCCCACCTGGGTCACGGGCGGGGGGGGCGAGAGGCAACAGAAATCGCCACAGAAACAGAAAGTTGCTAATGTAAATGTTCCCAGTTTCCTTGAATTTCACACAAAAACTGTACAACCATCCATTCTTTTTTTTTCTGTAAGCAATATATGAGGCTATCTAGCATTTTTTTATGTGATGTTTTGCAGTAGCTCCATTTCCCTAAACAGACCTCTGGGCTTCAGTTGTTGCTCTTGCTTGGCTTCCTCTGACCCTCCTCGTTTTTTTTCCTTACCCTCTAAGTTCAAATAGGAGAAAGATAAGAGGAACAGCTTGACTGAAAAATGTCCCTGAAAGGGAGATGTTTCAGCCTTTCTTTGCATATAGCTAGAGGAGGGACAAGCTGTTTTCAAAGGCTTGTTGCTACAAAGTTGCACTTCTGGATTAGTTCCTCCTGTAGCAGTCTTTGTGCAGGAGGAATTGAATATAAATTAATAAATATTAATTCTCTTCTAGTTACAGTGCTAGAGGTATGGTGCTTCTACCAGTTACTACAATGTAGAAAATGTCCTCTATTTCAAATCCTATGAATCTGCTCTTATTATTCTAGCAATTAAAAGAACATATTTTCCTTAATAGAGTGACAATAGGCCGGGCCTTCTGTGTTGGTAGTAGGTAGCATACAGCGACAAACTTAAATGTGATTAGTTCTTTAGTAACACTTAGGGACATGGTTCAGCGGTGGATTTGACAATGGTAGGTTAATGCTTAGACTTGATGATTCTAGCTATCTTTTCCAGTCTAAATGATTCTATGATTTTACTTTTTTTTTCCATGTTAAGCATAGGCAGCTTGTTAATAACTGTTAGTGATGCTTTGGTAGAATTACCTACATGGATGAGGGGGCTTTTTGCTTCTACTAAGATTGTTCCGTAAGATTTCCATGTGATATGTCTGAGTGAAATTCATGGAAAACTATTAAGACAGGTTTTAGCATAAATATATAATAATACAATGGTTAGGGTTTGGAGGAACCTCAAAGATCATCTAGTTCCAACCCCCTGCATATGCAGACATTTTCACAGAAAACTGAGTCCTGGCAGAGTCAATCTATACATAAAGTTCTCAAACTCTAGTCTTTAACACAGTAACAAGGATGAAGTGCTAGTAGCAGATTGTGACGGAAGGATGGATAATCTGAGAGTCATTTTCCACTATTATACTCTTATTTGTACCAATCACACTTCTATCCATGGAGAAGAGCAGGTTCCCTCACGGAAGTTTGTATTTCATTCTTCAGAATGCAGGTAGCCACAGAGAAAGATGAAAACTAAAATTTTCCAAAGTACCAGAAATATGTTGGGTATTTTATTCCAATATTCAGAAAAATAATCATTAAGGTTTTAAAGAATCTAGTCATTCCTTCTTCCTGTACCGAAACTTAAGTAACTAAAGAGTCTAAATTATATCAGAACTTAAAAGAAGTGATGCAGATAGATTCTGAGATTCAGAGATTTGTATCTAAGTACTTAGAAATAATATGATCTAGAATCTCAGTTTTAGCATGTTGCCACAGTGCTGTAGTACCATAAATCTGACAGTGACATTTCCAAATATTTTGAGTCCTATAACTACATTTATGTAGTTATTTTTTCTTCCAATCTTGGAGAAATTACAAAAGAGAGCACGTACTGGGCCTTCTTACATTCAGACATAGAAGGCTCCCTCTATGTAAATCTCTCTCTAAAGACAATATTGATACGATAATTCTGAGAATTTATTTTACATAAAATAAGGGTACAGTAATGTAAATGTTGGGCTGATTAATTGAAAAGTGCTTGTTTCCTTCCTCTGTAGGTCATTTTTCAGAATTTTTTTGTTTGGCTCAAACATCTTCAAGGGCAAATTATTATAGAATATTGTCAGCATAAGAATACTTTTGTGGCAGGTTGTTACTAATGATGTGGCAAATTTATAATAATTATATTAAACAAAGCAACCAATCAAAAGCAATCTAATTTGTTGTTTATCATTTTAGCTAGAACATGTGGTTCTAATTTACGTGGACCGAGTGGCATTATCACATCACCAAATTATCCAGTTCAATATGAAGACAATGCACACTGCGTGTGGGTCATTACAACAACTGATCCAGAAAAGGTATGCTTTTTCTTTTTGCCTCAGTTCAAATGGTAGAATTTTAAAAATATTTCATATATTTTTTCACAACTCTATGAACATATGTATGTTCATTTAAACACAAAAATGACCAAAGTAGAGATGTTAAGAAAATACATTGGACACTAGAAAAAAAAATAGAAGATGCAATAAGTATGAAAATTTCCACTCAGACTAATAGGTCTGATTTAAAGTTTCCAAGTTTTAAATACATTTTCTGATGAAATACATAAAATCATAGTCAAAATATTACATTTCTAAATGAGTTAATGGTGAGTTTTTCAAGTTGCATCTGGATACTTGAATCTTGGCGTAAAAAACAGATACACATCTTAAGTATTTTGACAGATTTTAAGTGTTTTATTGCCTGCATCATTCTCTTTTCAATCCACCCTTTTCCAGTAATGGTTCTAAATACATAACTATGAATAATTATGCATAAGATAGCAGTCATAATTAAGTATTCTTCTGCTGCAGTGTACTGAGATGCATTTTCCCTTGTGTTTCCGTAAAATCAGTAAATGGCAGACACACCCTAAAAGAGTTAATGAGCTCCTTCACTTATATTTTACTTTTTTGTAGTGAAGTGCTGAATAAATGAGTACAATAAGTTGAAAAATGTATAATCTATACGTACTTTCATAATTACCAAACATGTATTTCCTGTGAAGATTTTGAAGACTGTATTTCTGACTTCTTCAATGTAGTTGAGGGAAAAAAGTTTAACTTTCTCTCACCATGTTTAGCTACAGAAAGGATCAATTCACTGCATGCTTTCATTGCATATTTTTGAGATGTAAATATTGTTTATCTGCAATATTGTGCTCACTTTTTCTCAAAGAGGATTCAGTGCCTCACTAGAGGTATGTATTCAGGAAAAACAGTCAACAGTACAAAACTATCACATTGTGTAAGATTTTAATATAGCAGGACTTCTTTGAAGAGAAAGGGCTATTTTCAGTTCCAAACTGAACTGTTATATTTTATTTAGGATAGCCATTTGAAGTGAATATTTGTCATGGAATGACCTGTGACTTGAAAATCATTGCATTTTATAGAAATTATGAAATCACTTTGCATTTTTAAATATGGGAAAACATTTAAAATGCAGAAAATGTCTGAAAATTTCCTGTACTCAAATTTATATTCTGTAACATGTGATCTTGTTGATTTTTCAAAAGGCAGTATATTTTTATAAGAAAAAATTCAAATGTGCACCCAAAGACAGTAAGTGAAATTACTCCTAATACAAGAGAGGCTTGGAATCTTAATGCTTTCTTTATTCAATTCATTTTCATTTTTCTCCCCTTGGCTTTTCAAGAATTCTAATTAAGGAATGTTTTTCATATTTGTAATAAAATGAAGATGGCTGTCTCCCTGCTGATTACAAGAAAGTTTATCCATAATAATGGAAAAATTACTGACTATGCAGTATTATTAGAGGTATTATTAATGTATTATTAAACTGTACAGTGTATCTATTTTCTATGGAGGCTCAGACTTACCTGTGAAAAACACTAAACCCCCATCTACTACAATAATATGCACGTTCAGTTCATTCTATACAATATATTTTTGTCAATGAATTTAGGATTTTAGTAGTGCAGACCTAAATGAGATTGGCATGGATTAATTTATTATTCTGTTCACTAGACTAAGAAAGCATTCACTCTTAAGTAGTATTCTGTGGGTGGGTTCATCAGTTCATCAGTCACAAGAATATACAGAAGGAATTGCATACCCAGACAAATCAATTGTCTTATGTTCAAAATTAAGAGATATGAATGCAATGCCTGGAGCTTTCACTCAGAAAAAAAGGCTGCACTGTTACATCCAGCTGAGTGGAAGGTAAAGAGACAGACTGACAGACACAATGTAAGAAAAAGAGGCTGAACTTGTAAGTCTTTCAGTTCCAGACAGGATCATCGATAGTGATTGAAATGTCTTGTAAGTAATCTTGGATTTGTCTAGCAGTGCAACAAAGGAAGATAATTTTCTTGATTTCATGTAACTTAGAAAGATGGATATTTGCTTTAGGACCATGATGGCTGGGAATGTGAAGTCTTAAAATCAAACATAATTAAGGTTTACAGTATCTTTAGGTATCTTTCACATAAAGCCAACACCGTTGTTTTGTATTGTGTTCAGTTCTGGGCCCNTTATTAGTATGTTTCAATACAATTCTGATGTTGGGACTTCTATCCCCAAGTAACTGTATCTCAAGTTAACACTACCCTTTCGTATAATAAAAGATAGGAAAGAAAATCCTTTTACTTTACAGATTATCTCACTGAAATGTATCTTGCTAGCATTTTGAAGTCTATGAACTTTAAAAAAGTCAGTTACAAAAATAATTTTCAAATTTACAAAACAATGCACTGATTTTAAGATATACTGAAAGTTTTGCAGATTTTCATCCCTGACTTTTCTTGGAGTTATGAATGACAGAACACTTGACAATTGAGCTGTGTATTGAATGTTTGAGTTTTAAGATTAGACTGGGGAGTTGTAATAATCTGCCAGTTGCAGGGGAATTTAGATTTTTTGTCTTGGTCTGCAAAAGCAGAAAAGGGAAACGGTTCAAATATACCTGGAGTGAGATTAAGACAAAAATGAGGTCAGATGTCAGTAACCAAAATGATAATTCACTTTTACTCTCTATTTAAGATGAGAGATAGGAGGAAAAGAAGAAAGTAGGAAAAAGCAAAAGGTAATTACAAAAAGCAAGTGATAGTCACCACTGTGGATCTTACTTTTCACCAATTCTTTACAGGAGTTTACTCTTTTGACTGTCAGATTTGAAAATATTTATCAGAATTCTTAGGGTCCTGTTTGATTTTCATTTCCAAGATGGCAAACATTTCATACCATGTTGCTACTATGTATTTTAAATCACTTTTTATTTAATGGTGAATTTTTGACCTTTTGTCATGTTAGTTTGCACATAATATTTTACAAGATAACACAGTGATTTCTCTTAAATTTACATTCAGTGCAGTTGAAGTGGGATAGTCTTGTTAAAGTCTAGAAAGTCTAGTTTCTAGACTTTGCACAAAAAAAAACAAACAAAAAAACCCGATCAACCAACCAATCCTCCCCCAAAAAAGACCCACCAGGCATATTTCAAAGTGTAAATATAAAAACAAACAAAAAAAAAAGACACATAACATTTTCCAAATTTTGTATTCTGGTGTGTGTGTGAGGAATAAAAACAAATGAAAGCAAATTTCAACTTACTATAGGGACAGTAGCATAGTTCCAGGTCTTAAGCAACCATATCAAGATCATTCTTAGATAAATCTTTTTCTAACATTTATTTCCCTTTTTTTTAAGCAACGCAAAAATCTAAGTTAAACTTGTTTCTTCTCCTGTTCAAAGGCATTTCTGTTAATGCTCTGGTTATTTTGAAGATTTGATTTTCTTCCATAAATATTTATTGGTTTCCTCTGTATTTCACTATTGTAGCTTTTGATCAGCATCCTACTGAGTCAATTATTAGACTTTTAGTACTTGCAAATACAACTTTACGATGCTCTTCTGACTCTGTCAAGTACATGCTGTAATTCTGCATTGTTTTAGTTGTTCTGTTACGCAGTTTCTTAACTTATTAGAATCGTTTACTTTGAACTGTTCTTCTGAGGTCTTACCAATCTGCTGTCTTTATCTCTCTCTTGCTGTCAGTATAATCACTTCAGAATGTTCTAAGCATGTCTCTATCCCTTGCTGTTTCAATTCATTCTCCAGACTGTGTATTTTTTTCTGAAGCCTTACTGTCTTAGATTTCCTGCTGCTTTTACTATTTTCTGGTAACATTGCAAGGGTTCCTTTTTTCAGCCCTTGTGTCTACAGGAGGGCAAGATTTCGTGTTGTTTCAGCAATGATACCTAATTTTGCACAATATTTTTCTGACTGATTTTCTGACAACTTTCTCCGTTACAAAATAAAAGTTATTCATTGCAGTCGCCATTATTAAAGAAATTACTATGAATTATAGGGAGAGTAGGAAACTTCACATACAGTTGGGGGTTTTTTCCCCTGTTTATTTTTTCTTTATTTTTAGGTATTCTGCATAAATTATCTATATGCAGACCCTGTGCAACCCTGATAGGGTTGATAATGAGGATGCCATAAACACACATTTACTGCACAAGGAGACAGGGGCTACAGAATATTTTATGCACCTACAGTTCTGTGTTACCTCACAGGGCATGGTTATTTGCCTTGCCCTGGGACATGAGTAGTCAGTGTTTCTTTGTGTATGGTACTCACTGTTGATCTTTTCTTGTAAATCTTTTCTTGGGAACCTCTTCTGCTGGGAAAATGTCAGCTGATAACTTACAGGTAAATAATAGGAAATTCTAAGAAGTTCACAGATTGCATAGTGAAGTGTGTGTATATATAGGTAAAAAATCAGCTTATTCTAGACATATATTATTATTTTCTGAAAATTATTACTATTCCTTTCAGTTTGCTTTACCAGTACTATAGAGTTTTCTAAACAAATAGAAGCCTCCAGGTATTTACATAATAAATTTTTTTCAGTACTTCTTTTAATTAGCTCGCTTTAATGTATTACTTAGCAGGAGCTTCATATTAAAGAGCTCTTGAAGGTATGATAAATGAAGGCATAGTAAATAGTCCTCCAAAAATAAATGGAGGACCAAATCATCACACGTATGGTAGAATGTGCGAATCACAAATTTCAGGAAGATTGTGTTAAAGGGGAAGGATATAGGTAATTCTATTTATTGGAATTTTTACTTAATCTTAAAAATATGATTGGTTTTGCAGTAAGTTATTATAGAATTAAAAGGTTTTTGAAGTGTCATGTGGCAAAAATGGCACTGGAGCTAATATGATAGCTGAGATAGCATAGGAAAAGCAAGATGCAAGGGTGCACTATGTGGCTTGTATTGACTCCTCCATAATTTAAAACATGTAAGTGCACTGCTTAAATTAATTTCACTCCTTTAGGGTTTTTCTATCTTCAAAGAAAACACCTCAAGGGGTTTTGTAGCCCATTTAAGATGAATTTTTTCTTTTGGATTTCATTAAATAAAGAAAAGCTAGATGGTTCAATGCTTACCATGAGAGGTGGACAGTGAACTTCTCATATATGTAAAAGTATGTATATATCTGTTTTCAATATGAAAGGTTGCTAATGCCTAATAAAATAATGTTTTATAATTTTAGAAGTGTAATTAAATAGTTTGGTCGGAGCTGTTTAGAAAACACAGAACTTGAAGTAAATAGAGACAAAAATTTTGGTTCTAAAGTGTGATCTCAACAAGAATCAGAATCAGATTCTCAGCAAGGTAGGCATAAATGCCTCTGCTGTGTATTGTGAAAGGAGTTAACATAGATTAGCATACTGATTTGTCAGCTACTTGATCCAAGAGAGATGAAGAGATGGATGTTACCAAAAAAGAACAATGGTTCAGCTCATGGTGAATTGTATTAATCTGTAATAATAATTAAGAAGCACCACCACAACAAAATCCAAGGTCGCGATTCTTCCTACTTGATCCATACTACAGGTAACAGACTTTACACAATCTTTTAAACATAGCTTTCAATTTAGCAGGTAATCTCTAGGACCTTTTGAATATCATGAACCTTATGATCTATATGTGTCAGTCACATGTCTATGTATGAATCCTTTTTTAGGAATTCTAACTTTCTTAATGATTAAACCTTGCAACAGTATGCAGAGCAAAAGCTTAACTACCCTTTTAAAATATGCTTCAAAAAATGTCACCCGTACAGTGTCCAAAGTGAGAATAGGTTTTGGGCATCAGATCTACGTGTGCTTAATGCTACTTTATCGTGCTAGAAAATAACAAGTGCTTGTTTATTGCATCTTTGGTCATTTCTCTATCTCTATGCAGAATTTGTCTATGAATTAAAGTACAGTGTTTTCAGCAGGAAGTAACTTATTTAAAGAATGTTTTCTCATTCCTGACATTTTCCAGTATTCTAATGAGATAGAATGTGTAATGATATGCTGAGTTTGGCTGTTTTGCTACTGGTCTCATCTCTGTATCCATTGGAAGAATAGCTTAGACTGAGCTTATCAGGTTGGCCAGCCCTTTTTCATGCAGCAATCACCTCAATGTTTTACTCTTCATTTATTTAATAGCTAAGTGTTATCACTGTTTCAGGCTCACTGGAAAGGTAACAAGTAAAGAGATTGCAACATAATTCAGGTGTTCTTTTGTAAAGAGACCAGGGAAGAGTGCTGGCTGGAGGGCATGGAACCTTGCAGTTTTCTGTGCTGCCACATTCCTGCATGATAGTTTTGAGCAGTATAAACCAGAGTTCCTGAAACAGTGTTTTATCACAATGTCACAGGAAGAACAATTGCACAGAGGATAGTACATTTATACAAAAAATGCAAAAGAAATAATGTCACTGCAGGTTTTCTTTCTGTTCTTTGCTCTGAATTTGGCTTCTTTTTTTTCCCCCAGATATGTTGCATATAATTTTATTTTTTTTTTTTAGAGAGAGATTTATGCTGAATAGTTAGTCCCTCTGTATCATTTTGGCTTATAAGCCTTGCTATTTTATTTTCTTGTTTCTAGAAGAAATCAGATAATACTCTGAATTGGAAGGGACCCACAAGCATCATTGATGTCTAACTCCTAGCCCCTCACAGGCTAAGAATCACACTGTGAAGATTGTCCAAATGCTTCTTGAACTCAGGTTTAGTGAAGCTCCCTGAGGAGCCTGTTCCAGTGTCCAACCACTCTCTGGGTGAAGAACCTTTTCCTAATATCCAACTTACAACTTCAGGCCATTTCCTTGTGTCCTGTCACTGGTCAGCATAGAGAAGAGATCATTATCTTCCCCTTCTCTTCCCCCCAGGAGAAAGTTGTAATGAGGTCTCCCCTCAGTCTCCTCTTCTCCAGGCTGAACAGACCAAGTGCCCTTAGCTCATCATACGGCTTCCCCTCAAGGCCCTTCACCATCTTCATTGCCCTTCTTTGGACACTTTCTAATGGCTTAATACCTTTCTTATATTCTAGTACTCAAAACTGCACACAATATTCAAGGTGCGGCTGTGCCAGTGCAGAGTAGATTCGTAAACTGGGCAGCAGAATACCTCCTTGCAAATTTTTAAATGTGATGGCCCTTTGTGGATTTTATATATTAAAAGTAGTCTAAGTCCTGGCGACATGCAGAAGTTGTGCTTGTGCTGCATTGTGGCCACTCCCTCTTTTTTCCTAAGCAGTAGATCCATTTATGTACAAATATATACTTTTTTTTTTAATCTGGACTTCATCTTTAGAAGCAAGAAGTGAACCAAAATAAAATAATTTGGATAAATGTGACCAGACACCTTTTCAGTTAATTGTGCCTTCCCATATTTCAGGAGGAATCTTTCTCTGTGGAAAACAGAAGAGATGATTGGTCAGACTCCTGGAAATAATGTAATTGCAAAATTTTTAAAAAATAAATGTAGCAATTATCACTATGAAATCTCAGTGTGATTCTATGCTAATTACATTTCTTGTTTTCTGCCTGGTCATTGCTTGAAGATAGACTGGTCTTTGTTTTTATGAATTTGGTTAAATGAAATGTGAGTTTCATTTGCCTTATGGCTGAATTTCAGTAAATTCCTAGATAAAACCAAATCTGTGTTCAAAAGTATTCTAACACATATTGGGAAATTTCATTTTCTCAATGTCGTGTGTATTTCAAGGAGAAATGTACTGTTTCCACTTGAGTGTATACTGATGTGTACTGTTTAAAGATATTCATAAATACGATTTTGCAACTCCTCCTAATTATTCATAGAATTGTGGCACTGTTTAAGTTGGAAAAGACCTTTAAGATCTAGTCCAACCATTAATCCATCACTAAGCCATGTTCCTGAGCATCACATCTACATGTCTTTTAAATACCACCAAGACTGGTGAGTTGACCCTGTCACTGGGAAGTCTGTTCCAATGTTTGACATTCTTTCAGTGAAAAATGTTTTCCTAATATTCAATTCAAACCTCCACCAGCACAACTTGAGGCCATTTGTTCTTGTCCTATCACATGTCATCTGGGAGAAGAGATAGACCCCACCTGACTACGACATCTTTTTGGAAAGTGATAAGGTCCCCCTGAGCCTCCTTTTCTCCAGGTTGAACAACTGCATCTCCCTCAGGTGGTCCTCATTAGACATTGAAGCATTTAATCACATCAATATAATAACCTTTGTGCATGCCAACATTTCTTACAATTTACTGGAGGTTTCTTATATTGAAAAACTATATGTAATGGAGAAACCCAAAATGCTATGTGAAATTTCACATCTGATTATCATCTGAAAAAAAAATCTGATTTTGTTCAAATACAACAATTTGAATTATTAAATCTTAATTTGTTCAATGCTGTAGACTGGATCATGTCTTCTTTACTAATTGGAGTCTGTTATATTTTCTTCTCCATTTAATGGACTCTACTGATTTAGAGAAGAAATAGGGTCTATTTTTAAAAACAATTTTGACTGGTTTTTTATCAATTGTAATTGTATCATGTAACTTAAGACTCATGTATTTCCTGGTTTATTTTAATCACTTTCTGGATGCTTATGTTCACACATTTTAATCAGTGTTTAAATCACAAAGCAATATTCATATTTGGTCTTTTGAGACTAAAAACATGGGGTATCCTCTTCTTGATTACAAGTTGTAAATTGTTTAAGGGGTTAATGTATGTGTGAAGCTGTTCACACATTTGTGCTCTCAAAGGTCTTCTCTTTGCACCTCTCATTATGTTCCAGATCTATAGTATTATATTAAAGGAAACAGAACTGAATTAACAGCTGTGTAGTAATTCCACTGATGCACATGGGATGAAACCCACATGGGACATGCTCCCACTTTAGGAAGGGGGCATAGTGAACGTGTTTCTTTTCCAGGACATGGAAAAGAATTTCTTCCAACTGTCTTGCTAAGAAAAGGGAAATGGAATCTGAAATATTGCAAGCAGTTTACTATTTAAAAAGTAAAATCATAAGGGGAGCATCATGCCTTCTGAGTTTTAATGCCTTTCAAAAAAGGAAGCACCTGTTAGGATGATCATCCCTTTCCTTGCAAGATGACAGGTAAGAAAGATGACTGCAAAACAGTTAGTGCTAAGGGCATGAGGTTCACACGGTATATATTTCAGAGATTTTACTTTGGACTAGTTCTGCTGCTTTAGGCTGAATGCCTGTTACTGGCTGGAGAACACCTTCTAGCTTACTTTTATCCAAAAAGGGATCAATTTATCTGCTCTGAGACTGCTCTGCGATGCAAATCAAAGCATAGTAAGAGATGACTGGAGATTGTTTCTGAAGTGCACCCTTGATCAAAGCCTTGATATGAATGTATTTTAGTCTCATGGTACAACCATGATAACACACAAAGAAGGCTGACATTTGCAGACACTTTTTACTTGCAGGATTGAATTGGGTCCATGGGTAAACAAATGAATGCCCAGAAATGTATTTTTAAGATTTTATTTTATCTTCATGAGATTCAAAAACAAATCCCACACAACAAAGTAGTTTAAGAAGCTACTTTACTCAGGATATTGTCTACAATTAATATATTCTTGCTACCTCCTAGTTGTTTGTTGATTTGTTTAGTTGTTTTTTTTCCAAGGCAAAGAAGGCACTTATGCAGAGTATGCACACTGTATGTGTCATGTTTTAATTCAGTCTTTCACACAATTAACATAATTCATAGTTCTGTTCTCTGTTATCAGACTGTCAACAGCTTCCTGAATGATCATTCTTTTTAATTGTTACTTAGATATTTTGAAACATTTTGATGTCTAAGTTGTTTTTCTCTGCAATTAGGTGGGCTTTTTTTTACCCTCTATGATTTTAAACAGACTTACTGGTAGATTATATTTGCCTTGTGGCATCTCTCAAAAAAAAAAGTTGTTGCATGAATGCTATTACATATGTGCAATTCTATCTGTATAAACCTAAATGCTTACAAATCTTTTTTTTTCTATATTAGCCGTAGAATCAGTAGCCTTCCTGCTCTGACCTTATCTAAAAGGAAGACATATGTTCATTTTTTCACCAAACATTTGTAACTGGGGAAAGCTACACAGTAATTAAGCTTAGCCTGAAGCAGGCACCTGTCTGGCAGGCTGATGAATAGCTCTTTTGGCAATATTTAATGCAGTGAGAGTTTAGATACCTTAATCAACTTTAGGCAAAAATGGGTAAACATCTACATTTAGGTGTTTTAGAGCACATTTCAGTTGCTTACTTCACCATAAGCTTTGTATACCATTTCAGATGCCTTGAGTAATTCTTCTTGGCCTCCAGCTGGTGCTTCAGAAAACTGTGGATCTCTCACAGATCCTGTATCTTCAGGAAATGTGAGGATTTTACCTTACACTTTCAAATTACACTAGCCAATTATTTAGATCTATATTGAATTCCATCCTCAGGACTGATTTCTGCAACAAATTTCTACTTACTTTTTTCTATTTACTTTAGTATTTACTTTTTCCCCCCCCTATAACTATGAGGTAAAAGAATCATATGACAAATCACAGAATCAGAATATGCTGAGTTCGAAGGGACCCACAAGGATCAATCAAGTCCAACTCTTAGCCCTGCACAGGACCATACACCAGGTGCCTGAGAGTATTGTGCAAACACTTCTTAAACTCTGGCAGATCTTTTGGATGTGTCTCGTTTCTGTGCAGGTCTTTGAGTTTAAACAATATCCATACATCTACATCTGCAAGAAGAGTCAGAAGGATGATCCAAAGGACTACAGGCCTGTCAGCTTGACCTTGATACCAGGGAAGTTCATGGAGCAGATCATTCTGAGTGCCAAGACATGGCACGTGCAGGGGATCAGCTGGTTTAATTAAACATCATGGTTCAATGAAAGGCAGGTCCTGCTTGACCAACCTAATCTGATTTGACAAGACGACCTGCTTGTTAGATGAGGGAAAGCTGTGAATGTTGTCTATCTAGACTCCAGTGAAGCCTTTGACACTGTCTCCCAACAGCATTCTCCTTGAGAAACTGATTACTTGTGGCTTGGACAGGTATGTTCTTTTCTGGGAGAAAAACTTGCTGGATGGCTGGGTCCAGAAAGTGGTGGTGCATGGAACTAGATCCCATTGACAGCCAGTTACTAGTTTTTTCCAGGTCTCAGTATTGGGGATGGTCCTATTTCACATCTTTATCAATGATTTGGATGAGGGAGTAGAGTGCACCCTTGGTCAGTTTGCAGATGTCGGCAAGTTGGGTAGGAGTGTTGATCTGCTGCAGGGAAGGAAGGATCTACAGAGGGATCTGGACAGGCTGGATTGATAGGCTAAGGACAACTGCATGAGGTACAATGAGGTGAAGTGCTGGGTTCTGCCCTTGGGTCACAACAGCCCCTTACAGCGCTAAAGGCTGGGAGAAGAGTGGCTGGGCAGCTGCTCAGCAGAAAGGGACCTGGGTGTGTTGGTCAATAGCTGGATGGACATGAGCAATCAGTATGGCCAGGTGGTAAGGAAGGCCAGTGGCATCCTGGCCTGTATCAGGAATAGTGTGGCCAGCAGGACTAGGGCAGTGATCATCCCCCTGTACTCAAGTGGGTCTCTCATTTCAAGGAAGACATTGGGGTGCTGAAGCATGTCCAGAAAAGGGAAATGAGCTGGTGAAGGATCTGGAACACAGGTCATATGAGGAGAGGATGTGGGAGCTGAGGTTGTTCAGCTTGGAGAAACGGAGACTCAGGGAAGACCTCATCACTCTCTACGACTACCTGAAAGGAGGTTGTAGGAAGATGTGGGTTGGCCTCTGCAGCAAATAACGGCATGGACTTCGTTCTTGGTGCAGAAATGCAGACAGCTTTATTTAGCATCAGCCGTTGCTTTTATACTTTTACAATGAATTCATTCCTTATTCTACATGATTCAGTGAAGGCTTTGTGTATTGTGGTATACACAGTTACAACCTTTAGCAACATATAGCTACAGTCTATCAATTCAGTTCCTTTTGTGTAATGTGCGGCCTTCTCAGTTCTATGTCTTCTGTTCTTTGTTCTTCATTCCCATGGCTTCATTCTCATGGCTTCTTTCCCACCAGTATGATGAGTTCACTTACAATGGACTCAGGAGACACAAAAGCAGGATTTTCTAACTCCACAGGCTTCTTCTGCCATGTCTCAAGTGAAAGGACAAGAGGAAATGACCTGAAGATTAGATATAAAAAAAAAAAAAAAATCACTTAAAGAGTCGTTAAGTGTAGGGAAGCAAAGCAGCCTATGATCGGAATGTGGCAGTTTATGATAGGGTGGCTTAACTAAAACATGTTTAGCTGTTGGTAGTTTGCAGCTGATGAAGACATCAGAAGAGGAAACCCATGTTTGGACATAAGTCTTCATCTCGGACAGGAGCCGGAAGCTGACTATGTCACGTGAATGCAGCATGATCAGCAACCTGGTTGTACCGGAGGACGCATGTACGGGTTGTGGACCCTTTAACCCTCAGATGATTAACTTGATACTGTAAATATTGCTGTTGCTTAATATAGCTGCTGCTGTAGTTGGCACACACAGATAGGTAGACATATTAGTTGTAGTATAGATGTAGATGTAGTATGTAGTATAGATGTAGTTTTGTGACACCAATAAAGTGGATTCAGGTGCCTAAACTGGGTCAGTTGCATGCTTTGTGGTTGTTAGGCACTGGAATAAGTTGCCCGGAGAGGTGATGGAATCACATTCTCTCTGAAAGAGTTCAAGAGATGTCTGGATGTGGAACTTGGGGATATGATTTAGAGGTGATGATGGTGACACTGGGTTGATGGTTGGACCAAATGTTCTTGAAGGTCTCTTCCAACCTTGATGATTCTGTGAGCAATTAAGATACACTTCTGTGGTTATTTTGCTTGCTTCCTTCTTTTCTTCTCTCACTTTATGATTCCTGTGGATGTGTCAAGTGCATCTATCACTTGTTTGCTGTTTAAAAGATACTCACTGAAGAATTCTATTATAAAGTTTTATAACCATGTAAGCTTTGAAACATTCTGTATCACACCTATGCTGGTGAGAGACTATGTTTTCAGCATAATTACTTTCAATCCATGTTTTTTAATTAGGCCAAGCAAATTAAAATTCCTGAATTAGATTTACAATAAGGTGGTAAAATAATGAGGGAGGTGGTAACTTTATTACAGCACTAGTTTTATGATAATCTAGTATAACCACTTGAAATATAATAAGCTTTATAATTCTTGTTATACTCACTCTTGAATCAGGGGTTGGACCAGATGACTTCCAGAGGTCACTTAAAACCTAATTGATTCTCTGATCAGCAAAGGGATTTCAACATTGGAAATATTTTGTGTGTTCACATATGCATTTCAAAAATTTCTCAGATATTAGACATCCATTTCCATTCCTTCAGACATAAGAATTAACAAGCTTATCTTTGTGGCATTTTAAGTACAACAGAATGTTTATAGACAATTTTAAAGTAATTGCAACTTTTCATTTAAGACCTGTACGGGGCTAATTATGATTCCTAAAGGTATTTGATTTTACAAACATAATTTTACAAAAGAAGGAACAAAAAAAATGTATTTTATACAAGTTTAAAAAAATATTTCACATTATACAGAAATTTTAATGCTTACTTGTGAATATCTCACTACGCTGGGTTTACCACTAGTATTTGGGCTGTAATGTGTCTGATCTTTTCTTTGTTCAAAGAGTTAGGAAATGAGTAATTAAAATTCAAGTATATCTTTAAAATATTAAATGGATATTTTTATTCTAGAAAGCCATTATAGTAATTTACATTATTTTATCTTCCAAACACCAAATCATAATATGGTCCAGTTATTTTAAAAATTATATGACAGATTTAATAGACAGAAGTAATACTGATACATATAGTTTGTCTTCAGTTTTTGCTTTCAGTCTACTGTTGGACAATTTCATCACTTGGGGATCAAAGATTTGTACATTGGTTTTTGACCCTTCTAGTGTTGTTCCAACATATTGTTTTATCATAAATGCTAAATATAATTAAGTCACTTCACCTTCGAGAAATACCCTGGCTTCTTATTCTACTTGAAAAAGAGACTTAGATGAAATTTGTAGTATTAAAGATGCTGTAATAGCTCTCAACAATTAGGGCAGTCATATACTACTACTGGTACTATTAGTTTTGGTTTTTTTTTTTTTTTTTTTTTTTTTTTTTTTTAATAAAGCTCTGTGGCTGTCAGCAGCTAAATACTTTCAAAATTACACTGATCAAGTTGGGTTTTGTTTTTTGGTTTTTTTTGTTTGAGTCTTTTTTTCTGCACTGCTCTGCATGCATTAGAATTCAGAGAACCTGTATTTAGTTTCGCAAATGAGTTTTCTAAGTGCTAAAGGCCTGAGGAAATCTTCCTGATTGTAAGCTGAATCCTAGTGTCTTCACCTGAGGCAGAAACTGGTTAGTCTATATTATATACATCCTGTAATCAATCAAGTCCTTCTATTGACAGTTATTGCCTGGTGTGATCTCAATGAGATGCAATGAAAGAGGGAGACAGAAAAAATACAATGGGTATTACTGACATTCTGAATTTTCATTTCTCTAACAAAAGTACGAGATTTTTGATGCAGTGTAAAAATGCTAATATCAGAGTCCAAAGGTTTCTGATGAGACATAATAGGCAGAATTAATCTCCACAATTTTCTAAGATTTTCTGTATATTCATATTTGCCCTTGATTCACGTTTCTAAATTTTCTTTGCAATCACAGATTGAAAAATGTTTTTAATAAAAAGAGAGAAGTACTATTCTGTACAGAAGCAGAGACAAGGGGAAAATTCTGTGACATGTTTTGATAGTAGCACTTCTGAATGTTTTTTTTGTAACAATGAAGAGTTTGTAGTAATAGAAACAAAATTGATATATGCATGCACTATGATCTTCTACATCACACAGAAAATGTATTGGAAAATTAAGAAATATTTTGTGTTATCATTTCACACTTTTTTTTTTCTCTATGATATATATATTGCTGTGATGTATCTTCCTTAGAAAAAAAAATTAATATAAATTAAATCCCCTGAACATTAGTGCCCAAAAGACAAAATTGGTCTTATTGCAGCTGCAAGACGGTTTCCAGGTTCAAGTACATTTTTCATGAAAAATAATATGCAAAATACCTAAAAAATTAATATGCTAGTAAAGCTTTTATTGAAATCATTAGACTATATCTAAGTCTCTAAATCTATCTATAACCTTCTTATGGAGGCACAGTATATCCAGAGGTGTCATCCAAGCATTTTTTTTTAATTTTGCTAATAAAAGTGTCTACAAAATAGACACTGATAGTGATAAAGAGAGAATAAAATAGGTTGGAAATGACATTATAGTTCCATATTTAGAATTAATAGCATTACAGTAGTCTCAAATATATTTATTCTTTAGTGTTGTTATCTAGATTTGTAATTCAAAAATAACTTTGTTTTTTTTTTCTTTTAAAAGGTGATTAAAAGGCAGGAAAATATTATTAATATTATTAAAATAATATACAAAATATTATCATGGCATATCTGCATTTAGAAATGTTTCTTGAATAAATTATTACATGTAAAAATACCATTTCCTGTGATGGAAAAGCCTATTTTTGTTTCATTTCACTCAGTCTTACTGACAGTTTATGTTTCTTAACAGCATAGAAAAAAGAGAGGCACAATAAGATCTTGGTCGTGTTATTGGCAGGTATTAAGTCCTTTGTTTTGGCACAAAATAACTCATGGCTAAAGCAAACAATAATGGAAACCAAACAGAAAAAGTGGTAGTGTGGAACCAAACAAAAACTAGTTCGGCATTAGCAATCTTCTCTATTTCTACTCTTTATTTTTCTACTAGTGTCTTTTTAGTGAGAACCAGTGAGTAAACAATTATTTGCTCTTACCAGTGAGATGTACATGTTTTAATTTCTTTATTCTGTATTTGTTTGGATTTTAGAGAGATACAAGGGCATATTTAGCAGAATATAATACATATTTACCAGAATTCTATACATATTTACCAGAATTCATTAGTGCTTGGTAGAAATCAGGTACCTGTTCTGTTTTTTTTTTTTGATTTCACAGATTACTTGCTTTTACTTTGTTTTAAGACTGATCAGCTTTGAACATAATTGCTTTTGTCTGCCTCCAGATTTGTTTTATATTTTAAGGGATAGAGATTACTGTATGGACAAACTCTTGTCTTAGCCAAAGATTTCACCTTTCTTATTCAGCATGTTGGACATGGCCATTAAGGGAGCTGGTAGAGAATTTGCAGAGCAGACCGACTGAAATGTAAAAAAAAAAATCTTGAAACTGCTTTGTGTTCAGTTTCCTGGTCACCTGTGGCTGTGAAACAAAAAATTAAAATTCCATTATCTGCCAGATTTCAGTTTTACATGATACTTCTACATTTCCTGAAATCTGTCACTTTTCAACACATATGTACTGGCCAAGAACTGAAGTTAACAAAAGTTCTTCCAAAAGAAATTTTACAGAAGTATCATTTTTGTCCAAAACATTGTATTGTTGACATTACAGCTGTGCTACATTGTCATATTCAGGCTCATTCTTCACATCTCAAGGGCCTTACTGAAGTCCAGGTAGACAATATTCACTGCTCTTCCTTCAGATCTGCCAGCCCATTCAGTTCCTCACCATTTCCTTTTGGTGTGTCCATGCTGACTACCCAAGTTTACATTCTTGTTCTTCATGTGCCTGGAAGTGGTTTCCAGTTTTAGTTTCTGATGAACGGTCAAGTCTTTGCTGACTCCCTCAAACATCCTCCTCATGTCATTGTCACCAGCTTTTCATAATTTGCTTGCTGAGCCATAATTGATGTAGATTTATAACATAGGCAGGTGTGGTGATTTTCACTATAAAAGCATGAAGTCAAAACTGAAGCTAAAATATAAATCTTTACTTTGATTCCATGTATTTCTTTAATACATTTTGAATTCCAAATCATAAATTATATAGATCTATTAAGGATCACAAATATAGAATGAGTTTATATGTGTGTACATATGCAATAAAAGATAAATTCAAGCAGTGTATACTGATAGAGAGGAAATTAATATTTTCATATAGTAAGTTTGAAAATAGAAAAATCAGATGCTAAAAGTTAGTTTCTGTTTCCAAATATTTTTAGGCATGACATAGCTAGCCACAATCATTCTGATTAAAATTCCTTTTATTGTTAAAATGCAATAGATCATGCTGTAATAGGCATACTTGTGCAATTCTACTGTTTCATGTACACATAAGCTATATAATTATAAAGAATAGGAACATATTTACACCTAATTTGAATTAAGCTTTCTATAAGGTACACCTAGCCATATCTTTGTTAAGACGCTGGAATTAGGAAAAACAGTTTTGTGACTAATTGACAGACAGATTTTGGAGGCAAAGGGTAGTTTACAGCTTCTCACATCAGATCAAAGAATGAACGCTGTTACTCTGTTTTGAATATGTAAACAGGGGGTTTTAGTATAAAAACGGTGCCAATATGTTACAAGTATTGATATTTATAGAAGATTGTAAGCTCATTTTGCTATAGAAATGCCAGTATTCATCACTATTAATCATAGTTCTGTGGAAATGAAAGTAAAGGTTAAGCAATATATATCAGAGAAATGCAGTAAAATCTAATCTGCTAAGGCTGAATATACTGTTATTTTTAGGACTCCTGATTGCAAAATGATAACTCAGCAGAAAGAAATCAAAATCTCAATCGCAGACAAAGAAGAAGATGTTTAAGTAAAGCCAAGAATTAATGGCTATTGTAATAGAAATCTTAACAGTTTAAATCAAGAAAAGATATTAAAATACATCTAATTATTAGGGGAAAAGACAGAATAATAGTTCAGTTAGAATACTTTATACCAAACTCTCGGTATGAACTATTTACGGTATGTTTTATGTCTATTTGGTATGGGTTTTTTTCTCTATTTGTTACCCCTAGAGCCAATTTTGTCCAGCTCCAGGTCTCCATTTCTTGACCTATTGTGAGTGGTTTATAGCTGTGGGATATAGCTTTTAGAAAAGCTATAAATATCTAATTCTCTTGCAATAACAACCTCTTAGAGCTATCTCTGTAAAATCATGGTTGTAAAAAAAATGAAAAAAAAAAGTAAACTAGCAATCAAGACCCGGTTAATAAGAGAAATTGCTATCATAAAAATGAAGTAAAACAAAGCTGCAGCTTCCCTCAGGAAAAGTTCAGACCTGACGAACACCAATCCTAAGGCCTTGAAAGTTCAGTGCAAAGGTTGTGACTTGTTACTAGGAATGGCAATATTGTATTACAGGGCTATCTGGTTGCAAGATAGTAGAGAACCAGGGATGGAACAGTGAAATTAGTTGTAATGGGAAGTTATTCTAGGGGACTAAGTGGGCATTCTAATGCTTGTTGGGTGTATCAAGACTTATTTATATGCAGGTATATACATATAAGAAAACAACCACAGCATAAATAAATAACTGGTTTAAGGATATTCGCTTCTCTCACAGCAAATATAAATGGTTGTGAGGTTTCGTATGTCTTAACTGAAGGACAATAGCAAATATTTATTTCTCAGAAAGGAGTTTATGTTCAATAAAAGAAATATTTTGAAATGATCACTGCATTGTGAAAAACAACTCCCCAAACACAGTGAAGCTGTTATGCATATTTGTCTGTCTGAATTATTGTGTACATGAACTATATGGAGGTTTTTATATGTATGTTTTTATATGTTTTTTTGTATGTATATATTTTTATATAGGTAAAACGATTGTGTTTGGTGATACTAATTAGTTATATTCTAAAGTCCAAAATTTCTTTTCTGTCCAAAATTGTTTCTCTGAAATCTGCGGCATTTAGTATTATGCTTTGAGTGTACATATCCCAAATGAGAACTTGAGGCAGTTTGCCCAAGGGAACGTAGTTAAAGCCCAGTGGGAGTGAGAAGGGGTCTGTTTTTCAAGGCTTGTACATTTACATATGAAATCCAATTACATGTCCACAATGGCTTTGATTCATACCCGCTTTACATCTTTTCATCTACAGTTAAACGTTTTAACAGCCCTCTAATCACCTGTGCCTTAAGCTACTGTGATGCATTTAACCAAATTTCTATTTCAACTCCCCCTTAGTGCCAGTCTTTTCCAATATGTAGATGACCTGTAATTTGCATCAACAGGCGTGATTATGGTGCATCCTGATCAGAGTAGGAAACTGTCATTGTTCCTGCTGTTCTCCATGTCAAATTTCTGTGGGAAAAAAACAGATGTTGCAATAATTAGAAATAGGTGGGAAGCCCACTGCTATAATCAAATTTCTTTTCATCATCTTGCTAAATTCCAAAAGAAAAGTTTGCAGATCCTACAAAATCAGCCTCAGATAGATAATTTTTCATTCTAGTTTTTTTACAGGACAACATGATTATTTAAATTATCTCCATTTTTTCAGAAACTGGGAAGGAGCATATAATATTTGAAATTTTGCACAAAACTTCAGTGCTTGATGATTGCATGGCATGTAGTTTTTCAGATGGCTCTCACTGATTTATGTGTTTGGTTTTTTAAGTATGTTGTGCTACATCGAGGTTCATAATTTTTCTCTTAATTTGACTTTGCAAAGTTTTATGATTTCATGTAACTGAAGTATTAATAAAATTCTTTGTACTATCAAGAGAAAACATTTTGTGACAGGCAAATAGATGGGTAAAAGCATGTGAATTAAACATTAGAAGATCTAAACATCTTTTGATTTGCTCTTTATCACTATGTACCATAGAATACCAATGATTTTTTTGGAAAGGTTTTTACAGAGAAGAAAACCCTTTGTTTCACATATTGAAGCAATTTTGTTTAAGTTGTACTTAAAATACATATTTAATGAGGAAAGAAGACATGGTTATATAAAATCCAAATTAATTTTACAGTTCTAATTTTCAAAATAATAATCATTAAGATTGTTTAACTATAAAACAAACTGTAAAGCCTGATGTAATGTAAAAAAAAAATCTTCCTGACACTATTGCAGAGCTTCTCTCATTTTTTATTTTTCTTTAAATGGCCATAAACAATTGTGCTTGGAGTATTGTATCTTCAATAAGTACAGTTTTAACATACTGTTCTGTTAGTTTCCATGCATGGCAGAATTGGACAATTCATAACACAGATCTTTTATTATTCCTTTTATCATTTAAGAACATTCTTTTCTCCAGAGGGGAAGTGGAGAATGATGTGCTGAGCTCTTCTGCCCTGGATTTGGGGGTAGGACTTGTGGGAACAGTTCAAAACTGTGCCAGGATAGGTTTGGACTGGGCATCAAGAAGCATTTCTTTACTAAGAGAGTGGTCAAAGAGTGGAACAGGCTTGCTCGAGTGGTAGATAGCGCCA
>WEIV01021114.1:117990-128081 GCA_013390005.1 Calyptomena viridis
AATTAATTGCTTTAAGGACTACACAATAAGAGCAAAACTAAGGTCTGACTCTCCAGATTCCTACATAGCTCTCTGTCTAGAGAATAAGTGTCTGTATAAATAGATGTGCATCTTGGATACTTAACCACTTCTTCACGTAGCCCTTTACCTCTTGTGCTGTATCAAGCCTCATATGCACTTAGAATTAATCAATAAAATTAACCTATTCTTTAAAGACTTTAGGAAGTAAGACAACAGTCAAACAGGGTAAACTAAGTATGTTTCTCCTGCTTAAATTTATGAGGCAAAAAACCCCAATGTGGTTATTTAATAAATAAAGTTCTCAGCCTTTATTTAAATCAGAATTCTTTTCTAGTAATTCATGTATTCTCAGTTTATGTGTAACTTACTTTTAACAAATGCTAACTGGAGATCTTAATTTTCAAATTTAAAGAACAGTATTTCCAGACATTGTTTTGAACAGCAAATCTAAAAGTATTTCTTTAATTTTTATAATTGCTATGTCTTTTTCATCAGTGCATGCTGCTCCTCGTTTGAGAAAAACTGTTTAAAACATTTTGAAAAATATTTCCAAATATGTAAGCAGACTTAGAATTGTTTTTCATGAATGACAAGTGAAGATAGTAAGAGAAGCAAGTTTTTTGGTCTTTTTTTCTATTGTTCAGTTAAAAAAAACCAAACGATAGTGTTTCTTTAATATGGAAGCTTGTGCTTCCATATTTGTTTCCTAATGACAGTTGGAGGAGCAGCAGGAGCAAAAATGAAAGCCATATATTTGGCATTTTCCTTTGGCAGAAAATGGATAATAGATCATCCTACTATATCAGAGTGTTGTCTAAAATTGTCCAAAAGTGATAAATTTCAAACTTTTGGTGTGAACATAGCAATAATTTTCTCATCTTGGGGTTCTGCTTTTTATTGTTTTAATTTTATCTTTCAAACCTAAATCAAGCTGACTGATAATTCCTTAAAAATATAGCTCACATAAATGTGAAAAATTCATTGTGTTTTGGTAATTGACTTAAACGTTAAATTTTAATGATTTATACTATTCTGTATATTTAGAAATTACATATTTGTATACATATAAAGCCAAAAAGAGAAGAAGGAAAGTATTTTCATTTTTTAGGAAATGGTGAAATTTGACATGATGTCTAGGCACTATAGATGAAGACTAAAATCTAACTTGGCAACAAGCTGCTTCTCTGACTGAGTAACAGATTGTGGCAGCTCTGTTAACTCTGAAATCATCATCATGGGAAGTTTTTTTTGTATGTCTCCCTCTACATAAGAAACAAAACTGTGTTTCATAATGTGCTCATTGCCTTACTGTGGATGTATTTAAATACATCATTAGTATTGGAGCTATTTTACATAATTGTCAGCTACCATTGGAAATGGTGCTTCATACTATAAAGAATTTTATTATTCTAGTTTTTACAGTTAATTCTATATTTTTTCTAATTTTAGCTTGCAGCCACTCTATGTCCACTCTTATTATCTATATATATTATCAAAAAGTTCTTTCTTATTGGACTATTGTAAATCAGTGTCAAATCACTTCTTAATCTTTACTATATTAACAAAAAATTAATTAATGTTTCTTAAGATTATTTCTATTGTTTTCTTTTAAAGATCTCAAATTATTTGGCCTTCATTAGCTTGCCATGTTGGATATGACAAATACATTCAAGGTAGATAATACAGAAAAGCTGTTATCACAGGAAATCCAAAGAATGAAAAGCAGTGGAGAAAAAGGCAATGTATTTTTACTCACCTAAGTAATAAATTACTTACGTGAGAAGAATCATTATAAAAGATTATATCTTTTATCTTTTTTCTATGTTGTTTATCTTTTTTATTCTTGTGATTATACTATTATTTTTTTCTCTCTTTGTTTTTTAAACTGCATCAACACCTTTTGTTTTACATTATTACTTTTATATAATAGACTATTATTGTTATTTCCTTCTTACCTTTATTTAATTTCTATCAGGTATGGTTATTAGGCTTATTTTCAAATCATTAGTGGGGGCTAAAAGGAAAATAAATTCTTGAGAATAAGAAATATAAAATATAATGTCAATATTGAAAAACAAGCAAACTTCTTTTTATAATTGATTTTTAAGTAACTGCAATTGTTGATAACAGTAGTACCTAAAGCCTTCAACATTTTTTTAAAATGAGGGACAAAATAATCCAAGTGTTTTCAATAAAATTTGCTGTTGCTCAACAAAAACTGGAGGAATCAGAATCTTACAGGACAAGCCCTTCTATTTGGCAGAAAAATTTATTTTGTCTGGTTCAAGCCTATTTCAACCTGGGAGTTATGAGTTGTGAGTTATTAATTTTATTTATTAATTGAAGCTCTACCTATGCCAAATTATGAATAATGCTGCTGTGATAAATGGTTTGCCTTTTAAGGGCTTTGAGGCAAAATAAATAACTTGTTTTATAAAAGAATATAAAAAAAAAAGTTTTTCTGCCTTTCACAACTAATCATCCATAAAATTTGTGCATAAGAGTTACCTAGTTTCATTATTTGTAGTCAACTTTCTATGTTTCCTTTTCCTTTGGATTTTGTCCATAATTATAGTGGATCTTAAATCTTGAAGACGTATCACGGTAGGAGGGATACTCTAGGAAAAGAGCACAGTTTTGGAAGCTTTAAGGAATACTGGATTAATATATGTATTCTCTAATATTGGTAACATGTTTTGACACTACTTCTATATTATGTTGTTCTTTAAGTCAAATAGATTCTCCAAAACTTGGTTTAAAGCTCTAGTTTAAGCATCTGGCTCCATTCTTTTAGAAACTTTAAAAAATATTTAGGAATGTGAAAGTGTTTCCATGTTTCGTACCTATAGCAATGGTTTTTTTCACTTTCAAATCCCTTTAAAAGAAATGACAGAGTCAAAAAAATTTGAAAGATCATGTTACCTTCAAATTTTGCATAGCAGCAGGGAGAAATGCAAAGTAGGAAAATGCTATTATATTTGAAGCTAGTATGTCAATGCAGTGGAGTAACCTGTAACAGTTGCAAACAGCTTTCATAAAAAGCCTTTATAATTAGCATATTCTCTATGATTTTAAAACTTCTAATCAAGGAACCTCAGTTCCATTTACCTGATCTTCACATATTTTACTCAGGCAAAAAATTGTCTCACTGCATTTGCGGGATGAGATGCATTTCTACTAGTACATGTGTGGTTTTTTGAAGTTGTTTGATTGCTCTGCTTGTAAATGCAACAGACAACTCGCAGGTAGTTCTCATTTCTTACATCTTAAAATTCACTGCTCTTACTTTTTACATTCTATTTACTGTAGCAAATGCATACATTCTAACGTATTTAAGTAATAATAAAATAGGTCTTAGTAGTAGTGAAAAGAACATGCACACCTAGATGTTTTGGAGATTGTCATGTGCCATACTGCTTGTACGAGGCAGAATGTCCTTACAGGCTTTTCTTACAGCGCTGGTTGCTACCTTTCTCCATTACTGGCAACAGCAATTATGCCAGCCGAAATATAAAGAGTGAGAGTGTCTAGGGGAAAGGAAAATGTTTCAAATGAGGTAGTAATTATGACAGGAAATTCACTCACGGAGCTTTCATATAGGTACCTCCTTAGGTCTCATATTTTTAACTTTGTTTTTGTTGTTGTTTTCACAGTCTATTTGTCTAATAGCAAGTAATCAATTCTGAATTGCTTATAAGGTAATTTCATCTCATACATTTCAAAAAACAAATAGGATCATTCTTCTTACAGAAGAATGTAATTGAACATCCATAAATAAATATAATATGTTTGGAAGCAATTTTTGTGTTTCCAGTTTTTCTAAATGAAAATTAATTCTTCATTTTAATCAGTTCATATTAAGCATATGTAATGGTGATGATCAGATTAGTGATACTGGAATTTTTACTTTCAAACCAAAATTGAACTGGAAAAGCACCTCAGATCTGTTTTGTCCTCCCCAACATATAAATCCATGCTGTTTAATCATGTATGTGGTATACTGTGATATATTGTGATAGTAGTTAAATCCTTTTAAGTTTTTCCCATTCTGTATATATAGACATCAATATCTATACAAAACTGTCTTGCATTCTTCCTCAAAAATAAACCAACAAACCCCCTCCAATCTAACAAATCTTAAAAACAGCTTTATCTCCAGACAAACTAATTTTGTCCAAATATATATATGTAAATATTAGTCTCCCAGTGTACTGGTTTGGAACAAATATATTCAGAGGGATAAATATTCTCTGATAAAAACAGACCGCAGTCACCCTCTCCCACCAGGTTTGAGGAAAGAAATATTTCCTCAAAGGAAAGTGAAAGAAAAAAAACTATTTATTTAACAAACACACAAGGAAAATAATAATAATACTAAACACTAAATAATATATATAACAATAAATAATGAAGTCTCTCACTGGAAGACTGGAAGACCCAGAGTCCCTTCTAGAGACCTAGGCTGATTGTGGGGGAGCCCCCCAGGCCAGACTGGTGGAAAAGGCCTCCCAGTGAGGTTTTGATATTCTGATGTCCCAACAATTCCAGGAGAGAAGAAGAAGAAATCAAAAGTCCAGGAAAATGCAGGAGTTTAAGTCTTTTCCTTCTGAAGAAAACAGGCAGAATTCTGGCTGGAAAAGCTAGAAGGCAAGTGTCTTCCTCCCCTCTTGCAGCCCCGGCCACCAAAGAAAAAAAAAAAACAAAACTGCACAGCAGCATAGCAAAATTGACCTTGAAACACTAGAATTGTTTTGAAAATATTTCTCTAGCTAGTTTTTTCTCTCTGCTTTTGGGGCTCAGTTTTAAAAGCACAAGATTCATTTTTTTTTTCCTAGCATAGGGAAGATGAATATGGGATATATCATAAAGTCACCCCAAGACACACAGTCATCTTTGGCTCCCCAAATATTAATTGGAAGTAGTAACTCTAAATGGCAGTTTTCTCTACCCTAAGACAGGTAATGTGACTTATCTCAGTCTCAATTCAATTCCTGGTAAAATTTTCAAGGCGAATATTATGGAAATTACTGAAAAACATCTGAAAGACAGAAGATCAGAAGGCCATAGTCATCAGTCATAGCCAGCAAGGCTTCATGAGGGAAAAGTCCTACTTGACTTAATACGTGCTTAATTTCCTTTTATGATAAAGTAACCTACCTAGTTAAACAAGAGAAGACAGTTGAGGTAATCCTTTTGGATTTTAGTAAACCTTTCAATATTGTCTCTCACAATGTCCTTCTGGACAAAATGTTCAGCACACAGCTGGATAAGCTTATCATTTGGTGAGTGAGCAGTTGGTTCATGGGTCAAGCACAAAGGGTAATAGTGAATGGTGTAATATGAGACTGGTGACCTGTCACTAGTGAGGTTTCACAGGGCTCCATCTTGGGCCCTTGGGCTCTTCAAAATCTTCATAAATCACTCGGACATAGGACTAAAAGTAATAAGTTTGCCAATGATACTAAATTAGGAGAAGCTGTCAACTCCGTTGAGAGCAGAGAAGCCCTGCAGAGAGACCTTGACAAATTAGAGAGATGGGCAATTCCCAACCATATGAAATTTAACAGGGAAAAGTGCTGGATTCTTCTCCTGGGATGGGGCAAGCCTATTTCCTTGTATAGACTAGAGAATGAGAAGCTGGAGAGCAGTGCCATGGAAAGGGACCTCGAAGTCCTGGTCAACTGCAAGTTGAATATGAGTCAGCAGTGCCCTGGCAGCCAGGAGGGCCTACTGTGTCCTGAGGGGCATCAGACAAAGCATCACCAGCCAGCTGAGGGAGGTGATTGTCCTGCTCTGCTCTGCACTGGTATGGCCCCACCTTGAATATTGTGGCAGTTTTGGGTATCACAATATAGGAAAGATATTAAGCCATTAGAGAGTGTCCAAAGAAGGGCAATGAAGATGGTGAAGGGCCTTCAGGGAAAGCCCTATGAGGATTGGCTGTGGTCACTTGGTCTATTCATCTTGGAGAAGAGGAGACTGAGGGGAGACCTCATTGCAGTTACAGATTTCTCATGAGGGTGAGAGGAGGGGCAAGCATTGATCCCTTCTCTGTGGTGACCAGTGACAGGACGGCCTGAAGTTGTGTCAGAGAAGGTTTAGGTTGGATATTAGAAAAAGGTTCTTCACCCAGAGAGTGGTTGGGCACTGGAACAGGCTCTGCAGGGAAGTGATCACAGCCTAATAGAGTTCAAGAAGCTTTTGGATGATACTCTTGGGCACATGATGTGATGCTTGGGGCCATCCTGTACAAGGCAAGGAGCTGGACTAGATGATCCTTCTGCGTTCTTTGCAGCTCAGGAGATTTTATGACAGGAGAAGTGCCCTTTTCTGCCACTGAGTGTGGAAGGAGAAATGATTAGACCAGGTTCTTAATGTTTACACGATAAAATTTAGGTTTTATGAGTCAGATTAAAGGAATTTAAGTTAGACCTCTTAACTCTCAGACATTTGAAGGCCGTTCCAAAACATTTTATGTGTCAGCATAGAATAACAATTACCATAGAACTGAAGATAACAAGTTTTTGTTTAATAGTGTGTAAATATCTTCACAATAAAGAAATGTTTCTTGTGACATTTCCTATATGCTTAAGCAGAAACTTAAATCTTTCATTTATAGTTTATATCCAATTACTTTTTTTCCTAGCTTATTATTAAAGAGATGAACATACATATTTGTTTTTAAATTGTAATGTAAAAGTCTTTGAGAGTCTAAGCAAATGGAGCATACTTCAATAATACATTACCTTATTTTCTCATGGAATATTCTATCAGGTTTTCTCTTCCATATAAAATAAAAATTGCATTTATAGTCTTATAGTTATTTTTCTTGCCAAAAACAGCTCTCCTTTTATGATTCTACTTTTTATTATTATTATTTTTGCTTTTCTTTGGCTTTATTACTCTTGATTTAATAATGGCAGTTTACATGTTAACAAATATAATCTAGGAATACTAGAAGGTATGTCAGGAGCAGATGGAGATGTATATTATTTTATCTGTAGAATATAGCTTGAAATTCTTGTGATTATTGAAACAATGGATGACCAAAGATCAGACCCAGGAAGCCTGGGTTTAGGAAAATCAGCCTTCAATATTCTCCTATGGCATTCTTCTAAAAAATCTGGCAAAGGGAGTTTTAGATTGGATGTCAGAAGGAATTTCTTCTCAGAAAGGGTTGCTAAACACTAGAATGGGCTACCCAGGGAGGCGGTGGTGTCATCATCCCTGGAGGTGTTCAAGGAATGACTAGATGGGACACTTAGTTCTATGGTCTGGTTGACAAGGTGATGATCAGTCAAAGGTTGGTCTAGATAACCCTGGAAGTCTTTCCCAACCTAAATGATTCCATAATTCTGTGATTGTGTGAATGTAGATAATGCATTACACTTGGTCTCAAAATTTGTCAGGTCTGTAAAAAACCTGTATTGCATCACAAATCCTCCCACCTATGGTCAAAATAATTATACAGGTATTTATATTAATAATGTTTTTCGTGCATGTCCTTGGACCATTTAGCTTTTCTTTAGATCTCTTTCTCTTTGATTTTTTAGTGACACTCCAGCAAATATTAACTCCATTTTAAAACATACAAGTAGTCTTAATCCTGGAGTGAGTCTAGCGTACTTTATAAAACATAATCATACAAATAGCAGAGATGGCAAAGCAAGTTCTGTAAAGCAAGACATGACTTTATAGCAAAAGCAATATGCTATCTTAAATCAATGGGTGTTTTATTAAAAACAGGCTTGTCTTTGGTTTATAAACCGAACACATACAGTGTTGTAGTGTGTAATTAATATTTATTTCTATATTATGTATTTCTGTATTATATAGTTCTGTTACCCCCTGAAGTTGGAATATTCTGTTAACCCCCCTGCCCTACTCCTGATAGTTTGTCCCCTCCCTTCTCATTGGCTTAACCCCCCCAATAAAATCTGTACACAGTAAATAGCTGAGGCTTTTCCTGGTTGCTTTCTTTAAGCTTGGAACTCTCTGGGGGCACGTTGCTCCCAGAGTGCAATAAACTTAAAATATTCTCAACCAAGAAGAGCTGCCCGCATCCTCCTTATCCTCCGTTTACTGGCTTAACCCTCGATTAACCCTCGAGGGCTAGCAAGGGTACACACAGCCCTGCAGCCCTTAAGCACCTCTAAGCCGGACCTTCTACGACACAGAAGCTTTTCGCCTAGAGGTGCCCCCTCCTATCGTGTGCTCCACGGCAGTTGCCAAGCCCAAGCTGAAGAAGGAGCTGGGACTTGCTGAGGGGGCAGCGATAGTACAGTACAATGTAAGGGTCGCCTAATCTAGTACTTTAAGTTCCTCTCTGAACTTTATTGTACTGGGCTTTCCATTTCCAACATATTGAAATGGCTTTCTTTTCTAATACTGAGAAAGTTTAAACAAGTAACTTAGCCTAGATGCTGCTTTTCTACAGGGCTAAAATTTGATTGAGATGAATTCTGCCTTGATGTTCACATAGGAATAAACTTAAATGGATGGAAACCCTTGTCTTTTCACGTGTTGCTGCCAAAATAGCAGCATATTATGGCTGATGCCAAAAGCTCAAATCTAACCCAAGTGCGATTTTTATCCACAAAACAGAAGAAAAATTAATTGCATTTTCATGCAATGTCTGAAGTTTTCTGAAAGTGTACCCAGGCATATCTATAAAAGTTAGTATAATGATAAAATGACTATTTTTATGGAAAATCACTTCACTCTGCACTTCCATATCAAGTTGTCTGCAGAAAACTTTGTATCAAATTACAAAAATGGACAATGTCCATATATATACATACATATACAGGCTGCAATTACTTACAAATACCAAACTCTAAAAGTGCTTGTCTTAGAAGTTTTCTTTTATCCAAATCTAATTCCATTTTTGTACTATATTTTATCTTATAAAATTACAGTTTCAATAAATACTGTTTTTAAGAATTCTGAGAGAGACATTTCTAATTTTTTTGGCAATTCATGATTAGGCATTGAGTGGAATCATCGTTTAATATTAGTAATTTATTCAAGGAAATTTCTGCTTTCGTATTTCTGTGCACCAGAGTCCTCCATCTTCTTATTAATTGCTAGTTCATACCTGCTAGCTTCTGTATAATTCAACAGCTGAGAATATATTAATATACTTCCAGTACTATGCTATGTAATTTTTATATAGCTATTATAGTAAAGAAAAAAAGATTTACTGCTTCAATAAGGAACAATTATCACCAGTTAGAGGTGACTGGCATCTTTAGTATGTGATACTTCTAAAACATTATGACAATGACTTGCCCCTAGGTATTAGAAAATACAGAAGTTTCTTTGATTCTGCTCTTTCTAGGTGTCTTTCTAAATTGAAATAAGACTAACTGAAATAATTATTGCCTCATGACTTGATTTATGGTAGTCAAGTAATTTAAGACTAGAACAGATCAGATAACATGTGGATATTTTTTAAATAACTGAATTGTTTAACTTTAATAGGTGATAAAGCTTGCTTTTGAAGAGTTTGAACTGGAAAGAGGGTATGACACTCTTACTGTTGGAGATGCTGGGAAAGTTGGTGATACCAGAACAGTGTTGTATGTGTAAGTACAGAACTTCAAAAAAAATTTTTTGGAAGTTATTTGTAATGTTGTTTCTTCCAGGTCAGGATATATCTACTTAAATTTGTAATTGTAATATTTGTAATTTGTTTATATAATGTAAGCTTAAAATTCCAGTACTGTCAAAGAAAATTTTTCATTACAAAATTCACTCCAGGTCTTTAGTAGCATCGTTACAGGCTTTAATATCAGAGATTAAAGCCTGCAGATTTCTTTAAAAGAAAAAGGAAAAAAACTTACTTTAAAAAGAAATATTGCCTGTGTAACTTTAATTGCATTCACAAACAAATAAGGGAATAAAAAAAAAAAAAAAGGCTTGGATTTCATCAAATAGAAAATGCAACTTGTGAAAAATAAATAATTAATCAATTAATTTCAAAATTTCTATACTTAAAATAGGATTTGGATTTTCATGAAAGAACATAGGCCACCTTTCAGTAAAGCTATACATGCCTTATGGATTAA
>WEIV01021119.1:7047-43249 GCA_013390005.1 Calyptomena viridis
TAGTGAGTAGACTGGGGGGGCACAAGCAGTTGGGAGGGAACCAGCTAGGACTGCTGATCCTTACTGACCCAGGTGATATCTTATACTGTAAGATGTCATGCTCAGCATATAAGGGTGGGGGGAGAAGAAGAAATGAGAGGATGTTTGGAGTGATTATGTTTGTCTTCCCAAGTTACCATTCCACATGATAGTGCCCTGCTCTCCTGGAGGTGGATGAACACCTGCCTGTCCATGGCAAGCAGTGAATTAGTTCCTTGTTTTGTTTTTTTTTGTGTGTGTGCAGCTTCTGCTTTCCCTATTGAACTAACTGTCTTTATCTCAACCCCCAAGTTTTCTCACTTTCTGCAGGGTAAGCAAGTGGTAATTAGTTGTCAGCTGGGGTTAAACCACGACATCACTAAAAATAGGACAATTAGCAACATGAATACATGAATGGTGCCTGCAATCTGACAGCTTGTCCCTGCCTAGGGGACTGTCATTGCATGTGTGCATTTGTATGCATGTTATTTGGGGTCATCCTGCAGGGATATCCAGCAGACTACCCTTTGTTAAGTGGATGTCAGCATTTACTTGCTTCAATAGCTGAAACTCTTGGAGGAAGGGGTTTCACATGCAAGTGTCTCAATGTGTGCATCTGTGTGTCTTGGATGGGGCGCACACCATGTATTTTGCCCTTGACCATGTCTTGTCCATGTTTTGATGTCTTTTTGCAGCAGCTCTGAAAGTCCTACAAGGAGCTGTTTTTTGCAGTGTGAAGGCTTGCTCAAGCAGTAATCTCCTCATGGGTGGTCTAGTCCCAGCACACAGGGAGTCTGCTGGGTATTTCATGGCTCTACTCACGCAGCAGTCATTTCTGCATTCAGCCTCAGGCTTGCATGGTAAATCAGGGTGTCTGGTGTCAAAGTAGAGGATCTTAAAATTGAGAACAAATCTGAAAAGAGTTTAGACAAGATTTCATACGCAATCTGAAACGTAGGTTAGGGGAAGGAAAAAATCATCTCATTGCAGATATCTGGAACTTCTTAGCATGGAAGAAAAATAAATGAGTTAAAGAAAAACAAACTGCTTCTCATTACGAGATTTTGGGAATGTCTATAAACCTACAGTTCTGCTGAAGAGTAGCCTACCTCTTGCCTTTCAGAAATATGGTTTTCCTCAGAAGGCCTCTGACACCAAGCCCCCGTGCTTAAAGGGAGGGTTTATGTGTGCACAGAAACCTTTATAGTATTTCTATATATTAAAGTTCTTGCTTGCCTGTGCAGCTAGGAACTAGTTTGCAATTATTTTTTATGCCTTCTAAGCAGATAAAATTTGCTCAAATTCATAAGGCACCTACCCGTCTGCCATGTGATCACTAACAATTTTAGTAGCTTGATCACATTACAGAAATAAATGACATCTAGAACATTGAAGATATTTTGCTCTGACAGATTAGAGAGTAATTTCTATGCTGACCTACTAAAATGTTTTCTCAAACAGTGGAATTTTATTTCCTGCCACCACAAAGGAGATTATGTAAAGCCTATAAATATTTAAGTAAATTTTTTTTTTTTAATTATACAGGTCAAAGGTCTTCCAATTTCATGCAAAGTGCTAAGGCAGAATGCCATGAAAGATTGAATGGAAATAGTCTGTTCACTGATACTAGAAGGTAAGGAAGTAATGAGAACAGAGAAATACAACATGGACAAGAGTTTGCTCTTCAGTTCACCCTCAGACTGATATGCCTTTCAAACACCTCTTGTAATCTCAGAGAAGGTTAAAATAGAGCAGCCTGAAATTGTTTTATGTACTAAACAGCAGTGGTCAGTATACTTCCATGAAGATGGATGGATGAAGGGAACCAGAAAGGAAGAAAAAAGTCTCAGAAGGAACAACTTATATTTCTCACTGATCAAAACTGCAAAAGTAGAATCACTGAATCACAGAATCACAGAATATGCTGAGTTGGAAGGGACTCATCAGGTTCATTGACTCCAACTCCTGACCCTGCACAAGACAGCTCCAAGAGTTACACCATGTGCCCAAGAACATTGTCCAAATGCTTCTTGAACTCAGACAGGCTTGGTGCTGTGACCACTTCCCTGGGGAGCTTGTTCCAGCATTCAACCATCCTCTGGGAAAAAAGTTTCAGAGAATGCCATTGTTGAGATTTTATTCAGCGGGTTTTGACATAGCAAAATTTCTCTTTCAGTTTTCTTTCAGTCTGTCTAAGGGAAGGACAATGATAACATTGGTTTTGTAGTAGAAACAAATTTTGCAACTTCAAAAAGACCACATTCTCATATGGGCTAGAAATTAATAGCTTCAAGATGTTCCTATTGTTGTTACATTTACCTGTGTTCACTGTAGTTTCCTCTGTGAGTTTATGCCGCAAATCCTCACTTGCAAAAAATAAATTGCATTAATAGTCCTTCCTAGGAACAATGTGGTTGTTACTGGAGGAAATTCTGAGAAGGCAGTAGAGAAGTCAGAATTTAGATCCTTTGACCTACATCTAGATTTGCAAGTTGCCATCAGAGACAGTTAAATCCTCGAAAAGTTGGCTCACTTATTGTAAAAGTAGCAACTAGAGAAAAGGCAGCTTTCCATGTGTTTGGAAGCCATCTCAAAGAGAATATTCAGAACTTGCACTATCTTCAAAATGAAAACAAAGTAAAAGGATTGCTTCCTGCCCTCGTGGTATCCTTCTGGGGAACCCACTGAGTGGTATACTCTCTAAAATAACTGAGTGGTGTGCTCTCTAAAATAACCCAATCTACATGGTTTAGCCAAAGAGCTGAAGATCCATTCACTTCACATTTATCAACATTAACTTTCATGAACTTTCTAGTGCACTCTGCCCACTTTTTGCCTCTTTTTTTTCTCTACAGTGGAGTTGATAGCTGGTTGAACTATATTATAGCACCAGCTCAATCTATAAGGTTTCTGTATCCCGAAACTTTGGAGCATGCTGTTTGGGAGGAGTTCTTGTCCTCATTTTATGTTGTTTTATTCCATTTCATTTTGTCCTTATTCCTCAAAAACTTCGAACTTCGGGGAGTTAGAGGAGAAGGGAAGAAAGGGAAGTGTTTTCATCAATTCAATTAGAGGTGCTCATTTTAACCAGGACCCAGAACAGTGCTGCTCTGTGTTACTGCCACACAGATTTCATTTGAAATTAAGCACTGGATCAGAGCTTCTCATGTAACTTGCAAACAAAACCCAGGTGTTCTCAAGTCAGAAGTGCCATGCAAACACAGTATCCTATTTTTTCTACAAAGGTCAAAAAGCTATAAACATCGCAAGTAAAATACCTTGCTGACCAGTTTTTGAAACAAAGAAAACAGAAAAATAAGTACTCTGGTTTTCATTCCTTGAAAATTAGCATCTAGGAGGAATCTCTGTCTGCTTAAGAAACAGACATACTCACTCCTTAGTATCATCCTTTTCTGGGAAGTTTGTCTCAAAGCTGATTTCAAGAAAGAAATGGCTATAAACTTCTGCAGGTCTAGCAGTTTTTCAGGATGTTGCTGTGTACAACTAGATATACTGGACACCTAAGCAATGGAGAATGGTGTAACAAAATTCTCATATGCAGTAGGAAGGACACCAGCACAGAGAAAAGAAAGTCTAGGATGTTGTACCTCTTTCTGGAGATGAGGGAAGGAAAAGGTACTTGAAACACTGTGGCTGCACTCTCCAAATGATGTGGAAAAGTGATTTGCTTTTACATCACTTGATATCAGGCCTCTTTAACGAGGTCTAAGGAAAAGCCACAAATCTTGGATGAAACAGAGAACATGGGTATGGAATATGGAATCTGAGCTCTGAAAGACAGATTGGGTTCTTAAGCTTAAGTGTACACAGTGTCTCCCAAATACTGCAGCATGAAAACAACAAAATTGCTGTCTCCTCAATATTAAAGGGATATTTCTAGGGACAAATGTACTCCTGAATGGCAATAAACACTGGTTAATCAGGAGCATATTATTAAAGCAATAAGATTAAATGACAAAGCAAAACGAGTCTAACGTCTTTAATAGACATTCTTTTGTAATCAAATTATTTGGAGGATCAGACTTCCATACATTCTATACAGTGCTGATGTTTCAGTGTCCCAGATGACATGCTTTGTCTGATACACTAGAAAGTGTAATCTTGGATCCTCACAATTCATCTAGGAAACTCAACAGCAACAGAATATTCAACTAAGGCTGCATGGAGGTAAATTCTTGAACATGAAGCAGAAGGACAGGAACAACTGCTGAATAAAAGTTTCACCTGAGTACTTACAGTCCTACAGGTTAGTGGTTACACTGTCCTCTGAATGTCAATATTTGGGGGTGGTGTTGTTCTTCTCTTTTTGTAGTTTGAAAGCAGCATTCAGTAAGTCAAAGTGCTTTCTTTTATGGCACTCTCATATAGAATTAGACAATTTTAAAGGCCAGGTTGAACCTGATCTAGTTAGTGGCATATCTGCCCATGGCTGCACATTTGGAATGAAGTGATCTTTAAAGTCCTTGGCAATTCAAAGCATCCTGTGATTTTGTGATTAAAGGAAGTGGAAATTAATTTGGTTAGCAGGAGAACAGGATCTTTAGCACTGAATAAGCTATCCTTACTTTTTATCAGCACTGAGTTGTTCAAATTATTCTTTTCCATTGAAGGACTGCAGTTATGCAGATACTGAAGACTACTATCCACATCTCAATCAGCCTTATTCAAAGCTGGATGAGCAATTGGCTAAATGGCTGAGGCGTATTTACTATGGCATCAGTCATCAAACAGCCATTTTAAATTAAGACGAAAGGCGCCCTTTGAAAAGGGGAAAATAATGGACTTCAGAACAAAGCAGAACACTCCCTGGAGTGTGCAGAGAGAACTGCTAATCAGTACAGTCCCATGCAATGCCACCAGAAATGCTTTTCTCTTTGAATCTTCAAAGTAACTCTGATTCACGTAGGAAGTTGTGACATGACTTTCTACAAATATTTTATTGTACAGAGACCTGAATATAAGGCAACAAGCTATTTTTCTGAATAAGCAGGATACGTTTTCAGAAAAAAAAAAAAGGTCAGTATTCTTCCCAATTTGAAGTAATATTTTAATACCAAGGGACAAAGGCCTACAAACATTGCCCCATTGTTTGCCTTTGCCTACACAAAATCTGGTATTTTTAAGTTCAGATCAGTATTGTCCACATTGAAGGAAAACAAGCACCCTTCATAATGAAATAATGTTTGCTACCACTGTGAAGGGCATTAAAAACATTTACACTGATAAAGTACTCCTAAAGGAGCAAAAAAAAAAATCTGCATTTTCCCTTTTCTCTTAGAAAAGTTTGCTGTTGAATGCTATTCAGCATCTACAAAGGGATCTAACTGTACATAGTCATTAATATAAACATTAAGAACTCTAGAGTTTTCTAGTATTAATTTCCTTCTGCAATTACATGGTCTTTTCAGTGGCATGGTGAAAAGAGAGAAGACAACAGGAAAGCACAGAAGCGTTGTGATTGATCCCCCCTCAAATGAAGAGGTAAAGACAGTCCAGGAAGCCTCTGTTTGACCACCCTCTAGGTAAAGAAATGGTTCCTAATGTCAAGTCTATACCTTCTCTTGTGAAGCTTTGAACCATTTCTAAGCATTCTGTCTTTGGGCACCAGGAAGAAGACCTCAGCACCTCCTTCTACCCTTCCTCTCCTCAGGAAGCTGCAGAGAGCAATGAAGTTGCCCCTCAGCCTTCTTTTTTTCCAAACTAGGCAAAGCTAGAGTCCTTAGCTGCTCCTTATAGGTAATGCAATATTAATTAACATTTAGATAAAGTTAGCTTAAAATCAAAGTCTTTTTCCAGAAAATCATATACATATTTTAAAGTCCAAAATTCATTCTAAGTTCAGATTGGTCACTTGGTACAAATTCCTCACTGCTGTAAGCAGTTTCAGTTAAACGCATTTTCCATTTAAGCTTTTATGAAGAAGAAATTTTTCAGCTAATTTAACTTGTGAGTTAGTAAGTCACCAGTGAGTCATAACTTCAAATTCTATGAAAAGTATCTTGCTGAGGAATCAAATGACAAATCTGTGAGCTTTTAACTTGCTGATAAAGATTATAAAGACTTGTCTTTTCTGTAGACTTCCCTTCCTCAGGACTGTTAACCTGGCTTAAATTTACTAATTCCTACAGCATAGGTAACACACAACATCTTTAAGGTGAAGACAGCATACAAGCATTCACATGCTGTGCTTTTGGTTCCAGCAGTCTTCCTCATTTGCACTAGCTTGACATCAGTATCAACAGATTTACAACCACACAGGAGAAAAGCTGGAAAACTTTGCCTTCCCAAATTCAACAGGAAGTGCTCTAATTCCCCCTATATACTTGAAACAGCCCTTCTTCTGCTTCATCCTTTTCAAGAACACTAATAAAAGAGAGATAACACACTTTCTGCAGTAACCTACTGTGTAATGGCTGTGACTGCTACAAGTGAAGATCCTGCAGGTTGAAGTTTTACCACATAACTTTTTAGCAGCATGAGATCATTCCAACCACCATTATCTATAGAACTATTTCTAGGACTTTTTAAGTCACTTGTGACTGGAGTCTGCAATAGGGTGTATCTGAGCCATCAGTTCATCTGATACAGAGTTTGAAGAAGCAGTGATTTCGCCCCTTCTCTGTGATAGCACCCACAGGACACAGTGTGAAGCCTCCCTCTCCATTATCAACTTTAGGGGCAGGATGGCACTGATCTGTCTGCCTTATGCATAGAAACAACTAAGGTGCTACATACCCTCAAGAGCACATGGATCAACCAAGCTTGTACTACACTGTTTCACAGACAGTTGCTTAGAGAATCTCAGATTATTGCAGATTTTTTTTCACTGAAGAAGTATACTATAGATCCCTCCCCTGCTAATCTCTAAGGAACACCAGGTCTAGTCCTAGTACCTATGGACTAGGTACATGGGTAGCTCTTCATGTGCAACTCTTCCTCCCAGTTCCCACGTGTGCAACAACGGGGGAAGGAAAGACAAAGCAATTCTTCAGGTGTTGACCAAAAATACGCACTTGTACGAAAATGAGAAATACCACTTAGCTTTTCTAGTGAAAAGGTTAAGTAAAAGAACCTGAGAAACTCTTCAGAAATTTAAAATCAAGCAACTCTAAAGATGAGGAACAGATAGAAAATTACTCATTCAGTGCAAGTTATTGTGAGTTCCTTGCTACCTCTGATCCTTAAACTCAAAATTTCATGCTGCTTACTGTCTTTTTGTAAGTCTGCCTACTTTTCCCACACTTGGAATATTCCTTTGTCTCCCAAAGAGTAATTCCTCTGAGCCTCATTTAACATCAGTGCAAGAAAGAAAAATTATACAGACAACAGAACAGTGGACAAAATGCCTCTGTCACCTTGTACTCCATCATTCCCCAGCCGAAATAGAAGGAACCCAACGTTGTCACGTGATGTGAGCTAAACAATACAGCTTTGCCTCTAATGTTCAGAAAGCAGGAGCGCCAAAAGCAGGTGAGAAATTCACAAAGGTCAAGAAATGGGATGCTAAAACAACTTGCTATGGGGAGAGTCATCCACAGGGGACTCCATCATATATTTAGTCATGGACATAATGCACTGGATAAAAGAAAATCAGCTGACTAGCACTATGGCAGCAGAATAAGTATCCAGATAGTAAGTTTTAATAGTCAGATGGGGTAATTCTCTAGGTCTCACTTCACAAGTTATCTTGCATGGTGTTTGTTGGAAGTAATTCTCTCAGTAGTCATCAGTACAAGTGTCAAAGCATTGCTGCATGGTATTTGACTCCCATTCAATATAAAACTTATTATGTAAAATGATTTCTGCTTAGTAAGTGTATGAGTCCATGGTTTCTGCAACACATGTCACTCTGGACCATCAACAGCATGAAAATTCTTTTCTCCTTGTTCTCTGGCCTTTATTTTCCCTAAAAAGGTACTAGATTTCCATACATTTGCCCAAGGTATAAAGTGCTAGTAGTTGATGCAAAATAGGATGTATATGTCCCATACTATCCGAGGAGGAAAGGTCTTTATGACTCCAAAATAAACCAATGGCAGGTTTGTGCATTGAAAATGTAATGTACTATTTCATTTTCCACACATTTATGAGTCCTTTTCATGTCTTTAGGGAAGAGTAGAAAAGAGAAGAAATTTCTCATCTAGTAAAGATATCTTGGAGGTGTCATGTACCCAAACTCAAGTTATCACAAGCAACCTTGTGAGAAGAACATATATGAGAGGCAGGAAGGAGAAAGTGAGACCGGGCCTCTATTATGATATGATAGAATGTACAAAACTTTTATTTTTACTGGAGAAATAAAATTAATAACTTTGGGGAGAGAGGGGGGAAGGCGGGAGCTTATGGGTGGTGGCACTGCCCAGTGGTGCTCGGTCCTGGCGCTGATGCTGGGTTCCCGGCAATGGCCTGGGCAAGCCACGCTGGGGGGGATCGCTGCTGACTCAGCCCCCCGGCCCTGCCACCCCAACCACTGCCAGCAGGGCTTTTGTGGAGGCTTTTGTGCCTTGCTGCAGCAGGAGCTACCCTGGCACTGTGCCTGGCTGCTTGCGCAGTCGGCACTGCAGTGTGCCACTCTGGGGACGAAATGGCCCCAGCCCAGTGCCGCCATCACTGCCCGCTTCACCTCCCCCACGCCCTGGACCCGCTGGTGGCTGTGCCAGGCAGCCCCCGACACACACAAGAACAGAGTGGTCCCAGGAGGTGGAGGGGGAAATGCTGGCACCATGGCATGCATGGGACAGGGTGCTCCCAGATGGGCGGCACGGTGGCTGCCCAGAGCCCTGGGACGGTGCCTGGCACTGGCAGCATGGTGGCTGCCCGGGACCGCATGGTGGCGCTGATCCTGGGTGCACAGAGCTGGGCAGGAGAGGTGGTGGCTGGAGAGAGTGGGCGCCACGAGGACCACGCGGTCCTAAGAACAAGATTTTTTGCAGACTTGGAAGCCGGGCAGACCTGGGTCCAATGGTTGAATGGAAGTGCAGACCACACCTCACAGGATGGGAAAAAGAGGGGGATCCAGACAATTTGTGCTGGCACAGTTGCAAATGATTCTGGGTTGGAGAAAACTCTATAAAAAGCAGCCGCCATTACCCTCGAGGCCATTTGGACCTCACCAGGTTTTGAGTAAGGGTGTCTCTGCTGCTGCTCCAGCCACCGCTGCCATCTTGGCCACAGCCTCCAGCTGGCACCCACCACCCCTGCAGTAGTTCCAGCCACCAGCTGTATAATTTTCTTCTCCATTTCTTTAGTTTGTCAGTTTCCCTTACCCTCCAGGACCCTCCAGGACCCTCGTGATCCCCCTCATTACCCTTGCCTGCTTGCTGGGGCCCTCCAGGACCCTCCTGGACACCCCTCCCTGCCTCTGCCTGCTCCCAGAACCCTTCTGGAACCCTCAGTCACCCCAGGGCTCCCTCTGGGATCCCTGCTTACAAACTGTCCAAATGATGACAGACTCCTACATATCACTACTTCTTAGAAGATCTTGTCCTCCAGAAGTCTAGGAAATGAGAAAGTGTTAAATGCCTTATCATGCACACCCTGCTAATTAAGTGCAATCTGAGAGCAATATATCAGCAATTTGCACAACATGCTGCAGTGTCTCTAGTGAGTCCTCAATTCCACTCTCACCTATTTATATTTATCTTTTCTCCTTGGATCTGTTCAAGTTTCTTCTCCTGCTCACTTCACCATTGTTTGAGTCACATGAAGTATGCCATAGGTATAAGGATGGAACAATCTCCTTCCCAATACATTGGCCCAATATGCTATAGGCTACAAATACTTTTTAGTGTCTTGATTCACTGCAAATACAGGGATTACTGAGAAAGAGGTAATGAGGCAAGCCAAGAGCTTTACCATATGGTGTCTCAGTGAAGTCCTGTTGCTCTTTAGGTGCCAGAAAGCAAATTAACTGTAAGTTTCTCTCTAAGTTTGAATTTCTTACTTTTTATCATTTGAAGGCAAACTTCAATTATATATTTTTGAAATACTAGGAAAACAGGAAATTACAGTGCAGAGAAGAGACAAAAAGAAATTAAAGTTATTATAACTCTGAAACATTTCCAGAGCCCATGGATTACCAACAGAATAACCCGTACTGGCTATATTGGGTGTGTCAATGGGATTAGACATTTCAGAAAATGAAGCAGCCTAAAACACAAATAGGTTTTAACTAGGACAACTTTGATTTTACAATCATAACAGCTTGTGAGTTTTCTGACACAAAATGCAATTTCGTTTAAGACGCTTTTCACATCCAAAAGATCAAGCAGATCAGTTTTGAGTAATTTTGGGATTAATAAATTATTGAGACAGTTCTGTGTGAAATATTTGCACTTCTGAATAGTTACAGCCCCAAAGAATTAAAGCTGCTGTTTAACACAGATTCCTATTTACAACAAATACCAGAAACAGTGGTCAGAGAAGCAGAAGAGAGACTGTCTATTAGGGACTTTATCCAACAGAAAAGTCTAACATAAAAATAGAGTACACTTACCATACATGATAATAAAAAGAACAGCCCTATTCCTTCTTTCACTTGACACATTCTGTAAAGCAAATTAAGAAATAAAATGCTACTAAAAGAAAAAAAAGAATAACATTTGGATGGTCTTCAAAGAAATTTTAGCATTGTTAAGACTTGTGTAAATATACTTTTGTCCTTCTATTCTTCCATCTATGCAGGAGGGAAAATAGGCCTTAATCTTCATTTCCTGTCTCACTGACCCAGTTTCACAACCCCTCATGCTTTTGCATTTGGATAACCTCTGCAGCTAGCTCTAAAGAGTTCCATTATTTCCGGTGGATAGGAGATTAGGCTCTTTAAAATCGTCTCCAAGATGAGTCTTTGCTGAGCCAGTGTTACTTTCTGGCTCTCAATGTCACCCATAGAGTTCAATTTTAAATATTCTTTGGATGTATTTCAGCATAAGCACATAACTGGACAACTAGGGATCACTGTTCTGTAACAACTCAACACTGCTGCCTCTTGCCCAGCAGTCCTGTGGTATAAGTTGAAAATGAACCCAGATAATTCCCTCTTCGTCCCACCCAGCCCAGGGCAGCAGCTGCTGGGTGAATTATCTGTCATGCCTCTGACATAACACTTAAGTCCATGCCATGGCAGTGGCATGCCAGAACAGGTGCTACATTTCTACAGGAATCACTGCTGCCTTGGCAAGTGCATTGCAGACAGCAAGTCTGATCATCCCAAGCATGTGGCCACATTTCAGGCCTGCCACCATCACTTAAAGAGGCTGTGCTATTTCTGCAGGTGTTCCTGGGCAACAGCTTGGAAAGCAAGTGCTCTGCCACATGGGATCCTGGGCAAGGAGCCACCACTGAAGCTATGTTTGACACATAGGCCTCCACTTGAGGAAGATATTAAAGCATTCTGCTATGAGTGGCAAGGGAAGATGAGACTCCCATGTGGAGTCTCCTTCAATGGAGATACTCAAGAACCATGTGGATATAATCTGTGCCATGGGCTCTAGGGAGACCCTGATTGAGCCGTGAGGTTGGACCAGATGCTCCCTTCCAACCTGATCTATACTGTGATTCTGTGATGGGCCACTAGCAGTAGACTGCAGGCAAGTTTTGAGAGCTAAATCTGGTTTTCAAGACGCTAGTGGCAAAGACTGCTACAACTCTGGAACGTGAATTATCATGAATGTGAGTATTACAGGACATTACACTCGAGAGATGGATGAGGGAGAAGAAGATGATTAATTTCAAACACTCAAAACACTTTTCTGTCTTTCACCATCCCTGCAGGAATCCACACGAACACAGTTTCTGTCCTTTCAGCTATGTACAGACTACTAGAAGGGAAAATGTCTGCAACACAGCCATGATGGCAGACACATTCAAATAATGAATTTTATGGAGGAGCAACAGTAAAGGAGTTGCATCCTTAAGTGTGCTTCAGTTATTATATATTTGTCTCTCTGCTCTGCTCCACTGTGCACTAATTTTCTTCTAAATGGCATGACTTAATCTACCATGGGAACTGTCTTCTAAAATTTTATTGAGAAATAAGATCGTAACTGCATACTAAATAGCAAACAGTCATAGTGGAATGAGACTGCAAATATTTGTGAAATAGGGAAATTCAGCAGAAGAGGGGGAAAAAGAAATCATGTATACTTGGAATCAGAAAAGCTGTGGTTCTAAATCAAAATTTTCTTGGAAAATTTAGCTCCATATTGTTGCATCACTTTGCACTGCGTGCTGTCCCAGAAGAAAAACTTTCTTAATTAATAACACCATGTTTTTAGGGTATTCTAGATATATTTACAGCATACATACTAAACTCCTCTGCAGAAAAGGGGTGGCAACTTGGAGTTTTGGTGAAAAGGGGGAATTTAGTTAGCTCTAGACACAGATTGCTTTGAGATTTGAATATTAATAAACAAGCTTCTCACATTCCTGAGAGTGATTCCTGGAATCACTGAGCACATTAAGTTACAGCTTGCTGTCTATAAGCAAAAAAATCTGCCATTGATCCCTTAAATTTGCTGTCACTAATTAAATGAATTATTAACTGCAAACACAGGTATGCCATTCCTGTAGGACTTCCTTGATTGCTAGCTCAACTGTCTTCTTCAAATCTTCAGTGTGCACAACATCAACAACATAAGCAAGAATTCAGTGAGACAGCACCAAGAAAAATGACACAGAGATCAACTAAACTGTGAGACAAGGAGATACCCATTGAATACACTCACCAGGTTAATAAATTAATAGAGCTCTTTCTTGGAAGACTGATAACATTTGGAAAAATACAACACTGAATACAAACATTGCAACCTTTAAACATCATTCTTGAGCTAGAGCCAAAGAGATGTTACCAACTTCATGTCACAGGAACTTGATTTGTGGTACCATTTTACAGTTATTCTGTCACATGTGTTTAAAAATCCCACATCAATGTTGAACTGTAAGAATGCTTTGTAACATTATGTAGTACTAGCATTGAATCAGTACAAGCTGTGGTAGATGAGTTAAAAATAAACAGTAGGCAACTGCAAGTAATTTAAGTCTGTCTCTCAAGTACCTCACAGCAGCCTGGGTTCCAGCCAACTGGGCACTTTACTTTGGACACTGGCTACTGAGGTGCAGCAGGTAGCCTGAGTATCCTACTCTACTTGGCTACAGAAATCCCTATTGCTGGTGGGAACATCACTCTCAGCACAGCATGGGAAAGCAGTGCCTGAGGCATTAACAGTCTTTTGAGATGCTCGTTAAGATGTTGTAGAAACAGAAGGGTTAAAAAGAGGACCTCCTGATGACTCCAGATGTGCAAGTAAACACAAAAGGTCTCCTTGCTCATCTTTTTCAGATGTGATACAAACCATTCCTTAGAAGAGCTTAGAAGAGCTTTTGTCATTGCTAAGGGCAAATAATTCATATAGGAGAGAAATGCACTGAAATGATACTGATGTAATAAGACAATACTGGTATCCGGTGGCTTTTAAAAGATGTCATGCTTTTTTAATTATATTTTTGGTTGGTTGATTGGGTAGGGTTTGTTGTATTGGTTTTTTGTTGGGTGTTGTTGGTTTTTTTGTATAGAAGTGTTTAATTTTGAAACAGATTTTTGACACATCTCCCACCTTTTGTCAGCTAAGACCACAATAAAGACTGTGATTTCTTCCCAAACAAGAATGCAAAAATTTTTGTTCCAACTCTTCTTGATTCAGTTTTGGCACTCAATAAGGTAATTTGTTGCAGCAAGAAATAAAAAGATGCCGAAGCATTTCAGTCCAATAGAGTTTATGCTCTACAAAGAGCTAGGCTGAGCAGACACCTTCAATCCCCTCTGCTTTTGTCCAGGTTCCCACACTAGGATATTAGGTTTTCTGCAGTAGTCTTTCTACAAGTTAGAGGATTTGTTGAGCTGGTAGTCCTATCTTCAGCCACACTTATGCCATATCTCATTTTATTGTGTACCTAAGAAAGTATTGAACTCAAGACAACACAATCCCTAAACTTTATTCATGGTACTAGGCTACAAGGAGTGGATTATCTTTGTGCCATGTGTATCTTCTATTAATATTGTAAGGAAAGTTCTGAAGTATAGGTGAGAATATGAAAAATGCTTTTAGTCCATTATTTGTCACAGAACACATACTGTTTTGGCAAAACAATTTTTCTTAATCTGCAGTGGCTGATTTATGCAAGCAATACCTGCACAGTCACAGAAAATCAAATGAACTGAAATGGAGAGTTACATAGCAAGGCCAAAATACGGAAAATAAACAGGGGAGCCAGTCTCAATCACTCAAAGAAATCCAAGGACTCAGAGATTACCACTTGGACAGCTGAATCTTGGAGGTGTTTAGAAAAGACTGCAGGAGAAAGCTCTACACATTGACCCCTTTTGTGAATGTGGTGACAAAAAAAACCCAAGATTTTTTTCCATTTCTTGAAACCCACTTAGCCTATAAATGTCACCTGAAAAAACCTGCACTTACAGAGTCAAGAATCAAGAAAACTTTTGACATAAAATAGCTCCCTTGCATTACAAGTAAGACAGAGCCTCTCCTTTTCAGATAAAGGAGCAGTTAAAATAGCAAGGAAACTGTATCTTCTGATGGGACTAAGAGGGGTGTGGGAGAAAGAGAAAAGAACAGACATAGCCTTGCTTATGAAGGACTTAAACAATAGCATAGAGTTGCAATGTTAAGCAGGCAACACAGCTGGCCAAACCACATGGCTTTGCAGCATAAATCTAGAAGTCAGTAGAATAATGTATGGATAGGGTACAGGGAAAGGCTCTTGAAGAAACATGCTGTCAATAGTAACAGAAAAAGAGCTTCCCTTTTGTCCACACCAACTGTACACTGGACAGTCTTGGGAATGCAAGCACATGGTCCACAGAAGACTGAACTTCCCCTGATGTCTGTGCTGTCACTCTGACCTAGGACTGTGGGAAAGCAGTTCATTCAAGGTGATGCTTTACCTTCTCTGTTATAATAGACAACTGAAGTGGTGGATTCATGGGTTTTGTGACAGGGACTTCTCCATCCAACCACAGCATCATCTTTTAGTTGCTACAGATGTGACCCAGGCTTCATCAATCACCAACATGGTCGTACATGCTTCTGCAGGCCATTATCAGCATAACGGGCTTTTGCAATAAATTTATTTTGGTTTATTTCTAACAATTTTGCCCCCAAATTCTGGCTTTCTAGGTATCTATCTCAAAGTAAACTTCCCAAGAATGTATTGGTTTTTTATATTTTATATATATGTATATATGTATGTATATGTATGTGTACACGTATATATGTGCATGGCGGGTTTTGTTCGGTCCGTGTTAGGCTGTGTCTGCAGCTGGTGAAGAAATGCATAAACAACCCCTTCTGGTGCTGAATTCTGATGAGAATCTTTTACTGTGACACATTATTTTTTACACTATAATATGATTTACATTTTCCAAAAGTTTATTTCTGTTAGATATCTACAACTCTAGTAATAGCCTCTCCTAAGATCAGTCTCAAACCAATCAACTGATGGTTAAAGTGTTCACAAGGTGTCCACACACTTCTCTGCTCCAATCACAGCTGTGGTCATTCAGTGTTCATGGTGTGTATCCGTTGTCCTGTTCTGGTGAAGGCCTGTGTCCAAATATGGATTTACTTTTCTGCATCTCTGTTAGTTACATATTACTAGACATGTTACTAGATATGTTTTGGTTTCAGTATCCTATCCTAAACTGACACATCTCTGTCACAGGCTGCCTTGCTTAAGCATGTTGTTAATTCACCTAGTCATGTATCCCACAAGTTTTAAATTCTAATCCCTCGATGCATTTAAGCTTATTCATAAATGTAAACACATACTTCACTCAACTGGAATCTTTATGGAAGTAGCAAAGCAAATAAAACAGTAAAACTCACAAGAAGAAACCCTGTAAACTTCACTGATGTTCCTGTCTTAACAACAGCTGTCCTATTCTACACCCAACCAGAGAAAAAACAGAAGTAATTACCACTTTATTCTGCTTGGCAAAAGAGTGTAAAACTGAAGTTAAAGTTCATTCTTTAACTGTTGAGTTAAAGCTTGAAACTTGTTATAGCTTGAAACATCCCCCTCTATCTACTCAGATTTGTTTAAGAAGCACTTGCACACTGGGTCATGTTCGACTTAGCTCAGTCACACACAGTGTTCCAATTAATTTCCATAAGAAAGAATACAATAACCTCCAGGTACACTGAAGGAAAAACTTCTGTCATATTATATCACAACACCTACTTCATCAATGTGTGTTTTATCTCTTATTTTTTAATAGCTAAAGGAGTCACACCTTCTTCAGACAAGGATGAGTTTTTTATTTAATTGCATAAATAACAAAATAAAGTGATTTGACCAGTTTTCAGGGTTATAAATTCCACTATATTAAATATAATTCAAACATGAGACCAACTGTCTTCATGTTTACAACACATTCTTTTGGCACAGCTTGTCAATACAGTCAGTCTTGGAAAATCTGATTATGAATGTTTTCATGTAAATGTACCCTGGTGCCTTTGTTAGCCTGGGCAATTTGGAACCTTGTAGTTCTAAATTAAGTACCTAATGGTCCATTTTATTCATTATATCCTAATGCACTGTCTAACTCAAATGCTCGTTTAGCTTCTGTCCCTCACTCCTTTTATAGAATGACAGAATTATCAAGGCTAGAAAAGATCTCTAAGATTATTGAGTCCAACTCTTAACCTAACACTGCCATTTCCTTCACCAAACCCCAAAACGCCATATCTACATGTCTTTTATATACTTCTAGGGATGGTGACTTAGCCAATTCCCTGTTCCAAGGTTGTTTTAATGCCTGATTACTCCTTCAGTGAAGAATCTTTTCCTAATATCCAATTGAAACCTCCCCTGATGCAACTTGAGGCCATTTCTCGTTGTCCTATAACTTGTCACCTGGGAGAAGAAACCAACACCCACCTGGCTACAACCTCCTTTCAGGCGGAGAGAGTGATAAGGTCTCCCCTGAGCCTCCTTTTCTCCGAGCTAAACAACTCCAGCTTCCTCAGCTGCTTCTCATAGGAATTACTCTCCAGATCCTTCAGCAGCTTTGATGTCCCTCTCTGGACATGTTCCAGCCCCTCAGTGTCTTTCTCGAAGTGCAGAGCACTTCTGGNAAGTGCAGAGCACTTCTGGAAATGGATCCAGAACTCAAGGTGTGGCCTCATCAGTGCTGAGTACAGGGGCACAATCACTTTCCTGGTCCTGGTGGCTACACCATTGCTGGTTGTTATGGTTTTGTTTTGAGGNGCCCCGGGCAGCGTGGGCCTGTGGGGTGCCTGCGCCCGGTGCCCCCCATGGCCGGGGCGGTCGGCACAGCAGCATAGCAAAATTGACCTTGAAACAGTAGAGTTGTTTTGAAAAGATTTCTCTAGCTAGTTTTTTTTTTTTTCTCTCCACTCTTGGGGCTCAGTTTTAAAAGCACAAGATTCATTTTTTTCTGGTATAGGGAAGACAAATATGGGATATAAAGTCACCCCAAGACACTCAGAAAGCTCAGAAAGGGATCTTTCTTTTCAAAAAGATGTGGGTTAACAGAAGGATTCAAGTAATCAGTATTTTCAATGAAAAACATCCTATTGTGAAAGAAAAACTTCTCCATCAGGAGATGGCCACGTCCCACATAAGCCTATCAGTCCAAGACATTTCCTCTCTCCCTGCCTCCCTGGTAAATGGTAGGAAAAGGAAGAACAAGCAGTAGAGGTACTGGAGAAGGCAAAAGGATGACATATGAATTTGTATGCATATACATAAAACACATGACCCTGTATGACTTGACTTTGATGCCCATAAAAGTTCTACTTGCAGAAGCTCACACTAGCAACTGTAACCCACCTCTCAATGTAACGAAGCTGCTCACATGCAAGAAACTTATTATATTTACCAACTTTACTTGTGGGTTATTTATAACTAGATTCAATGGATGAATCAAACAACTTTTGAAATATAAATCTCCATGGAGATATGCATGTTGAGACTGTAGATATTTTCTAGACATAATTAACAGACCAACTGAACATGTGTCATGGTTTGACTCTGGCTAAAAGCCGAGAGCCCACACATAGATCTAAAATTTCTCAGAGAAGGGAAAAAAAAAACCCTCGACTTTTGTGATAAGGATTACAAGTAACTGTTTATTAACTACTTCACACAAGCAAAGCAGGCTCTAACTTAGAATGTTAAGTATTTACTACTACTACTACTACTACTACTACTACTACTAAAATCAGAGCTTAGGAGTTTAAGGGTGAGCAGTTTGATAGTTGTTACAGACACCTTTCTCCCCCCACCCCTCCCTTTTAAGATCTTTCACCTTCCTCCAGCAGCTCGGGAAGGCAGGTGTGTGTGTATGGGGGGGTTAGAGTCAGACGTGGTCTTTGCTGCTGCTCAGAAGAGAGAGAGAGTCCCACCCCAGCTTTCCTCATGGGGTCTTCTCCACGGAAACAGTCTGTTGCAAACTGCTTCTTAGTGGATTTGTTACTAACGACAGTTTTTTCAGGTACTNTCCCCCACTCCTTCTTAAATATGTTATCACAGAGGCGTTGTTGCCTGATCTTGGCTAGCTTAGAGCAGAGAAAAACTCCAGCAGCTTCTTAAAGAAGCCTCTCTCCTAGCCCCCCCAGCTAATAAAAAACTCTGGCTACTTAAAACCACAACAAAAGTGTAATATGAGGAGCTTCTGTACCTAAAATTACTCATATCAGTCACAGCTCTGAAGTCATGTAACAACTGAGATTGCATTGGAATAAAATTTAAGCAATGCTGAATGACTATAATTTCTTTTATTGGATGGCTAACAGAAATATCATTATGGCAGCTGTGTCTCCATATTTGCTTAGGTCTGTTCCCTTCTTTGATAATCACCTGCTTCTCCAAAAGATGTATAGGGACTTTATACCAGTCACCAGCAAATAGGCAAAAGACTGTTTTTTTAGTGCTTCTTTAACCATTAATCCATATTAGGAGTTTAAGAAGTATTTTATTTATATAGCATTGAAAACAAAGAATATATGAATGTGAAGATTGCACATTCAGAACAGATTATTAAACTTAGCTCCAATCAAGCATTCTCCAGTTGCTAGAAAAGCTCTGCAGTTTCATGTTAATCCCCAGGACCTTCATCCAATTGCTTTCCATGGGCTTTACTTATATCGCACAACAGCAGGAGACATGCTGTCATGATTTACAGACTTCCATGGGCTCAGCTGCAGACTGTGAAATCCCACTTTGCCATATATGCTGATCATCTTCACCCTCTACCACAGCCTGCAGCCCTGCCTTGTTACTTTGGAACAGAAATTAGAGTAAGTCTCTCTGAAGACTGCAGTGACATTTGCTTCCTTCCAGTCCTCAGGCACCTTTCCTGATCTCCATGACCTTTAAAAGATGATCATGAACAGTCATTGTGATGGTGTCTGCTGGCTCTCTCAGCATTCATGGATGTATCCCATTAGGGCCCATGGACTTATGGATGTCAGGTTTACCTGGATGTTCTCTAACCCAATCCTCCTTGAACAAGCAAAAGTCTTTCTTCCAAGATTCCTTTACCCAGGTTTCCAGACCCAGAGATTCCTGAGGACTGGTCAGTGAAGACTGATGCAAAGAAGGTGTCCAGTAACTCTGCCTTCTCTGAGTCCTCTCATTTAATAACAGGTCCACATATTCCTTTGTTTTCCTTTTGTTATTGATGTATTTAAAGACCATCATTAAATTAAAGAACATTCATTTTAATAACATTTTTCTTAGTTTCCCAGAGCAATATATCCACAATACTTAGGGTTGGCAAAGTTTTTTACATGTGAAACCTAGCTTAGCAATTTGTCCCCACAACACTAACACACGAAAACACCAGCCCTAGTCTAAGGAAACCATATTCCCAGAGCAGTCTGGCCCACCAAAGAGACAGCAGTGGGAGACTGAAGCATGGTGCATCCAGGGAGATTTAGAAATTGTTTTTGAGATCCATGCTATATTGAGCAATTCATGCTCTTCTTTGGAAAAAGGCCAGAAAATAGAGAGCCAAAGGACTATCTAATGGTCATTGTAGTAAAAAAAAAATGTTTATGAAAGAACTAGATAGAAGACACTGATGTCACTGTCATGTCATGTTACTCCAGCAACACTATCTGGGATAAGTTACTTACTGTGTGTTTGGTACTGGACCTATATATTTGTCTCCCATAAAGTGAATGTTCCTGATTTAGTATTTTTTCCTAATTAGTTTAGTTTACTGGAAGTGTTGTAGTTGTTAACTCTAAAAAAGCTCCATGAAAAAGAGAACCTCTCAACCTATGGCCTCTGGATTATTACTTTTGAGAAAGCTCTGGCAAGTTAAACCTCACCATTTTTTTAAATGAAGACATTTTTTTGAATAACAACCAGTTCACATTTGGCTAATGTAAGCTTTATCAGTTTGTCTTTCAACAGAGAGAGCAAACAAGGCATACAAAAACGTGTTTTTCACTTTTCTGTCAGTCATGGCCGTATAGGCTATGCAGTTAACTAATCTGAGCACAGACTGACTTCTCATGGTGTGAATTATGTTGCAAAGCACTAAATAAACTGAGGAAATCAGGTTCGGGGTTTTTGCAGTTATCCTTGACTCCCTACTCAGACCGCACACAGCCCTGGCCAACGAGGATGGTCTGGTGGTTTTCAGAGTGAGTGTGGAACCAGAGCCTCGGGCATGACCCAGAGCACCACAAACCTTCCAGCTGAACCTGGCATGTACAGAACATCCACAGTGCCTGGTTTGCTGTGTAATTCTTTGTCCTTCTCTGCAGCTCACCCACCCCTTTACAAACTGAGGCAATTAGCACTTCTTTGCTCTACAGGGCAGGTAGGGAAGAGGCCTGAGCATCTACCAGGACCCCGCAGATAAGGGTGGAAGAGGAGGTCTGGACGGAGGACAGCGGCAGCCACAACTGCTTGGCAGGTGAAGCTCCCCAGAAGGGCAGGTGCTGTCCTGGCGAGGAGGCCATGAGGCGGGACACGGCGGAGAGATTGTTCTGGAGAGCGCGCAGCAGCCGACGCCCCGCCGCCCCCGCTGCGCCCTCCGCCGCCCTCCGCCATCTTCCCGAGCCCCCACAGGCCGCCATCTCGGCCCGGGGCTCGCGCAGCCCGTGCGCTGGCGAGCGGCGCCACCTGGCGGGTGAGCAGGGCATTCCCAGGGCTGGTTCCAGGCGAGGCAGGTTGGGAGGAGCGGTGGGTGCCCGGCGGCCTCTGCTGTGAGGGGGTAGCGGTTCTAGCTCTTCCAGGTTAGTGGAAGCCTTTTCCACAAGCCGTTCTCATTTTTAACCTGAAGAAATAGTGCGGCCCTGGGGAGGAGAGGCACCACACTGACCTTATATTTCTGCTGGATCTCTCCTCTGCAGACTTTTAGCTCCAGGCGTGCTGATTGTTGCTGATGCTGACATTTCTCCATTAAAAGCAAAACTGACCTCATCAGTAATAAATACAGTGTTGTTGTTATTTCAAGTAACTGCCTGATAATTTTTATGGAACTAAGTATCGGAATAAAGAAACATCACCTATGATTATAGATTAAATTAAATGTTTTAAGACAAACAATTGGCTTTAGTTTGTAATCAGCAGACGGCCCTTCCAAACTTTTACAACCACCGTTTACTTCTGGAAAGAGGGAGCAGTAACTCCAAGNTATCCCATTAGGGCCCATGGACTTATGGATGTCAGGTTTACCTGGATGTTCTCTAACCCAATCCTCCTTGAACAAGCAAAAGTCTTTCTTCCAAGATTCCTTTACCCAGGTTTCCAGACCCAGAGATTCCTGAGGACTGGTCAGTGAAGACTGATGCAAAGAAGGTGTCCAGTAACTCTGCCTTCTCTGAGTCCTCTCATTTAATAACAGGTCCACATATTCCTTTGTTTTCCTTTTGTTATTGATGTATTTAAAGACCATCATTAAATTAAAGAACATTCATTTTAATAACATTTTTCTTAGTTTCCCAGAGCAATATATCCACAATACTTAGGGTTGGCAAAGTTTTTTACATGTGAAACCTAGCTTAGCAATTTGTCCCCACAACACTAACACACGAAAACACCAGCCCTAGTCTAAGGAAACCATATTCCCAGAGCAGTCTGGCCCACCAAAGAGACAGCAGTGGGAGACTGAAGCATGGTGCATCCAGGGAGATTTAGAAATTGTTTTTGAGATCCATGCTATATTGAGCAATTCATGCTCTTCTTTGGAAAAAGGCCAGAAAATAGAGAGCCAAAGGACTATCTAATGGTCATTGTAGTAAAAAAAAAATGTTTATGAAAGAACTAGATAGAAGACACTGATGTCACTGTCATGTCATGTTACTCCAGCAACACTATCTGGGATAAGTTACTTACTGTGTGTTTGGTACTGGACCTATATATTTGTCTCCCATAAAGTGAATGTTCCTGATTTAGTATTTTTTCCTAATTAGTTTAGTTTACTGGAAGTGTTGTAGTTGTTAACTCTAAAAAAGCTCCATGAAAAAGAGAACCTCTCAACCTATGGCCTCTGGATTATTACTTTTGAGAAAGCTCTGGCAAGTTAAACCTCACCATTTTTTTAAATGAAGACATTTTTTTGAATAACAACCAGTTCACATTTGGCTAATGTAAGCTTTATCAGTTTGTCTTTCAACAGAGAGAGCAAACAAGGCATACAAAAACGTGTTTTTCACTTTTCTGTCAGTCATGGCCGTATAGGCTATGCAGTTAACTAATCTGAGCACAGACTGACTTCTCATGGTGTGAATTATGTTGCAAAGCACTAAATAAACTGAGGAAATCAGGTTCGGGGTTTTTGCAGTTATCCTTGACTCCCTACTCAGACCGCACACAGCCCTGGCCAACGAGGATGGTCTGGTGGTTTTCAGAGTGAGTGTGGAACCAGAGCCTCGGGCATGACCCAGAGCACCACAAACCTTCCAGCTGAACCTGGCATGTACAGAACATCCACAGTGCCTGGTTTGCTGTGTAATTCTTTGTCCTTCTCTGCAGCTCACCCACCCCTTTACAAACTGAGGCAATTAGCACTTCTTTGCTCTACAGGGCAGGTAGGGAAGAGGCCTGAGCATCTACCAGGACCCCGCAGATAAGGGTGGAAGAGGAGGTCTGGACGGAGGACAGCGGCAGCCACAACTGCTTGGCAGGTGAAGCTCCCCAGAAGGGCAGGTGCTGTCCTGGCGAGGAGGCCATGAGGCGGGACACGGCGGAGAGATTGTTCTGGAGAGCGCGCAGCAGCCGACGCCCCGCCGCCCCCGCTGCGCCCTCCGCCGCCCTCCGCCATCTTCCCGAGCCCCCACAGGCCGCCATCTCGGCCCGGGGCTCGCGCAGCCCGTGCGCTGGCGAGCGGCGCCACCTGGCGGGTGAGCAGGGCATTCCCAGGGCTGGTTCCAGGCGAGGCAGGTTGGGAGGAGCGGTGGGTGCCCGGCGGCCTCTGCTGTGAGGGGGTAGCGGTTCTAGCTCTTCCAGGTTAGTGGAAGCCTTTTCCACAAGCCGTTCTCATTTTTAACCTGAAGAAATAGTGCGGCCCTGGGGAGGAGAGGCACCACACTGACCTTATATTTCTGCTGGATCTCTCCTCTGCAGACTTTTAGCTCCAGGCGTGCTGATTGTTGCTGATGCTGACATTTCTCCATTAAAAGCAAAACTGACCTCATCAGTAATAAATACAGTGTTGTTGTTATTTCAAGTAACTGCCTGATAATTTTTATGGAACTAAGTATCGGAATAAAGAAACATCACCTATGATTATAGATTAAATTAAATGTTTTAAGACAAACAATTGGCTTTAGTTTGTAATCAGCAGACGGCCCTTCCAAACTTTTACAACCACCGTTTACTTCTGGAAAGAGGGAGCAGTAACTCCAAGTTCTGGCTCTTCTGTCACATGTAACTTCCATTGTTTACATTTGAATATTTTAGCATCATCTTGTCAGCAAAAAAATGCTGCCGAGGAAAACAAATAACCAGTCCTGGAAATTGGGTGATTGCTGCATGGCTGGTAAATTCTAGACAGGTGTTTCTGGATTTTTCAAATGTGGTCCTTAGTAATTTCCTGGAAAGTTTGATGTACTAAGCAAAAAGTTGAAGGTTTTACATGTGCCTGAATATTTTTTTTGCTGTTATTTGTCCTCTGAGAAGTAAGGAAATAAGAAGATTTGAACTAGCTTGCAAGGAATAAGTTTTCCAGGAGTTTGTGCAGCCCTTTGGAAATCAGACTGGTTTGTTTGACTTTGTTTTGTTTAGACAAATAATTTGTCTTGCTAACTCTTTAATATCAAATTTTTGGTGTTGACACATTTCCTAATTTTGTCGGCATGTAAAATGTCCTTCAAGACAGCATTGTAAGTGAAAGAAAAAAGGCTATGGGACGTGCTCTTCCTTCCCAGTAATATAATTCAACATGCTACTGCATCTCTAAGCAACCCAGTGCCCTTAAGAATCTATGGACATTGTGTGAATAGTGTAACATTTTCATCAATAGGAATTTAAGGTGTTCTTACTGCCAATCTCTTAGGCATCACATTGATTAAAGAATCAGTGAACTACATGAATTTCTTTTTTTTTATGCACCTCTGAGCTGGTGTGTGGGTTTTATTAGATTTTTCTCATAAAATTTAATGAGAGCTGCATTTAGTGGAAAGAACTGCATTTGTATTTACGTTTATGGTAGGATAGTATTTTTTTCTGCTTTAATCCTTAGAATTTTAGTGTCACAAAAAAATGTTCCTTATGCTTATTTTTGCTTCTTCAATATTTTGGTTTTTTTAGTTCCTACAGAAGATGAGGTGTATTTCTTAGTGGCATGGTCTGGTTATGTGTAAAAACCCCCAAATGCATATGATTCTCTATTCACTTTTACACATGTCCAACAGAACAACTTCATGACTCCTTGTTTAGATTTTTTAGTTACAAGAATTTTTTTCTGACAGTCTGCAGTGACTTAATTGACAGTTGCTCTTAAACCCTCCATCTAGAAATTTTAATTCCTTCCACTATTCCTGATGAGTAAATTAAAGTATCAAGGAACTGGATTAAGGTGTTTAAATTTTAAACATATCTTAAATTTTAACTGTGCTGTTGATGCAGAATGCCAAGAAAGCCAGTGGACTACTGTTAACTAGACCAAAAAGCAAACTTCAAAGTCTTTTCCTTTGCAAATGCTTGAGCTATGCAGAATTCAGTTTCAAGGAAGGAAGTGCCTTGCTGCCCAAGGACTGAACTACGTCTCTCACCATGTGTTCTTAGTCTGCAGTGTGAGTTCTCACAAGTCACTGAACACTCCATGCCCTAATTTTCCATCTTTTAGCACACACCCTAAAAGGGAGGATTTTTAGTGAACATTGTCCTTGAATACATATTAGACTATTTTGAATTATATCACAGATATATTATATCATAGACCCTGTTTTCAAGAAGAAATTCTTGAAATGGTATCTCCATGTACAGTCATGCAGAATATGAAGAAACATCTTAGGATGGATGAACACAGACATCATCCAGGGATTGCAGTGGCTGAGCAGTCAGTGGTTTATTATGGCAATACTGCCTTATAAAGCAGAAAGTATCCTGTTTGGAGAACAAAGTCTATCTTTAGCCCTGCTAAGTCAACTGCATACTCTAGAGTCACCTGCTTTAAAATAGAAGAGATTATCAAAGCAGTCATACCAGTCACATAATTTGAAAATCAGGATCAGTTGCTCTTCGCTGATACTGTCAGTAGTTTATGGAGACACTTCTACTTCCTTCTTGTTACTTTATACCTTTAAAGGAGACAGTGACACTGGAGCCATTACTGGAAGGCCAGAAAAAAAGGTGACAGGTAAAGCCCCATAAAATGCAAAAAGGAGTTTTTCTTAATTCATCACTGCTCACAATGTATCATTTCTTCTTAAAAAGTGAGATGCAGCACAGATATGAATTTAGTGAGATAACACAACATCTGGAGTTAGGTAGGTTTTTGATATATACTATTCACAGCCTAGGTGGAAGCAGGAATATCTGATTTAAACCTAATATTGATACCCTCAAAGTTGAAAATTGTGTCAAGAATCTCTGTCATTTGTGCTCAATTTTTTGGGAAAGAAACAAAGGGGTTGTACTGAATACTTAATGATATTTAATGTCAGCTTGCAGCAACTGTCTACAAATATGCACACACATCCCTATAAGGATTCCTATTTATTCTTGTTCTTGCTCTATAGCATTACTAATTCTTAATGTGCTGTTACAAATCGCTTCTACAGAGTAAGTCAATAGTCATATACATAGTAATTTTTTACAATTCATGAGGACTTTTTACCTGAACACTTTCCTGCAGAACATACATCAAATACTGACATTTTGGTATGAATTTTAAAAACTTAAGTGTGCAAATACATTTTATAGTTATATAACGTATCTCTCCTTAGTTCAGAATTGAAAACTGATACAGCTCAGCAGCAATCAAACTTTTACCTTTGTAAAACATTTTTTTTCTTATCTCTAGTTTGTGATTTAGTCATAACTTGCAGCCTTGTTTTGAAAATAAGAAAGCTAAGGAGCAAAGTTCAGCAAATTATACCAACATAAAGCAGGTGTAAGGCAGAGTTGGAACTGTTCCTTGTGTCTGCTGGCCCATAATGTTGTATTAGTACTATGCCATCTGCATTTTTGAGATACATAAAATTTTGGAAGTTGCTCACCAGGCTATTCCAAACTTTACAAATGAGGATTTCAATCTCCTTTAGGTTTTCTCTGGCAATGGCATCCTTAGAACACTTTAGGTTCAAACTCCTGAGCTATTACTAATAGCCTGTGAACTGACATGTTATTTCCCATCTCTCTATTTCTTTCCTCCAACAAGTTTTGGTCTATCCACTTTTAAAGACTTCCCCTCATCATAAACTGTGGCAGACCCCTCAAGTGCGACTAGGATAGGAAATTTTTAAGACTTGAATTTTTGAAATGGCGCTCTAGGGATCGAAATATCAGGATTGTTTAGTTAGAAAGAAAAAAATCATGTACACAGATGAAATGTAGCTTCCTTTGCAAGAACATTGAGATCTACTTTGGTAAATTAGGATCAGGTATTTAAATGTCTTGTTTTAAGCAACTGTCATAAGTAAGTTTGTGTTAAATGTCTTCATGAGTGTTGTAAGCTGCCTCTTTGGCATTGTCTCGAGAGTGATTCAGTAAAACTGTACTACTACCACCTAACTGTGCTTGTAGAGAGGTGGAACATTGCAGCAAATTAGAAGGCATGGACCCTCAGTGTGGGTGCAAAGCAAGAGACAGTTTATTGTAACATACTGTGCTTTTTATAACTCTATGGCTGACCATGACATGGTAAAGCTATTGTTCAGTAGTGGAATTCCAATCCAGGGACTGATCAACTGTCAGACCACACATCAGGTGCCTCTCAGTGTACCTTTGTCCAGTCAAGGAGGTGCAGGTGCACGCGAGCTGTCACACACCTGTGGCCTTCTCTCTGCTTTCATGTACATTTATTTCTTGTGGTTTTTTTCGGTGTATTTCCCATAGTTGTTCCCAATGCCTCGAATTTGGCCTCCACAGAACATGCCATAACACAGTTTCAATAGCAACCAAATTATTAACCCCCCCAAGTACTGTTGTTTCTGTAATTAAATGCAGTGAGTCTGGGCTATTGGTTTTGGTTTTTTCCTCTGGGATAAAGGGTTTCATCTGTTGTTTGTTTTCACTCTGATGCCCTAGGAACTTCAGAACAAATAATACAGGGTGACCCCATTCCTGCCTCTTCTAGTTACTGACATTGCCCTTATTTTGGAGGAATGCCAGCACTTCCTAGATCCCCTGTAAATTCACTTCCCAGTAAAGAGAAAATCAGACACATGTCCCTTCCAGTAATACTCATCTCTTAGAACTCATTTTCCTAATTTCTGGAGAAATAGCATTTAGGGTAAGTGCTGCTGACAATCCATTAAGCAAGTTAAAAGTCTCTCGGTTTCTCAGCTTTAAATGAATGAGTTTAAAAACAAGATGTGAGTGGAATTCATAAGACCTAAGCCAAAAACTGAGGTGTTATAAAAACATGTGACATTCTTCAAAGAAAAGGCATTTAAGCTAAAGTCAGAAAAATACTGGCAAATGAATTTTAGAAGTACTTTCGAATTTTAAATGAGTGTGAAACAAATGCCGAGAAGAAAATTTAGTTAATCCTTGGAAATTGAGATAGGCTATATTTCCCCCATCATTTAGCAGAGTAATAAAGTCCATCTACTAATAAAAACAGATTTTAGGAAGTTATTAACTATTCTTATGAATGCAATGATGCATTCTGGGACTGCTTTGAAAAATTGGTTAGCTCATGAAGTAGGAAATTATTCTGTAGGTAGTTGCTTATAATATATTTTGTGTGCTGAATGCCTGATGTACTGTAGGGAGGGAGAAATTCAGGTAACAATTCTGCAGCCAACACTAACTCAAGGCTTGTGACCCAAAAAAAAGAAATGAAACCAGAGGAGTTTCTTTATCCTGTTACTATTGTAATACAAATGTGTTCCTTATATCTATTTTCTTTCATTCAATACATTGACAAAGTCAGAATAAAAAACTTGTTTCTAAAGAATTCACCTTCTTGGTGCTGTTTCTTTGTATGGCTTTAAGCATCAGTATTGTTACTTTTAACAAGTGAGACACGACTTACCACTGAGGCAGAACTGAGGTTCTGCACCAAGAGTAAATGAATATCACATATACAGAATTATGTTTGTGATTCCTGCCATGCTGCAACTAAAAAAGTTAACAAGTATGTTCTTGAATGAAATAAAAGTAAATATTAATAGAAGAGCAACATCCTGGCTAGTGAAAATAAAATGAGTGTGTTAAGAATAGTAACACTTACCCTGGCTAAATCGAATTTTGTAGGCTTTCAAAAATTATTACAGAAAACTGATTAAATTATCTCTGTAAAAATGTTGCCTTTCCTGGATTTCCCACTGTGATTAGTCATGCATGGTCATTATAAACTTTTTTTTATCATTTTGATTTTTATCTACACATCATTTAGAAACTTGCATTGGTCTCTTGCTGTTATGTCTAAATGTCTCTGTTGTGAATCTGGATCTTTCTACTAATCCCTTAGTAACAATACAAGGGAAATTCTGCATTCACTACAGAAAGCAGCACTAACAAATATTCATGACAGTTCTCATATGAGACAAAGAAGAAGCCCTCAGTGGTATTACAAAGTAAGTCCAGACGTGCTTGGCTCCTGTCATTTTTCATTTCGTACATCTATATAAATATGTATGTATACATCTATGTAAACATATGCGTCAAAATTCTGAGTAGCACGTCCTCATTCCTTCCTAGCACTGAAGACTCATTTTTCCTTAAGGGTCCTTTTGTTCCTCTCAACTAAAGCAAACCAAACTATTAATTAACACCTTTTGTCAGGAGGGCTGGTGAACTCTGCCTCTATATACTTTCTTACTTGCCTGTAAAGGGCTGTTCTGCACAAACTCTCATTGCAATTTCCCCATACTTACAAAATCACAGGACCATTGTGCCGTCTCTGTTGTGCCAGTGGATAGCATTCAGCAAATCTATTCTCTCTCAGCTGGTTTCATCTCACAATCAGAGTTTCCAGTCAGGAAAGAGGAGACAGCAGAACAGAGCACTTGGATTATGCCTATTTTCTATCAAGGGTGACATCCCAGAAATCCAGTGAAACATATTTGTTCAACACAGAACTTTCCCACTGTGAGATGCCATGTAAATCTTTGTCCTCACAGCTTTGATCTTTGATCCTGTCTGCTACTCCTTACTTCGCTTGCAGTCCTGAATACTCTGGTGCTCTAACCACAAACATTTTTCCTACTTAAAGTCTTCTATAATGCATATAGCCTGTGGAACTGTTGGTCATGCAAGTTCAGACAACTGAAAATAAATTTTCTTTCCCTCTTTCTTCTCCTCAGGCTATAACATTTATACCTCAAAACTTTTGCTGGGCAGACTTGCCAAAGCTGGTTTGCCTAGGTTTCTGTGCACGGTTATAATACATACATTACAATACTCCATACATTGTGTGAGCATATGATTCTCTTACATATTCTGACTTCTTTAAACAAAAGTGCCTGCCAGACAGACAGAAGTAGGGTGTTGCTTCTTGAGAAGGTTAGAGTCTGGCCCACACACTGTGAAAATAGAGGAATGCAATAAAACGATGCTGCTAATGGCAAGTCATGTTCATTTCATGGTTGGAAGTGAAAGTAATGTCATACTTCATTAAGAGATAGGGGAATCTTCTTTGTGGGACTAGAAAGATCAGGTTCTGATCTTACTCCTTATGATGCCAGTCATAGTAAACAGAGATGTAGCTACTTCATGAAAACTAATTAACTTTGTTAATTTTGGTGGGGGCAGGAATTGAAGCAGGACAAGGTGTTAGTTGGTTTAAGAATGAAACTACAAACGGCTGCTAAACATGCCAGCAAAAAGAAATTGATGGCTTTCCAGTGTTTTCTGACAGAAGGAAGGCATGTCTGACTTCAGCACAGAAAGTAATGTAGCCAAAGAACCAGAGAGTCCTGAATGCCACAGAAATCTTTCTGGGTTCAGTAGCATACAAAAATCCTGAGCTTCTCCCCATAGACTAGTTCTGAAAATTAGTCAGCCACAAAACAGAAAACAGTCTACAAAATAGCATTATGCCAAACTGGGCTTTCACTGAGTTCACTCCACTTCAGGCACAGATTTAAAAAGATCGTTGAGACAAAGCCTCCATCAGCAGAAAAACTGTGATGTTAAAGAAAGACTTTACTTCTTTCATGAGCTGTGATGTTTATTTTAGTTACAGAAGGAGAGTGATCTGATGATTATGATCCTGGGCTGCATTTGGAATCACTTGTTGGCATACAAAGATCCAAGGACAAAGTGTTCATTCCTACTGTTAAAATACCTGTTCTGTTGCCTTTTTTTTTTCTTTCTTTCTTTTTTTTTTTTTTTAATCTTTCTTTATTCCTTATTATGTTGCTCACACAAGAATAATCCTTTTTCCCTGTGAAGAAATGTGAGAACACATTTGTCCAAGACAACTTGATACGTGATAACTGGCAGAAACCAGAAGAGTGGAGACTTGAAGCATGGGAAAAGTGTATGAAACAACCATTCCCTGTGTAGCTGGAATAATTATTGAACTGTAATTATATGAAGGTAGAATCTATGGCCATAGAGAAAACTTTCTGACAAGGAAGGGTAGTGAAGCCTTGGATTACACCACAATGGAAGGCTAGAGGATAGAGGCTCCAGGACTGAAGATCATTAAAAACAGTTTAGGCAAACATCTCTCTAGCCTGACACATACAGAAATGATCATGATTTGGGGAAAGGAAATAGTTTGGATGCATGGTTTTCAATTTAGCACAAAGAGATGATTGAAAAGGCTGAAAGGTCCTTCAGTTAAGGGACATCATGCCTCAGCAATCTCTTAGTGTCTCTTAGGAATTCATGACCACATGAGATCCTAGAAATGTGAAAGAAATTGTGGCTTATGAGGATGTCTTTCTGGGGGAGAGAAGGGGTGTGTGCAATGTCAATGAATGTGCAGTAATAATGTACATAAAAATATAGGCTTCAGACAATCATCGAAGAGTTCTGGAAATTGGAGTGAGTAATGCAGTAAGATGTGACTAGGAGAGGAAAACTCATTAGTGTAAAATGCAGATTTCAATTGCATGCCTCTACTAACAGTGGAATCACCAGTGGATCTTGGGAACATGATGCAGGTTAAGAACAGTGCTATATGTCATTCTTACCCAGATCCTCCACAGTAGATCTCAAGAGCAGTCAAGGTTTCCGTTCTTAAGCACTGCAGACATTTGTAACATTTTTGCTTGTGTGGGAGGACAAAAAGATGGAAGGCATTTGAGAACATCAGTGGTATTCTGCTCAGCTTCTTCCCAAACAAAATTTTAGAAAAACTAAAATTCTTTTGTGCTGAACTGGGACCAATTCTTCTTGAGCCTCTCAAGCAGTCATCCTGTCAAAATGAAAATTCATTCTTACATTCTCAGGCTTGCTGAATGCGCTTTGAACAACTACAGCATTGACATGCTACATTACAGTAGCAGAATTTCAAAGATTTATCCCTCATGCAGAAATCTCTATTAAGTTATGTACTTAGGCTAGGATTTTTCGCAATTTAATCTGGATCATTTGGAAAGTGAAATTCCTGTTAGCTTTTCTGAGAACTGAGAGTTCAGTTTTTCTTATCTAGTCTCTTTAGAGGCTTTGAGTCATATGTTACATCAAATAACTAACACCACCAACATTTTCAGCTAGGGAGAATTTTGATCTAATTGTCTGGTTCATTTCATAAGTAGCAGAAATCTTGGAGGACCAGCACCATGGGAAAAACACACAAGAAGTGAATGCTGAAAGGCCTCTTTTGACACACATAATTGTTCATGTCAATGTGGATTTACAAGACAAAAATCAACATCCTTTCGCTATGAGGTTGCACCACCTAGGACATCAGAGCCCTTTCTGCAGTCTAAAAACACATAAACACATAAAATGGCTCAGGTGACCCAGTGAAGCTGTGATCACCAGAGCCTGGGAATTTCTTGTGGCTGTCCAGAACATCACTTTGCTCTTGGAAAGGGGAAGAAAGGCACCATCTTCTGCCTCCAAACTCCCACATGAGAACCTGAGACCAGGCAGATTCTCTGCTACACTGCTGCTCCATACTGCATTTGTGGCAGCTTGTGCATCCAGAGGAGGCTTTCCACAAACCTGACGGCACTCCATGGGAAACCCGCCTGGAGTTGTTCTGCAACGAAACCACTAGAGAGCAGCCAGGGTGCGCTGGCCATCCACAGCAAACGTCGTGAGTACAGGCAGTTTTCCAGGTCTGTTACGATCCCAGTAAGAAAGGCACTCAAACTCTGCTTCGTTTAAAGTGATTTTGGAGCTATCACTATAAAATGAGAACAGCATGGGTTCTCATTTCATGGAACCCTGTAGATTCTAGGAGCCGTGAGCGGTGTAGCATTGAGCAGGATGCCAACACATGCACAAGATGAACGTACTCCATTGTAGTGGAGTCTTTTATGTTGAGAATTTAAGCTTTAACTACTGGTTTCACAAATTACATCACAGTCTTGATAAACGGTCTTTTTGGAATGACATAATTTTTAAATATCAAGTAAGCCCTGGCAGTGATTTTTTGAATTTTTTTGTTTGGTTTGGGGGCTTTTTTTTCTTCTAAATAAGTGTCTTCAGTTTGTTATCAAGACAAGAACCACCTGGAAAGTTTGAATGTCAGAATAAATAAATATTTTATAGGATATCTAAAGCTTTCATCACAGCAATTTTTGCTTTGATTTATTGCTGTAAAATGCTTTCCTAAACTACTTGAAAGCACATGGTTAGCAACTTATGTTCAGCAATATTGTATCCATTGTTATTATTTGCTACAAATATCACATATTTATATTTAAGTTTATGATTATCGAAACACTAATAAGAATGTATGTTTTTAGTGATCTCTACAACTATGTTACTCATAATTTTTAAAAATATCTTTATTTCCATCTGTTTCCTTTGTAGTAGAAGTTATTATTGAGTTAATTAATGAAATGGAAATGATGTAGCTTAAGGGACCATCTGAGCACAGCCAACACAACAGAAAAACATCTGTAAACATGAAGTGATTTGATAAACTGAATTTCAGTAAGTAGAAATTACCTGGCTTTTTTTCAGATTAAAAGATTCTTTGAAGAGAAGAAGCCAAAGAACTATGTTATATCAGTTAGCAAGTCAAGTGGCAGTAGATAGAATACAGGTAACCTATGCTAGACAGGGTCTGACTGTGCTAATATATTCATTTGTGGTATAATGCAATGTTAAGATGTTAATGCATATTATGTAAGTGCATATAACTTACAAATGCTAAAATGAGCAAATGTAAAGCAAATATTATTAGTCTTTAGGTTATCTTCTCAGTTTACTCATATTTGTTTCTGATTTCCTTTGTATAGAGAAAGTTGTAGATAGACCAAAAGAATATATCACTCACTGAGCTGTCAATCCTTTCTTTTTACCAAGGTTCATGTATTTATACTGCAAAAAATTCTCACTAGTTTTCCTTTTAAATTTTCCATTGCTTAAATGCAGAGGTGGTAATGTGCTTCTCAAATAGCTGGGATAGTTGGGTAAATCAGAAAATCACTAGCCATTCCTGTACATCCATTTTTCATTCAAGCTTCCCATGTACACATGGCCACTCTCCAGGAATTCTGAACTTGGTGATAGACGAGTAGCTATAAAGGCAGTGTATCATATTTACAGTCCTTGAATGATGATGTTAATGTCATGTAAATGTTTGACAGTCCTGTTAAAGAAAATAGGATCAGTCTGGTAATCTTTTGGCTGCTGTAGTGTCTGACAAATTGTAATCCTTATCTTCCCTGCCAGCAATTTCCTCATTAAGCACAAGATATCCTAAAACACGTCACCACTAAAATGTCTCCAAGATGTTAATATAAGTAGGGTTGTTTTAAGCAGATAATTGTACCAAAAAAAATTAAAAAAAAAAAAAAGGTGACATGCTGAAATTCTCTAAAAGACTTCCACATGGTGAAACCTATGATTTCAGTGAAATGGTCACTGTGAAGCACAGGAAGACAAAACACAAGTGAGGTTGAAAACATAATTCCAAACTAAAGCATATTAATTCATACAAATATCTCTTTTATGAGTGAACCCAAATAGATATTTTAATTCATCTACAGCCTGTCAAGATTAACTGGGCACACATTGCATTTTTCTCATGCAATTTTGATGTAATAAAGTCTATGCATTTTGACTCAGATTCTTAATATCACATTGGACTGAAAGCCAGAATTCCAAGAGAAAACACAGGGAAATATTCAGGAGGACTGAGTCACAACTGAAGATTTGTATTGGTAGTGGCTTCAGCAGACAACAATAGTCATGGACACATCATGCCTTATTTGTACCAGCATGGCTACCCAGAGATCTGTTTCACCTGTGTACATAGCAGAACATTTAGGTAGAAGTTGTCCCATAACTTTAGGGACTAAGAAATTGAAGTCATAGGGCATCATACAATTCAGGTTAGAAGGAAGCTCAGGAGATCACCTCTAGTCAGCCTCTAGTCTTGCAGTTTATCTCACAAAGGTGAACTTTTCTTGTCTTGGAGTTTATACACCTCTCCTCCCCCAGGCCTGGCTATGTCTCTGTGTTTATTTCCACAGCATTGATTCATCTGCCTAAGGGTCAGATTCTATCCATGTTTGACAAGGCAGTGCAATAAAATCTTCCCATTGCTTTTCCAGTTTTGAGCTGAAAGGGGCACAAATTTCAGTAGTATGAGAGTATGGCTGCCCCTAGTAGAAGTGGGGACCTTCAGAGAGGTTCAGCAGAGGTCCAAAGGGGGTGTTTTTCCATCCTGCACCATAAACTGGGGTGGGCGAGAAGAGGGAAGAAGGAGGCAGAACAGCTGCAGCAGCTGGAATTGTCAGGATCAGCCTGCCTAGCAACAACCCTTCTTAGTCAAGGGCATCTAATTCAGAAGCCACAGCAACATTAGAAGCAGCCCTGACACTTGGTAAGCTGGGTGCCTGTTAGGGAGCATGAGAGCTGTCAAAACACCAGCCTTATTGATCCGAAGTCTCCTCAGTTTATTGGTAGGTATGCTACCTAAATCTGCTTACCAGAATTTATTCCTGTGACCTGTGCATACAAAAAAGAACTGTCTATGGCTTATTACAGTGAAACAGCTATTTATACCAGGCAATTNATCTATATGGTATTATGATGCCATATTCTCCATGTAATAGGCTTATGCAATCTTACTTTTATCTATCATTGTGTATATTAACATTTATATAATTAAAATTTGTATTGCTTATTAAAAGTATAGCAAAAAATTACTCATTCAAAGATTTTAGGTATAAAAGATTAAAAGAAGCTGAGCAGTTTAGAGTAGGAAGAATGCCATTCTGAAAGCAAATTTAAAAACCTCTCTAACTCAACTGTCTCTCTGCATATGGTCCTAGAACCACCTGCTCTTTATAGAGAAACCTTGTGCAAGAAAAAAGGTTGGTTAATTCCCCTCATTGTTTCATGGCTAATT
>WEIV01021121.1:0-28423 GCA_013390005.1 Calyptomena viridis
CTAGTATGACAGTAAGTTCTACAGATTTATTAATAAGTGAGTTTAGTTCAAAGATAAGTTTAGTATTTATGCAGGACATTAAAAAACTGTGATGAAACATATTTGGGAAAAATAGTTTCAGCCTATCATTCTAAAACTTATTCTGAATGACCACAGGAGATTCTTACTGACATGACCACATCTAGGATTTCTCATTTCTCCCTAGCCTTCCATGTCCCTCTTTCTCAGACAGGCGGCTGAAGTTCAGTGGGTTCCTCAGTCTCACAGGAAACCTGTGATGAACAAGGACTTCCACATAGATTGCATAATACTTCCCTACCTCAATGTGCATCAGTAAATGCACATGCCCCTAAAAAAGTTGCCCAATACCAAAAAGTGTATTCCAATTTATTAGTCTACCTTTAATTGGGTGCGATGCAAAAAGTGATTACGTTTTTTAGTCCTACAGGATGAACTGTAGTTTTGAAATGCTGATCTTCTATTCCTAACCGTGTTTTTCAGAAAGGGAGGAAAATATAGACCCTCACAAGATTCATGAATAACAGACTTCCTTGGCTGATACCAGCTCTGTCAGGTCTCGTTTGCAACTGTTTATCTTCAGTTTATTGGCATTTTTTACTCTTTCTAGAACACTTTATTGTATTATGTGAATTCCTTTTCTTTTACTAGGCCAGGAGACACCTGACTGCAAAAAATCCCTGCTAGATTCCACAACTGACAGAAATAGCTGCATGCCAGCAACTAGTGTAGAATGAAATGAAAATAAAACACTTGCCAAGGCATGAAAGTCTAATAAGTCTTCTAAACTTACATATTGAGATTTATATTCTCTTTTGAAGTGGATACAAACGTGTGTGACATGCTGTTCCTTGTTCAGGTGATCTTGACGAATGTAGCTAATTGTTCTACTGCTGTTATCTGTTGTAGGTTGCCTAATAAGTCTTCATAAAATGCCTGTGCTGTTACCCTTTGAAAGGATGCTATAAAGTGGAACTATTACAGTCACCCTTTGAGATGCCACACTAAAGACTGATAACTAGCAGTAACTAATAGTAATAGGTGAAAGCAGCATTAGAGCCACTAGCAGAAATGATGTCAAGAATTCAGGAGTTTTTACTATTTATAACTTAAAAATTATCAAACTCTAGTGGAAGCTGTCCCTATTTATGGCAGGGAGCTTGCAACTAGATGATCTTTAAGGTCCCTTCTAACTCAACCATCCCATGATGATTCTTTGGGCCAAGAGGAAGGTAATAAAGCTTTTCTCCTTTCTTCCTTTTAACAGTATTCCTAGCTGACTTTGCAAGGCCTGGAAGGTTTAAGAGGGAGGGGAAGGAAAGTAGCCTAAATAGGCTGAGGACTAAAGGTAGGATTTGAGGTTTGTTTGTAGTTCAGTAATGCTAAGGCATAGCTGAAAGCCTTTGGTTTTCATTTAGCCCTTTGGACACCATCAGGAAGTTCTCTGAATTAAGGTGTACTAAACAGATTACTATAGATCAATCCTGGGAGAGTTAAAAAGAGTTCTCTAAGCGGATGCTGATACAAAAAATAAAGAAGTGGATCTTGGAAGAATTTAACTCTGCTCTTTAGAAAATTGATGATGCCTTATCTTCATTAAAGAAGGCTCTTTTACTCAGGGGTTACAAGGCAGGTGTTAATCAAGTCAACAGAAGACTGCAGAGGCAAATTAATGTTAGTATGCTGGTCAATAGATTGGGAAACTAAAATATGCACAATAGTTAAATGGATTTTCCAAGGGCATTGGTCTATGAGGGATTCAGGGGACTTGATGCAGGTAATCAATTACCTGGAAAGGAAACTATTGACTGCACAGATTCTATCAGTATATTTCAAATATCAAGCCAGGCTTTCCAATTGAGCTTTAAAATTTTTCAAGGAAAAAGCACATGTAAGTAAAGAACCTCACTGACAGGTGTGTTAAGACCACTCAAACCTGTCAATATTTCATCAGAAAACTTAATGATAACAAGAGTAATTAGCTCAGAGTAAGTCTTTTTTCCTCAAGTTGCTTTCTATTACAACTAAGTTGATCTCAAGTCATTAAAAGAATTGTTTCAAAAACTGAAAATTGTGTTTGGTTATTGTGGACTTTCTGTAGCTAAAATGAACTTGATTTTTAGTTAAACATTTTGTATGCACCCGTTCTGGGCATTAGCCTCCCAATGTACACAGCTGAACAGTTAGTCGACATCTCTAAATAAAACAAACATTGACTCTTCAAGGTCATGATGAAGGTATTTTCAATGGCATTACACTACAGTGTAAAGTTTTCTCAAATAAGAGGCTTAGAGCTTATATTTTCTATTAATACAGATTTTTTGTTTAAATTTTTTTTTGGCCTTATGCATAGATTGACCTCAGAGATTTTACTTTCTGGGAAAACTGAAGTGTATTGTCTTTACTCTCTTTTTACCTCACATATGTCAGCTCCAGAGCTAAAAATAAAAAAAGTTACTTTTTAAAGTAATAATGCCTTAAAAAAAAAGGCTACTTTTTAAAGTAATGATGTCTTACGTTTGCTAAAGAAATATCTTCAGAAATAGTTTTTTCACTTCTGAAGGGTCTCACTGGCTTTATAGGCGTCATATGTGGACAGATTTTGGCGTCAGATACAGAAATCTCAGAAACTTTCAGATAAAGAAACATAAGAGTTTGCAGATATATATATAACTAACAGGGTGGCTTTATCTAGATTGCAGCATCCCACATAATATTTGACATTTCCTTAGCACATTCTTGATTTATAAAGCCTAAGAACACCTCAGAAAGGTGGGAGAATGTTAATCTCCCCATTTTTATACACTTAGAAACTAGGTCATGTTATTCATTCATTTCATGAAAAGATTTTTCTTCTCTTTTGTTCCACAGTGATGTACATTTTTTCTGAACTGTCAGTCAAAACAAAGTGTAAAGACCACATTGCAGGACAAATGGTGTATAAATGGATTTTGTAAATTCTGTCATATCTCTGCAACCATGACAAAAAGCAGATTTGTTTTAAACACAGCATGATTCACAAACTAATAGATCAGCCTCTCAGTTGCAGCCATCTTCTATATATTGCTTTTGGAAGTTAGAACACATGAGAACTTTTCTTACACTAAAAGTTAAACCCATTTCATTAGAGAACAGGATAGAACTTGGGAGTATGGTAAGTTAAGATGTGCAAATAGGTGCTTTTAGCACGTTTTCACAGCTCTAATTCCAGCGTTGCTGTGTGCCAAAGAGTATCATTGTTATTGAAGGCCAGGGACTGCCATGGTCACAGGAATGAATATGCATCAGCTGGGTGTGAAATAGCTGGAAAGTTCTTAGCTCCATATATGCAAAGTTAATTCCTCTGAATGGATTAACATGTGGAGCTATTTTAGATACTTAAACATTTCTTTCCATTGTAACCTATATTTTACTTACTTCACTGAAAGACTTTTGTGGGTATGCAGCCTTTTCTACTGGCTTTACGAGAAGGGAACAAAAGTGTAGCAGTCATTTTGAATATTCTGGTCTTATGTCAGGTTGTCCTTAACAAATGCCATTCTACTTTAGAAAATTCAGAGCGTGCATGTAGCATCTTTCTTCCATTAAAAGGACTGCCTTGAAAATACAATTACTGTCAAAGTTTTGTCAGGCTTAATTCCTTATTTAACATTGGTGTGGCCAACTGACCATGCTAATAGGATTTATGCATACTTTGAAGAAATTGTCTTCTATGTTCTTACTCAAGATGATCTGAGCAGAGGTGCCAATACAACAGCTTGTGACCTCCCTGCTCCACAGACTTTGATCCAGAATATTGGCATCTTGAAAGAATCCTAATATGCACAGTAAAACTGAATGTTTCAACAATGAGTACAAATAACTGTCCTCTTTGTCCTTTCCTCTTCCACAAAACGTGAGTGAATAGATCTGGAGTGCTGGACCATCAACCTCCAGAAGTGTCAGGGACAGAAAAAGACAGATTTTTTTTTTAATATTTAGCTTTGAGAAATTCTAGCATTTTAGAGTAAAAGATTAGCAAGGATATAAGCCAGTCAAACTGATAAGATGCCTAGTGGATACCAGAGATAAACAGCTTTATTGTGTATTTATCTTGTAGAGCCCAAATTTTGTCCTTAACGTCTTCTCCTTCTACATTTATCTTAGAGTTTCTTTGTAGATCAAAAGTTTATTGAAAGGTCCATAAGGAGGCACAGTTCTGTATCCTGCTGGGAACTTTTTTGGTATATCATTAAAACATGTTGATGTACAAAGAATAGAGACAGGAACTGAACAAAATCAATGACATTCAGTCCAAAAGGTGCCAGACAACAGTGCAGTTTCTAATATCTGAAAGAGGAATGACTCTGAGGGCTACAAACCTTTCTTAGTGGTGCTCCAAGAAAGGTATTTGAGCCCTGAAACAGTGCTGTTTATGATATAATGGACTATAATATGACACAGAGAGAAAAGCAGTCATCAAGGGATGAAAATCTTGTCCTTTTGTACCCAACCCCAAGGTTTGAGCAAACTGAAAACTGCATAACATATGACATTCTGTCATATGACACTATTGTTAAAAGTTGAGACAGGTTCATTGAATGGTAAGTAAGCATCTGCAGAAATCTAAAGGCAACAATTAATATGTCCTAAGGCTGCTGAACATCAGAGAGAGAAAACTCTCTGGTAGTTGTTAGTCTATTGCCTTTTCACTCTCTTTTTGTTACAGCAGGGACAACTACCTTAGGCATCTCAATGTATGACTGCCTGTTCTAACATGGCTTTTATTACCATCATTCAGAGTCCCGTGAGGGCATGGAACCATTTCTTTTGATATACTGTAGAGTTGTGGAATTCACCTCTATATGGGTCTGAGGGCTGAAGCAGAGGTAATGACACAAGACAAACCCATTTTCAGCAGAGTTCAGCAAGTGGAAGACTAGTTAGTTGGAATAAGTCCCCCCTTGGATGTGACTTTAAAAGGCAAAATATGTTGAAATAAAGTATTTCAATTTTACCCTTTCTTCTGAGTCATCTTATATATTAAGCAAGTAAGTATTATTTTCCTCAATAATCAAATTTGTATAACCAGACTATACAGATTATGCAGCATTAGATTAAATGTTTTGAAGGGATTAGGGTTTAGACTTACCTTTGTGACTCATAATGACCCATATATCTTGTGTTGTTTCTGCTGTAGTAAGATAACAGCACCATGGTGACACTAATGCCATGCTGACCATACTATTCAAGTAGGACAAGCATCTTGCTTGTTTTCTCAGTGGATGCAAAATTTTTCCAGCTCCTGTCTCATGAAGACTTGGTCAGCAGCTACACTTCAAGCTTAGTAGTGAAATTCTTGCATGGTATGCAGAAAAACTGAGTCAATGCTGTGCTATTAATATTTATACTTTGGGGTTTCTATCTCTTACTATTTTTTTCCCCTGTTGAAGACCTGTCTTTTTACTATGCCAAGTGCAGCTCTGCTTCTCAGTTTGCAGTGCCTTCACACACCCTGAGGCCAGCACAGATAGTGCTAACTGACAGTAAGCTGAAAACAGTAACCACTTCAGGAGACAAGATGCAGAGGCATCTTTTGTTCAATTAGGTATTTCCTCCTGTTGGAGCTTGGTTGAATTCCTGAAAACTGATTTGCTTTCTCGTTATTTTTTTAATTCAATTGCATGGTCCAAAATTTTCTTTTCCGGGAATAGAAGGCTCTTCCTTACATGCATCTATGAGCTCTGGGGACTCTACCAGGTTCTCTATTGCTGGTAGTTAAAAGCAGACAGCTTTACTCCTGTTCTTCTCAATTAAAAGATACAAGGCTTTTCCATTCCTTTCACTGCTCCATAAATGTCACTTCAAATTTTATTACTTTACATTTTTTGCATTGCTCTGTTTTTCTTAAAAAAAAATTCCAGCAAATCATGGAAATTTTCAGGTTGGAAAAGACCTCTAAGATCATCAAGTCCAATTATCAACTAGCACGGACAAGTCCACAACTAAACCATGTCCCTAAGTGCTACATCTTTTAAATACCTCCAGGGAAGTATTTATATATATATATATACACACCTCAACCATTTTCCTGGGCAGCCTTTCCCAATGCTTGATAACCCTTTCAGTGAAGTATCAGTGCAATATTTTTTTCTAATATTCAACCTAAACATGTCCTGGTGCAACTTGAGGCCATTTCCTCTCCTCCTGTCACCTGTTACTTGGGAGAAAAGAGCAAACACCACCTCAAACACAACCTACAAAGGAGTAGTAGGAGTAGTCAACCTCCTTTCAGGTAGTTGTAGGGAGTGATAATGACTCCACTGTGACTACTTTTCTCCAGGCAGAACAATCCCAGCTTCCTCATCCACTCCCCATAAGACTTGTGCTCTAGGTCCTTCATTATCTTATTACTTCAGTACCTCAATGTCCTTGTTGTGAGGGGCCCAAAACTGAACATAGGATTCAAGATGTGGCCTCATCAGTGCTGAGTAAAGAGGGATGATCACTGCCCTGGACCTGCTGACCACACTATTGCTGATATAAGCCAAGATGCATATGTTTGAGGTTCTGTGAATTCCATTTACAGGATAGCTGATTGGTTTTCCTGGAACAGAAGAGATTTTGGCAGAAGATAAAATGAGACTATTTATCATTTGATCATTCTGAAATCCTAAATTATCTATACACTTAAATAAGCTGTTAAACTCCTTTGAGACTACAATAGTATAATTCATCTCTGCAAATTTCTACTATGAATCAGGAGTTTCTATATTATTATCAGAAAAAAAAGTAGTTAGTAACTAAAACACAACCTAACTGCTACTGGGTAATAATGCCTTTGTTCTACCACAACTTCTATAATTCTGTATTAACTTATTTGTTGTGTGAATATTTAGCATGAGAAGCTTGATCCACATTAGCATAAAACCAAAAAATTCCTGGATAAGTTTAAAAGCTTTGAGTCTTGTGTTGTATCTCTAAGATATTAAATGCCCAGTGCACCAAATGTAGCATCAGCATTTTCTACCTCCAAATCTACCAATGCATGTACTTCATGCAAATCCAGTTTCCTTCACAAATGACACTTTCCACTGAGGTCAAAATTCTTCAGCCTGCTATTTGACAGTGAGTACAGTTTCCCTGCACAACGTTTCACAGTAAGCGGAAGAATGGTTTGTACACCAGGTAGTTCTTACAAGGAGCTGTAGCATCTAACTTTATTAACAAGTTGATGATAGCAAGAAAAGCAGGGGGTAAAGACACCAGTTAGTGTTTAGGTTTAAAAAGGTCTAGGAAATTTTCTTCTGTTTTCTGAACTAACTGTAGACCACATGGCCCTCAAGCATTCTTTGTAATCTAAAGTCTTCTGTGTTTCAAAACTAGTCTGATATTCCAACTGTTGGTCTGCTGTAAGTGTTCATGTAAATACCTTGAATGCATTCTCATATGCAATTAGAATTTCAACAGATGGTTCTTAGGATGCTTTCCTGTTTTCCTGAGCCTAACATTGTACTTTGCAGTGTTAAAGGGTGATAGCCACAACTAATAAATATAGGTGTCTACTACTGTTACTACATTCACAACAAATAGGAGAGCTACTTTTGTCCTGCCTGTTATGTAGCATTGTCTAAACAGTCCTGAAAACACTGAAAGTTGCCAATTCACATTCCATAGCATTTAGTAAGCTTCAGAGATTTTATTTGTTCTAAAGTCTTTCTATAAGATAAGTCAATCTTGTATCTATGATCATTTCACAGTAAGTTTTTAAATTATTGGTGATAAGAATACACATATTTTGCTTCTCAGGTCACTACTGCTCTGAAATATTAAAATAGCTTTCTAGGCAAAATTGTGTCTTTAGCTTTTCAGTAGTCAAACCCTTTCATGTGTTGTACTGGGTCTATCCAAGCCCTGACAGCCTTAGCACTGCTGGGAGATAACACTCCACTGTTTTGACTGCTGTGAGGGAGAAGCAGAGGGGACACGAGCAGGTCAGGTGACCCAGACTGACCAAAGGGATATTCCAGACCATATGACGTCAGCTCAGATATAAAAGAACAGCAGGGGTGGGGGCACGGGGTTGTCTCCGATGGCTGCCTGCTGAAGGGACAACCAACGCGTAGGGCCCTGCTTCTCAGGATGTGAGCTGACCTCGTGGAATGGGAAGTAGAGATTAGATTCTCCTTTGCTTTGCTTCCTGCACGTGCAAAATTTTTTTTTCCTTGTATTAAACTGCCTTATCTTAACACCCACGAGTTGCTGTCATTTTATGGGTAAAGGGAAGGGGCGAGAGACTGTCTGGGTACTTGGCACCCAGCCAGGGTCAACATGTCACATGTGTGGAATGCTCTAAACTAAATCCACACAGTGACAGGGCATCTTTTATGAAACATTTTACTCTTTCCTCAGCTTTTAGTACTTGATAGGGACTGATAGATTTACATGCTGAGAAGCAAGTGCAAGAAGCAATGTGGTAGATCCCTTGAGCTCTTGCCATGAAAAATCAGTGACTGTGAGCTCTCAGTAAGATCTTCTGTAGTAATTTACTGTTTCTAACTTTATCCACCACATCACAGACTCTGTGCTCTATGGAATTAAACATCTCAGCCCATTACCTGACACCCCTGAGCAAGTCAAGATCCCAAAGACACTTAGTCCTTGAATTCCTATCATCTATATCCCAAGATTATTAAATCAGCAAGAAAATGAATTTTAGATTGTGATACTTTGGCATGATTCCAGATACTAAAATATCTGAGATGATTTGCAAGGCATTCATATATTTTAAATAGGAAGGAAAATTCTCTAAACAACTCCAAATCATCTGAAGAACAGAAGGAAGAAAATCCATGAATTATTTACAAGAGAACACATGCTCCCTCCTATTCTTTTTTGCACATGACTTGTCAAACACCTTTTTTTTCTCTTTCCAAAGTAGTATTGCTGCAAATGTACGTACAGCCAGATGTATATAAGCAGTAAGGTGTAGTAAAGTAAAATCTCTGATAGGATGCACCACAGACAGAATGTTATGATGTTATGATTACATGCTTAGTACTGATGTTTTCCTAATGCTATTTAGTCATGTGCCTAAACCTGTGAGAGTATACTGAGGGAGCTGTACATAAGTATAAAGGCTTGCATGTAAGAGTTTGATCAACAAAGCGCTAAATATTATTTCCGAATAGTAAAGATTTTTTTCCATTTTCTATTCCATTTTGTGAGGGAATAACATGATGTGGTTTCTTTATCCGTCTGGGTAAGAGTTTTTGATAGGTGTTAAATAATCTAGGGTTCCTTAAGGATTTAGGCCTAAAATTCAGTGCATTTCAAATAACATTTAAATAAAGAGATGCTGTAAAACCCACAAAAGTCACAAAGTTTCCTGGAGAACTGAAAGCATCACTTCTTGCACAGAGGTTTCTGACTTATTTTTCCCTGTTGTTTATGAACTTGGTCTCAAAAGATGTATCTTAAAATAACTCCACATAACATAATGCAATACTATGGTCACCTGAATTATCTGTAGGACAGTCAACATGAAACAAGCCACAACATAAGATCATACAGAGAAACTGCCTTACAGCCTTGAAGCAGTATAGCACCATGTCAATTAGCTCTATATCCTAGCAGGGTGTTCTTGAGGCCTGTGTTACTTGTCAGAGTGTCCAAGCCAGTTCTTTTGGCACCAATATAGAGCCTCTGGTTGATGCTCAGCTGATGCTGTAAATATTCCTGCTAGGTATCTTTGAGAATTTTACTTTTAACTCCTTGTGCTTCAGGTTGCCTGTCTGTAAAACAAAAAAGGTAAAAATACAATAGTACATCTTATCCTTTTGTTAACTATTCTGTCCTCTATTAAGGAAGAATTTATGTAAATAAAAAGCAACGTTAGAAACCACTCTTTCCCTAATAAAATGCCATATTCTTCTGTAGCAAATTTCTCCACAGATGCCCAAGGCCTATCATCATCTTTCAGAATATTTGCCTTCAGCAAAGCACTTAGGTTTTTCTGTTTCTTTTCTCAAGACTTTGTTGTGCATGCCAGTAATTATAATTATTCTAGTAACGATGCCCTGTAAGTGACATCCTAGAGTTTTTAAAGCTTGCTATCATAGCCAACAGCTATCACAGCACAAATGCCACATGTTTGCTTTCCCAAGGGAAATGTCAGTCAAATTCCCTCTTGCACTTCACTGTTCCACTTTAGGTATGTGCATGCACTTGTGCACACATTACTTCTGGGAACTGAAAAAATAGATCCTTTCTGTTAGGTGCCCCAGAAGAACTCCACAGCAGAATTCCAGCACAGATACCAAAACAAGTCCCCTATTTCCCTCTCTCTGTGCCACCTGTTTATTGTTTGCTTGCATCTGGCTCAGGGAAATGCAGGTACCTGGTTATCAGGCAGAACCACACACGCTGCAGCTGCCAGCTGGTTTGCTAAAACTTGGAGAGCTGTTTCCAATATATTGGTAAGCATTTGTTATGATAGAAGTGCTGACATAATTGCAACATGAAGCAAGTTAAAATTGTCAATTTAAATCAAGAACATGACTCAAATGCTTTTCTAAACAAAAAAATAAAAATATTTGTGATGCTTTGATCCTTCCCATCCTGTATTAAACAGAAATAATAAGTTTCTTCCTTGGGAAAAGTAGATTTCAGATTCTGTTTCAGAGCAAAAATATCCTGTGATCTTTGCAATTTCATAGAGTTTTTAAAAGTAAATATCAGAATAAAAAGTCATTAATTTTCATGTGTCTGTGGATCACTATAGATAAAAAGTAATTACTAACCTTGTTCTGCAGAGGAGTTGGCAGAAATAATGATGTATTTATTTTTGCAAGCAAGATTGTTTGTATGAAGTAATTGTTATGTAGCAACCTGCTTCTGCATGAAAATAATTGCCATCTTATTAAAGTATGAATAATTTTATATAAAGTAAATAACCAATGCTAGGAAAATTTTTTAGAACTGTTCCATATATGTGTGTAGAATTAGAATGATTTATTACTTTGTCTTCATGACTCTTAGCAAATCTAGAAACAAATGGTTGAAGAAAAACTATGTGGAGGTTATGTGGCTGCTCATTTGCTGGAGGAAACATTGGCAGCTCTAAGAAAACTTGGGCAAGTACCAAAGAATTCACTTCAAGATGTCTCAAGTTAAATACAGAAAAGTAGAAACTTCTATATACTATAAATGGTACATGTGGCTTCTACCAAAAATACATAAGACTATTGATTTAAGCTTAAGACCTGTCTTAAGTACGAAGACTTAAGTCTTCTGACTCAGTTTTGTATACCTTGAATGAAATCAATTAGAATTTTACTTTCCCTGTCTTCCTGAATGACTCAGTGTACTAGGATAAAGAAAAGCATGTTAACTGAGAAAAGAAGGAAGATCAAGATTTACCAATGAAGGCCACCTGCAGTCATGATGCAGTGTGAACGTAATGGGTGTTAATGTTCGATGCTTCAATGAATGACATATATCACCCCTAGCTCACTTTTATTACATTTTATCCTAATCTACATTGGTAGATTACCATGCTTTCCACCTGTGCTTTCAAACAGATCATATTTATTTCAGTTTAAGGACTACAAGTGAGACAATGATGAAAGGAAAATTGCTGTGAGAAAATGTAATGCTGTGGTATTGCTTCTGGAAGACTGTGCAGCATTCCTCAATTCAAAATAATATTCAGCTTTGGAATAGAGCAGGCAGTTTCATAAGATCAAAACTGTACTAATTTATGTAAGCTGTATATGTGTCATGGCTTAACCCCAGCTGGCAACGAAGCCACTTGCTCATTTCCCACCAGTAGGATCTGGGAGAGAATCATGAGGGTAAAAACTAGAGAACTTGTGTGTTGACATAAAGAGAGTTTAATAGGGNTTTCAGAATATTTGCCTTCAGCAAAGCACTTAGGTTTTTCTGTTTCTTTTCTCAAGACTTTGTTGTGCATGCCAGTAATTATAATTATTCTAGTAACGATGCCCTGTAAGTGACATCCTAGAGTTTTTAAAGCTTGCTATCATAGCCAACAGCTATCACAGCACAAATGCCACATGTTTGCTTTCCCAAGGGAAATGTCAGTCAAATTCCCTCTTGCACTTCACTGTTCCACTTTAGGTATGTGCATGCACTTGTGCACACATTACTTCTGGGAACTGAAAAAATAGATCCTTTCTGTTAGGTGCCCCAGAAGAACTCCACAGCAGAATTCCAGCACAGATACCAAAACAAGTCCCCTATTTCCCTCTCTCTGTGCCACCTGTTTATTGTTTGCTTGCATCTGGCTCAGGGAAATGCAGGTACCTGGTTATCAGGCAGAACCACACACGCTGCAGCTGCCAGCTGGTTTGCTAAAACTTGGAGAGCTGTTTCCAATATATTGGTAAGCATTTGTTATGATAGAAGTGCTGACATAATTGCAACATGAAGCAAGTTAAAATTGTCAATTTAAATCAAGAACATGACTCAAATGCTTTTCTAAACAAAAAAATAAAAATATTTGTGATGCTTTGATCCTTCCCATCCTGTATTAAACAGAAATAATAAGTTTCTTCCTTGGGAAAAGTAGATTTCAGATTCTGTTTCAGAGCAAAAATATCCTGTGATCTTTGCAATTTCATAGAGTTTTTAAAAGTAAATATCAGAATAAAAAGTCATTAATTTTCATGTGTCTGTGGATCACTATAGATAAAAAGTAATTACTAACCTTGTTCTGCAGAGGAGTTGGCAGAAATAATGATGTATTTATTTTTGCAAGCAAGATTGTTTGTATGAAGTAATTGTTATGTAGCAACCTGCTTCTGCATGAAAATAATTGCCATCTTATTAAAGTATGAATAATTTTATATTAAGTAAATAACCAATGCTAGGAAAATTTTTTAGAACTGTTCCATATATGTGTGTAGAATTAGAATGATTTATTACTTTGTCTTCATGACTCTTAGCAAATCTAGAAACAAATGGTTGAAGAAAAACTATGTGGAGGTTATGTGGCTGCTCATTTGCTGGAGGAAACATTGGCAGCTCTAAGAAAACTTGGGCAAGTACCAAAGAATTCACTTCAAGATGTCTCAAGTTAAATACAGAAAAGTAGAAACTTCTATATACTATAAATGGTACATGTGGCTTCTACCAAAAATACATAAGACTATTGATTTAAGCTTAAGACCTGTCTTAAGTACGAAGACTTAAGTCTTCTGACTCAGTTTTGTATACCTTGAATGAAATCAATTAGAATTTTACTTTCCCTGTCTTCCTGAATGACTCAGTGAACTAGGAGAAAGAAAAGCATGTTAACTGAGAAAAGAAGGAAGATCAAGATTTACCAATGAAGGCCACCTGCAGTCATGATGCAGTGTGAACGTAATGGGTGTTAATGTTCAATGCTTCAATGAATGACATATATCACCCCTAGCTCACTTTTATTACATTTTATCCTAATCTACATTGGTAGATTACCATGCTTTCCACCTGTGCTTTCAAACAGATCATATTTATTTCAGTTTAAGGACTACAAGTGAGACAATGATGAAAGGAAAATTGCTGTGAGAAAATGTAATGCTGTGGTATTGCTTCTGGAAGACTGTGCAGCATTCCTCAATTCAAAATAATATTCAGCTTTGGAATAGAGCAGGCAGTTTCATAAGATCAAAACTGTACTAATTTATGTAAGCTGTATATGTGTCATGGCTTAACCCCAGCTGGCAACGAAGCCACTTGCTCATTTCCCACCAGTAGGATCTGGGAGAGAATCATGAGGGTAAAAACTAGAGAACTTGTGTGTTGACATAAAGAGAGTTTAATAGGGCAAGCAAAAGCTGCACACACAAACAAAGCAAAACAAGGAATTAATTCACTGCTTCCCATGAACAGGCAGTTGCTCAGCCATCTCCAGGAGAGCAGGGCCTCATCACATGTAATGGTTAATTGGGAAGACAAATGCCATCACTCCAAATGTCCCCTTCCTTCTTCTTCCCCAGCTTTATATACTGAACATGGTGTCATATGATCTGGAGTATGCCTTTAGTCGGTTTGAGTGACCTGTCCTGGCTGTGTCCCCTCCCAGTTTCCCATGCACCCACAACTTCCTCACCAGCTTGGCAGTATGAGAAGCAGAAAAGGCCTTGGCTCTGTGTAAACCCTGCTCAGCAATAACAAAAACATGTCTCTATTATCAACCCTGTGTTCAGCAAAAATCCAAAACATAGCCCCATACTAGGCACCGTGAAGTAGATTACCTCTAGCCCAGCCAAAGCCAGCACAATATGCTTACCTTGGACATGTGATGAAAATCACTCTAAGAATAAAATTAAGCAGAGGTAATTGGCCTACATCATAAAATGTGTTAAGGAAACTTCCTGGTCTGACCATTCAGGAGCACTCTGGCAATCACACTCCTACCAGCAGAACTGAAGCCCCTTTACAGGGGATAGGTCCAGTGACATGATGGGTGCTCTGCTTGACTCTACACAGTGAGACAGGGTTTCCTCATCAGCTCGACTCTGGGTTTCCTATAGCAGAGTCTCAGACACCTTGTTTCTTAAAGCAATTTATCCATAACATGATAACACAGACACAGCTTGAGCTGGTGCCTCTGAGAAGGGATCTTGAACAAAAGAATCCCTGGGCTTTTATACCCTTACAGTCTAAACACACTGAAGTCCTGGCTCTTCCTTTGTCAGCTCCTGTTGTGTTTCCCAGTGTCTGGTTACTCGACCAGCTCCACAGGTCCCTGCGCAGATTTCTCCTAGTTTACATCCCTATGGGATCATTGAATATGGACACATGAACACAGGATTCTGTCATTGTAGGCTTTTTTAACTTTCTGTAAGTCTGAATCATTCTTTCAACTTTAAATAAAAAAATTCAATGAATTCTTGAAATGTCAAAATAATACATTTGAAATAATTTCTGAAAATATTAGGTTTGGGGTGATTAATTGAGGAATAAATAGATGAAAGAAATGTGTTATGATTTCTCATGTCACAAATTTTTTTAAAAAAATTCAGTATTGGAAAACCCTACACTTTTAAACCTCATCCCTTTCCTGTTACACTAGTTTATGTATATTTTGGTTTTGATGTTTAATCGAATGTTATATGACCTGTAAAAACTTTTGAGTTATAGAAAAAATTTGGGAGACAAGCTCTTCTCATTTAACTGTATTAATACTGAATGTTAATCATGGCTTCCCTCACACAAGCCCTCATGCTGCTTGTTTAACTGTGACTTTCAAAATACTAAAAATGTACCATGAAATAAAGCTTTATCTTCTATATTCATTTATTAAATTAGTTCATAACATCTGTATTAATATTTGGTATTTTAAATATAGCCAGCTGAAGCTACCAGTTCAGTAAGTTTATCCAGAAATAAATTTTTACTGGAATGAACAGGGAATGAGATAGTATTTGAAAGACACATTACTGGTGGTTTTTTTTTGTTTGGTTGGTTTTTTGTGAGTCTTGGGTTTTTTTCCTATTCTATTTTTGTTGTTGTTGTTGGTTTCTTTTTTTTTTTGTGCGGACTTGCAACCTTAATATTCTAGTTTAATCTAAAATCGTGTCTATTCTAATGACTATGATTTTAAATCCTGTGGTTATACCTCAATGTTACCTGATGTGTTCTTTAAGCTGCAGGAGTCTTCCACCATCCATGTCAGCCACATTAAAGTCTGTCCCACTTGCCTAAAAAAAGGTTTTATGGGAACTAGGTAATTAAAAGTTGTCAAAAGTAAGGTATAACCATTTATATGAGTATATACAAACCATTTCCATTACAAAGCATTTACATTACAACTTATACCTAAAAAATTGAACTTATTTTCAAAACCTTACCTTGGGTAAATTTATCCATCCTAGCAATCGCCTCATGAATTTTGAGGTGGGCCATCATTTCTTTGTAAAGATTTTTCCCCTCAAACAAAAGTACAAATATGAACTATATGCAAAATTTTAGCTCTCATTCAGAAGTCATTGATGCCTAAAATGAACGTGCAGACAGACACACAACAATATATATTATATAAGTATACATTTAGAAGGGAAGAAAGGGATGGTGAGTTTCAGTTCTACTCACTCTGCTGTTAGCACTGGCTCTCTAACACAAGCTTACATCATCACATCCTAACAGATTACAACTAATACCTCAATTTTAACAGGATGACATATTAAATTCACCCTGTTAAGCTGACTTAGGAGTGTCTGGGCAGCTTCTCAACCAAATATGAAGTCTTGATGACAGGTAGAGATTCACTTCTTTTCAGAGCACTAGAATAGCCTGACTTATAAAATATTAACCAAATAGTCAATGATAAGAAAGCTTCTCAAATGCTTGTGCATTCTTCTTTTGCTGGCAAAATCTAATCCAAAACCAAATTGAAGGGGTTTGCCTTTGTAAAGCATATACAATAGTATCATGCTCATCATGATATAGACACTGCTGTAGTGAAGCATCATCTAATTTGTGGATTTTGTCACATGGCTCACACAGATATTTTCAGGCATTATTGAACAACTAGCCACTTCCTTGGTGCAGCTGCAACTAGCTAAGATTGTCTGTCTTCTGATGCAATAAAGTAAATAAGATAGTATTAATTGTGCCTGCAGTCTGATTTATCTTTCACCAGTATTTGTTTGGGTTTTTTTCCTTGTCAATTCTGACAGAAATGCAAGAATTCTGATATTTTCATCTTTATGGAAATACATTGTACACTCAGCTCTTTCCCGTAAGATTTCACATCTACTCTTGAAATGTTCTGTACAGTAATACAGACTGCTGCTTCTGTATTTACCATTGCACCTTTCCATACAGTATATGTCAGCTAGCTTTTTCTCTCCAATTTGCAAAAAATAGTCTTTTGAGATAGTGTCTGAAATTAATCTCTGTGCGTTTTTTTTGTTAGGTGGGGGGCTTTCTTGTTTAGGTGTTTTTTTTTTTGCTTTGTTGTGTTTGTTTGGTTTTTTTTGGTTTTGTTTGGTTTTTTAATCTCTGGAAATGGAGCAGTATAGAGTACTGACCCTTCCGTTCATTGCAGACCGTGTGCATTTTCAAATGAAAAACTTGATTGATCACTTGTTTGTTTATTTGCTGATGATTATTATCTAATGGGGCTAACAGCTTCCTAATAATTGGATATTGTGCCTTTCCATTTGATGTATTATTATTATTTTATATCACTTAGTATTTTTCAGGTAATTAACTTTTAATTACACCATTTAAAGCAAAAGGCCTTGGGTTTTTTTCATTATCTTGTCAGCACTATTAATTTAATGTCAAATTTTAAAATACCATTGTATAATACTTAATACATTGTTTTCTGGTTGAAGATTTCACAGAATCACAGACTAATTAGGTTGGAAGAGACCTCCAAGATCATCGAGTCCAACCCATGCCCTAATACCTTGACTGGAGTATGGCACCAAGTGCCATGTCCAGTCTTTTTTTAAACACATCCAGAGAAGGTGACTCTACCACCTCCCCGGGCAGACCGTTCCAGTATTTTATTATTCTTTCTGTGAAAAACTTGTTCCTAATATCTAACCTATACCTTCCTTGGCTTGAAAAGCTAGAAGAAAGGTCATCTTCATGGAATTGAAAAGAAAGCAAAGACTGGAGTTAGTTAAAACAAGCCTTACACCATAGTCCTCATGTAAGTGTAGTCCTCAAGGAAATGGTGTCTCCAGACAGATAAGCAGGAATTTCACTAAAGATGTAAACAGATAAAATAATTTCAAAAAAGTGAAACATCCAAAATGGATCACTTAGAAGGGTGTTATTACCATCGTTACTTATGTCTGGCAACAAAATGGTACTGAAAGATATACAATAATTTGTAAGTCCAACACGGACAAATGCTTACAGGTCAAAACTAGTAAAACTTGTCTCTTTTTTCTGAGACCTGATTGCAATAGCAAAAACCACCATTACAGACCTGTCTGTCATTATAAGATGCATTATGCTGAAGTGATATAAAAACACAAATAAAAACATTCAGTAATAGCTACAGAAAATGAAAGTGTCTTCTGCCCACATAGAAGCCCTTTCTCTCTCACCCATGTCTTTACTAATGAAACAGATTCAAGAGGTGGGAAATTTATTATCGAAGCATGTTAAAGAAAATGATTTGTCACTTTGATGGAAGATGTTATTTGTGAAACAAAAGCAGAACATGGCATAAATTGCAAGTAAGACTAATTTAGGAAGGGCCAGTCTTGTGTAGGTAATACATATATTGTATATGCATAATAGGTATGCTTGTTCTAGCTGATGTAAATAACTTGTTATCATTTTGAACTAAAAGATAACAGAAGACTGTACACAAAGAAATGGCTGTATGGAATATGTTTTATACAATACTCACCAAATACAGCTTGCTGTGAGTGAGAAATTAAATTGTTCAGTGTGGTTTAACTGATATAATCTTGGAAGAAAAGATTATTTCCTATGTGAGAAGTACTGTGGAGTTTATCCTACCCTTACCAGAGAAGGGCAAGTAATTCAGTCATTTGCTGGAGTGTTTGAACATTAGTTATCTATTGCTTCTTTGATGTATGAAAAGGAGGTCAAGCTGGTCCTAAGCCTTGACTTTTGTGGTCACTAGTAATACTTGGATTCTCAGACTTCTGAAAAAATGCGTGACTCTAACAAGACAAAATGAGAACCAATTGTTTTAGAACCAATTTCCAGTTTATATGTGCGTCTGATATACTGATTATTTGCTTGTTTACAAGTATATAGAGAACCTGCATCCTGATTAAAAATCTGAAGCCCTGCTGGGTAAATCTATGGATTTTATCACAAGGCTAACCTCTATCTAATGGTTTGTCAAAATCAATCATATAGCCTTTTCCAATAGGAAAGAGCAATGTACAGAGAATAAAAGAAAGAAGAGGAATTATTTGTTAACATAACTCAGTTTAGAATGGATTTCAACCTAGATGGGGAGAGTATTCACGTATTAATAAAAAATCTTACGAAGACAGAGCATGCAGATGACTAACTGATATAGAGAAACATCTCTGCTATATTTTTTCCTGTAAAGAGAAATAAAAGTAGAATTCAAATTTTTATGACGGTCATAAAAATTTAGTATGTAATTTTCCAGACATTTTCTATCGTGTTAAAAAAGCCCACCACAATCAATCTAAACTTGCTTTCTTCAAATGTAAACAATGAAAGGCACCTAAATTAACACAAAACTGTTAGTGTAAATAACTAGAAGTTATTGCCAAACTTCTGTTGGGCAACTTGCTACTGAAGGTTTTGTTTTAAATATCATATGACTGCCATGTTTCAAAAGCCAATAAAATATTTACTGTGAAGGAAAAAAATCTATTTTTAAAATGTGTACATTCTGTGTGTGTATAATTATTTTAATTACAACCCATCTTTCAGTAATTGTGCTAAAAAAATCCACCAAAAATACATGTAAGTCAAATAAAAGACAGTGTCTACATCCCAACTCCCATCTTTCTCAAAGTCAATAAAAACCTCAAGTCAGTTTGCACAAGTACTTGAATATAAAAGGAATGCCATTAGATGACAGCAAGTTTTGTTTAGATAAATCCTGTTGTTTATCTTGGAAAAAAACCGATAATATTACTTTCCAAAGTAGTTATTTATAAAAACTAACATTATTTTATATTTTCTGTGGGAATCTGGAGAACTCATGAGATATGATCCACAGTCCTTAAAACTCAGAGTAGTCGGACACAAACTTTCACCTTTAAAATAGGTAATTGATTCTTCTGTTCACTTTGCATCGACACATTATGTTAACCAAAAATTTTAGGACCTGCTTCTATTTTATATTTGTATGTTTATTATTGACTAACTCTGACATAGAATCTTAGCAAGTGTTGTTAAAATCCCTTTCTGTACAGAAAATGAAGAAGAGGTCTGTGCAAATCATATTCCACTAGCAATATACAAATATATATTTTGTGTCTTTAAAAAACCCAAACAAACCCACAAACAACCTGTTTATTGTATTTATGATTGACCCAGCAATTTCAACAAGAAGTAATATGAGCAGGTGGCTATTAGAAAATGAAAAACACCAAGACTAAAATCTTATCTGAATATAGAGAAGAATCCTGTTTTTGTTTTTTGGTTTGTTTGGGGTTTTTTTGTTTATTTGGTTTTTTGTTTGTTTTTTTGTTTTGTTTTGTTTTTTCAAAAATACTTTCTGGGAGCCAGCTACAGGGCCTGTGAGCAGTGTTAGTTATATTCAACCAAGCACAAACAATGTGTTAAGTAGAGATAGAGATCTTGATGGTCAGAAGCAATTACAAAAGTAATTTACCAAAGTAACTACAGTGTTTTCTTTTAAAGTCCTGTGCACAATCCTGCAGGGCCTCCCTTGAGTAAGTCTTCACTCCAGTATTTTCCCTATACAAAACTGACTGTTATCAGGGAGACATAAAGATGTGAATGACTAGATATCCAGTAACCAAATAAATGTCTAGATAAATCAGAGAAAATCTTTTAAAGATAAACAAAAAAAATCTGTAGGATAGCGCTAGAAAATTTGGTGAAGGAAGAACATGTAGGTGCATGATGTGCAAAACATATAGGAGAAGGAATGGACTTTCTGATAAATATTTCTGATAAATATTCATATAATGAAGGCCAAGCAGATAATTGTTGCTACATATATAGACCCACGTTTCTTTATTTTAAAATATCTTGTTAAGTAGGCTTGTGTTCTATGAGTTATACTTAAAGATACTTGAAAACCTTTGCTTCTGGATGTTAAAGGAAAATATTAATAAATAACTTGAGACAAGGTTTTAACCTTTTTTCTCCTCTGCACTTCATTTTTTCTATTTTTTTTTGATTAGATGAATATTACCAAAAAAATAAAGTAACATTAGTAATTAAAAAATGCCTGTGATATTTCTAAGTTTTAACTCAATGAACAGTAGAAACACAGCAGCTAAATTCAAAGACAATACCAATACAAGGGAAAAGTGCGTCCATTCTCCACAGAAGCAACAAGTCTGATCTCCCAAGAATCCTTTGTAACTGAAGTCAACTTTGGATGAGGATTTTATATAGTAAAAGCAAATAATACATGACATGTTGTTGGAACTGGACTGAGTTTTGAGAAATGTATAATTTCCTTGGATTAATTTCAGTGAGAGATCAATGCACAAGATGCATTGGGTTAATGAATATGATGAATATGCCAACTTTAAATCAAAATAGAAGACTGAAGCCTGGATTGTGCAGTCACCTTAATGTTTTTCACAAGATGAGGTAAGAGTGTGAACCTCATGTCTCAGGTTAAAACTCATTTTGGAGAACCTGACTTTCATAGGTAGGATATACTAATTCTAGTAGCTATTCTACTTGCTAGAGCTCAAAATTCTCAGCTCGCCTTTTCATTTTAAATATATAAACTTGCCCATTTTAACAAAGAATTTGTAAAGAAAACAGCATGCTGGCAATGGAAAATATTTCTATCTTTCAAGAACCAAAAGTTCTCATTTTTATTCTGCTTGACAATTTGACATGAATAGGATGGAGATGCTACATAAGGTGATAAAAAGATTGATGAATTGTCTCCTGCCTCTGGGTAGAAATCAATCACCTTTGCTAAACACTATAGATCAATTCATTTCAGGCACACATACAACATGTTATGAATGGGTTCTTGTTTAAAAGGATGTAATAGTGTGTGTTTATTTTGTGAAGGGGTAAATTTTACACTGAGTTCTATCAATGCTGGCTTGGTGGAAGAATTATTACTGTCATTGATAAGCCAACATCAGGTCAGCCTTAGTTTAGAATAAGAGCTACACTATATAGGATTGACTTTTTCCAGAAATGCACCTGAGGGGCAGGGCCCTGACCATCTGAAGGCCTGGCAGGAGGGCCCAGGCTAGCACAGCCAGAGCTGCTCCCTTCCTACTGCTGCTCTTGGGGTGAGGCTCCACAGCAGCACTGCGGGGAAGCCTGGGACAAGGCTGATGCCCATCACATGACAGCTGATGTAGGATGAGGGTCTTGTGCTAATGATGCCTAAAATCAGGGAGACAAAAAACTGCCGAAAAAATTAATAGAGGTGAAAGAAACAGAATAGCACTTTAATGGAAGTTTCCACAGTCCAAAGGAGACATGAAAACAATCATCGGCTTACCTTTATAATCTTCAAAACATTACGCCCCTTTAACATGTCCAACCAGAGTTCGTCTAAAACCTATGTCCCCAGAATACCCAACCAGAACCCTTCTAATTCCCTGTACCCATCCCTAGATCTACATCTCAGAGCTTCTCTAGGGGTTCTGGGCCTAGATTTTGTCTTGCCACCCTCGTTATCTTCAGAAGGAAACTAAACATTGCTAAGAATTCATGAGAAAGGCCTCACAAGAGAGCTTATGATTTGAACTATATAGTCAGACTAAAATCCCTCAAAATATAAGGAGAAAACTCCAGGCATCATTAAACCCCAATGGAAATCCCATTCCTTCTGCCCTTGCAGCTGGGCCACTGCAGGGCCCTGGCTCCTGGTCTGGACTCAAAATGTATGTGAGATTTTCATAGTCTTTAAAGACCAACAGAACTGCTCCCAAAATATATGAGGTTACTTATTTGGCAGATGAAAGAAATTAAGAACCTTTTTTCTCTGTTTCAAACATGTATTTTGACAATAGGTTTAAATGTCTCTAGACATTTCACAACTCCTAGGTTTACTGAGACATACAGGTACATTGCAAAAAAGGCTTTAAAGCATTCACTTCAGACTCCTGATGTCTGTTATATATGGTGTACATTTTGATTCTTCATTTTGTCATGTCAGTTTTAATACTAGTACAACAATGAAAGTAGTGTGGGACAATACTTTAGGATCTGGGAAGAGTTCTGAAAAGAAACCTAAAAAAAACCTAGTTGTTTTTTTTTGCTGGAACTGGTCAAGGTTAGGCTAACCCACCAACTGCATGACTATGAATCCCATGAATGTGTCTGGAAATCACAGATCAGCAGCTAAGAGAGTACCTGATCTCCAGACACAAAGTGTGGCTGAAAATTCCAAAGTTGAGAAATGTAAAGAGACTTTTGGCTCTAGAGCTGTGCCTTGAGTTTGATCCCAAGCAGAGGGAAGAGAGCTATAGTCATCAGAAACTATTCTACAGTTATTCCTAACATGCATTGTGCAGCACTGTAAGCCATTAAAGAAGTACAAGTATTAACTTTATGTGTATCTCAGACAGCTCAAAATTGTGTTTGTCATGGTACGTAAAAGGGGAAGTGAGAACTGGGATCTAACCTAGCCACAGTTTAAAAAGCAGGTATGTCCCAGGAGGTCTTTGGCATATGAATACGAAGTTGATTTCTGTTTCCAAAAATGCCCTGTGCTTTCTTAATAACAGTCTGTCTGTGCTTGCTTAGCTCTTGTTTTCTTATTTATGCGCAGAAGCCAAGCACTGCAATATTATGAATTCAGAGATGGTTTGCCCACACTGCCATCTACAGAATGTTGTACAAATCAGCAAATTATGAGAGATGTTATGGTAACAGATGCTCCCTTTTATTTTTCTCTTTCTTTTTTTTTTTTTTTTTTTTTTCCAGGTGCATATAGCTAACTCACTTCAGTATTTGCTTTTTACATGGAGTTACAATGGTAAACTACAATGCTGTACTGTGAACACCTTTCCAAGTGTTACTGTCTAGCAGTCCTGCAGCCCACTTCATCTTATTAAGGTCTGTTCTGTGGCTGGTGTGTATTTTCCTGCAACTTTCTCAGTTTTCTTGTGTTACATCAGGCCATAGTGTGCTGTCTTAACATGTAGTCTGTTAGGTCTATTTCACAATACTGTCACGCAGTGCACAGCTCCAGGATTCACTGGAGCTCACTCATTGCTGCTTATCTAGTTAACTATTCCGTGAAGATCTCAAGGAACCTCACTTTATTTTGTGTTAATACAATAATGATATATATGGCCAGTTTACTGAGCAGATGAGAAACTCCAGTATCGAGCTAAGTGCCTTTTTACAGTTTGGCTGCTAGTCACAGCTCTGCTGCTGCTCCATTCACGACCCAGGTAACATTTAGAGTAGAGGAAAAAGCTTCAAGCTGTTTCATTCAAAGTACTGCACTAGGGAAGGAATAGCAAAGCATGCAATCTCAGCAGCAAGACTTGGCAGTTATATGAGAAATAAAGGAGGCTGAAAAGTATCGTGTATGTTCAAAAATTCTCTAAATATACTATAAAAATACACCACTTGTCATTCTTAATGATTCTCTGTTGCCACTTACAGTGATTGGAGCTCCATTTACAGTTTTTTCATTTTAAAGCATTTCAGTCTTGGAACAAATTGAGTGGATAACAGAGAGTTCACATTTCAAAGTGCTGAACAGAAACTTCCCTAGTTTGGATGGTTTTTGTAATTCACTTCTGCCAAGATTTTTTCCGAGGCACATAATATGCTGTATTGCTGATATACAAAACTTTGACTTCTGTAAATAAATGAGCCACAGGAGGAACTGCTATATTCTCCTGTTTGAATGATTCATGCATATACAGCAGTAGGAAATAACATACTATACAGAATCTCACAGAAGTATACTATGTTGCTAGAACAACAATGGGATGGGATGCCTAGCACTGAAAGATAATGAGATTTCCTGTGAGCTGAATACATACAGTAAGCCCTTGGGATTCTGTCAAAGCATGAAAAATAGACAGCAGATTATGAGAAGAAAGAAAGATGAAGATAAACTTTTAAGATCATTCTTCAAAAAAGTGCTTAAGTTTGAGCATTTACAATACAACCTCCAGAGAATTGTTGAGACATTGTTTTTCATATTCAGGAAGTCTTACCTCAATCCTAATCCATCGCTCTGCCTTGATCTTTTCAAAGGCTGTAGGATTTCTTTCTGTCCCTCAGGAATAAATAAAAGGAATGAAGACAAAAATTTCCCTGATTTTATTCCTGTTGTTAGATACCTTACCAACAGTCATCTTTGGAAGCATATATTATCAATCTCTCATTTTAAAAATGAGGGGAGTTGTTCTCGTGATGACATTCATATTTTGTCTTGAGAAGAATGACAGCCTTCACAGATTCTATCAAACCAGTTTCTTACAGGGATATATAAGAAAACCCACTGAACTCAACAGAGAGCCTGATACTGACTTCAGAGGGGCCTCATGTGGACCAGGACCAATAGTTATCTGCTCTTAATGGGTGAGAATGGTTGGAGAACAGTAACTCGTCTGAACAGTCAATCAAAATTTAAATCACATTATTTTTAATTAAATGTGAAATAATTTTTTAAAAAATCCATTCCATCTTTCTCATCTGTTTCTAAAAGGAGTAGTGAGGGACTACACTTTGAGAAGAACCTGTTCTTCTCACTCTTCTCATGCTTTGAGCTGAAGCTGAAAAGCTGAAGCCCCTGTGTCTCCCTCCCAATGTTTGCATCACAGACATGCTTGTAGCTACATCTAACAGGACTGTGGAAAAATCTGTGGGCTAAATTGTTTAGAGACCAGAGCAACATCCTCTGCAAGTTTAATCTGACCTTACTCTAGTTAGATAATTTTTTGCCAGCTGAAGATCAGGGAAAGAAAAAGAATAATTTGTTTATCCAAATACTAATTTATCATGAAGAGATCTTTCAAGTGGAAAACTGTCACAAAAAAATCTATATTATACCTACTTTTTTTTTAAATATTCAAAAGTAACTTTTTAAAAATTTACATTTTGGGCAATCCATAGAATCACAGAATATTCTGAATTGGAAGGGACTCACAAGGATCATTGAGTCCAACTCTTAAGTTTAGTAGTTTTAAGACAGAATGAAAGTGAAACATTCTATCAACTATACTGAACTAAATTAAATTTGGGCCTTTCCAGGAGGAATTTCTATTACAATTTTATTTATATTTATTTAAATATATATTTGGAAATAAAAAATCAAATTTCCATATTTTGGAGGCAGCAGAGGAATCATAATATTAGAGTGTTCGTAGAAAGTTACATTAAAAAGTTCAGATCCTCTGTAAAGGCAGTGAAGACCTGAGATCAGATGAACACCAAATGAGAAACAGATCTATCTCTTCTGTCATGTCTTTTAATTTTCATATGTGTTTTTAATCTCTCAATTTTTAAAATTTCTTTTAAAACCTCTTGTAAATGTTGTTTCCCTGTGTTCCTTGACTTGAATAATGATAATGGCAGTGTTACTGGAAACTTTTAGTGGAGTTTTTAATGATTGCTGGTGGTAATGCCTACAAATGATAATCCTCTTACAAGCAAAAGTAGTTAGTCTTAGTCATACACTGAGAAATGAAGGAGCAGGCAAGTGAAATATAGTGATGGCATATACACAGATCCAGGTATAGTTGAATTACAGACCCATTCTCTAATTTCTGCTTTACATATGTTGGATATGTTTGCAGGACAGTGGTTTTTCCATGCTGTGGGCTATAGAATGGCTTGGGCAATGAATGTTTTATCTGTTGCTCTCGTAATAAATGCACACTCAATAACCAATTCAGATGTTTCTTCTGAAGAATATTAACTATTTACTTGAATAAGTTCTTTCTAGAAGATATTTATAACTGCCCACAGTGAGCCACTCACTTCATTTCTAAGAAAGTTAAATAAAGACCAGAAATCTCCTACGGAAAATGATGAACCAGCCTTTATTTCTGAATTTTGCTGCTTCACTTGTCATTTGTGTGTTACTTGGTTTTGACAGCTGTTTCCAGGGCACGAGGAAAAAACTTGATTACCAAATTTGGGGTTTTTTAATGATAACAGAGTAATTAATGAGTTATTTGATAGCTTAGCAATAAAAGCATATTTTGAAGTAAAGGATCCTAAGCAACAGAGTAATTTTCATATGCTGGAAAGCTTCTCTTTCTCAAGGAGAAAAGATTCTGAAGAATTCAGCACATGGATTTGCTAGGCTTATGATCCCAGGTTTCTAAAATAAAAATTCACACCACAGGCAATATTGGAGAAAAGGATAGAAGATATGTTCTCTTCCCAAAGGGCATATTAAAATTTATCATAGAATGGAATTGCAATTTTTCACAGAAAAAAAATAATTGAGAAAACTTGACTTTTTTCTTCACAGAAATTCAGAAGGGCTCAACGATTTTCTTTCATAAGAAATCTATCAGTATCTTTTAGCTGAGAAAGACTGTAGTACTTATGAAAGCATTAGTTGTATTGTAGACTGATTGATTCAAATTGTTTTAATGTGATAATTTAAGGTAAAGGCAGAATTAGACCCCTGGTGTTCAGTCAGGGTACTAGACTGTAGCTCACCATTGCCTCTGATCTCCATTGCACACTCTTGTCCCTCAGCAACTACAATGACACCTGGTCAACTCCATTCCCCAAACATTACTGACAAGAGCCTCATGTGTCAAAAGTATTCTTCATAAGTAACAAGCAGAAAACACTGACTATTACATGTGGAAGACCAGAACCACTTTCAAGAATTGTGAAGAGGAAGAAGGACTTTCCTGCTAGTGCCTTTTCCATTTCTTCATTCTGAACAAACAAAAGGAATCACGTTGGGATGCATGGTGAGGTGAACTGAGAAGATGCATGAAGCAAAGCAACCTGTAATCAAAAGATGTTTAGCAGAGAAGTCTGCAGTGAGACCATGTCTCATGGACACAGCCTGACCAGAGCAGTGATTGGACCAGAAAATGCATGCATGACTCATGGAGAGTTAACCCTCAGATAATTGGCTGGATATTGTAAATATTGTTATTGCTTAATATAGCTACTGCTGCAGCAATGGGCAGACATTATTAGTTAGTTATGAGGTAGGCAGAAGGTAGAGGTAGTGTAGGGTAGACATGTTAGTAGTTAGCAGTACATGTAGGATTTAGCTGCAGCTGTAATGAGATGTAGAGTGGGTAATATTAAATCCAGTATTAATAAAGAGGATTTGGCAAGCTTCAGCTGTCCTCCATTCGCTGCTTTGTGACAGTATCAGACTGCTGGAGCTAATTTTCATTACTGTTTTTGCTCAGCTTAATTCCTAGAAAACAAGCAGATGGCTGGGGGAAACTTTTTTAAAAGCTCTGTGAGACTTTCTTCTGACTCTTCTGACTTAAAAATGCTACTGAGATGAGATCGAGAAAACTTTAAAAAGGTGGTTTATTCCCCCTTTTTTCTTAACATGTATCCCCTGATGATTCAGATGTATTCTGTGTCTTCAGAACTCGCATTCTTGTGAAGGAAAAAGATATATATCTGGACATATAATCAGCATTTTGATAAGGGCACACGGGATAGACATGTAGCTCATCCTTGAGACTTATTTGCAGCTTCTTTCTTTTCCTCCTCTGTACAGCAGAGGCATTTCAGATTCTACTCTAAAAACAGCTAAGTGATTTGGGAGTTTGTTTCATCTTTTTTTTTTTTT
>WEIV01021122.1:4917-19410 GCA_013390005.1 Calyptomena viridis
CCCTCCTTTCTCTTAAGCCGCCATAATATCTTTGCCTAGTTATTTTTTTCCTTCTCCTTCTTAAATATATTATCGCAGAGGCGTTAGCAGTTGACCTTGGCTAGCTTAGAGCAGAGAAAAACTCCAGCAGCTTCTTAAAGAAGCCTCTCTCCTAGACCCCCCCCAGCTAATAAAAAACTCTGGCTACTTAAAACCACAACAGCTTGTTACCACATAGGAGGCATGATCCCTGAATCGCAATGCAATCAAACACAGGCTCTTGATGCATTGCAAGTCAGGAATGCATTTATTGTTTGGGTACACACTTTTGTATGTTGCTAAAGTGTCCATATGAAAGACTAAACACAGTCATTGAATAAAGCCCCTTGCCCACGTGCCCATATAATGCCATATAATGCCATGCCATATAATCATTCTGATTATATGATTGGTAGACAAAGCAAAAGTATAAAATACAATACCATGTAATATATCAACCGCAGAATTGTCAAAGATACAATACTAGAAACAATTCCAACATGCCTTAACACGTAAAATCAAGAGACTAAAGTTGTTTCTAAAGATAGGGCAAAACAAAACTCATAATTCCAGATCAAACATAGCCTGATCAATAAACTTATTCCTGACTTGCAACACATCAAGAGCCTGTGTTTGGTTGCATTGCAACTCAGGGATCGTGCCTCCTATGTGGTAACAGTTCTGAAACAATTGCTCTGCCTTTTCTGTGTGAAAATGTATGGACAGGATTTCCTTCTGGCTATTCCTCCCTGCCCTTAACTCTAAACACAGACTTGAGGAAAGTGTCATGCAGGGAATGTAACTTGCTTAAATGAACTACTTTGTCTTCTCAAAATATCTCTCCTGGAATGGAATCTGGTAGTGCTCCTTGATTTTGGAGGATTTGCCTTTAGTGATTATCATAAATAAATATACCACTCTAGTTTTTTCTTACCTTTAACAATAATAAACCCTTTGTCTGTATTCATGACAGATTTTATGTAGAGATTCGTGAGTTAGCCCAGAAGTGTCAAGATTCACCCCATTCCTCCTAGCTGATCACTTATTTCTGAAGTAATATTTTTTTCAGGAGAAACAAGTGTTAATTTAGTCACTCAGCTGGAGAATTAAGAACTACAGATAAACATAAACTTAAAGTTTCGGAAGGTAGAAAAGAGATCTTGATCTCAAAAGTGTGTTCAGACCCTAAGTCATTCATCCGGTTGTAATGAGTCTCTTTTTTTTAATAGAAAGCTAATACCTGATCAAATCTCATGAACATGTGAGAAGGTACAGTTGAGTCTTCAATACGGGTCAAATACAAAAGAGGTGAAACAAATGACCTAATGAGAATGTTAAGAGTTGTTGAGGACTCAAGAATCCCTCATGCACATTTCTACAGATCACAGATGCCTTGAGTGGTGACTTGGGAGCTGCAGTAAGCAATTATTTTCAAGTACAAAGTAACTTGTCTGCAGGTAAAGTCCTCAAGGTAGTCTAGCAGCTTCGTAGATGTAATACACCCATATACAATGCTTTAGAAGTGAGTGGCTGTGCTGTAAAAACAAAAGCCTTGATTCTCAAAATTTTTAAATAACAGAAATAAAAAATGGAATCACAACTGGAGTATAGAAGAGAATATTTTGTTATGAAATTTGAACCTATGACCCTAATGGCTGGACTGGGGACTCATACATAATTGAAGCTAACAAGTAAATAAAATTCCAGTTGTTAAGCATGGAGTCAGACTTCAATATTAATTGTTTTCATTTGGAAACATTTTTGTCATCATGTAGTTAGAAGTCAAGTTGAAAAATATTTTACCTTATTTTATGATTAAGTCTGACAGATATTTCAAGTAGAACAGGAATCAGGGTGAAAATTTGCAGTTCTCATTACGTAATGATATTGCAACTCCAAACGCAGTGAGAAATAAGAACTCTCAAAAAAAGCTTAATGAACTCAGAAACTGCAGACTTTTCCCTAACACGAAGAAGAAATCCTTCTTCTGAGCAGAAATTGTATCTGATGGCAGAAGTTGGTGGTCATACTGAATATATCAAAAGATAAGAGGGTCTTCTCCAGCTGTAGTCAAATCATAAGGTGTCACAGTGTAGAACATAACAGTGACAGATAGGAAGAATCCTGCATAGGGTTTGGTTTGTTTTTTGAACCATGGAGATTTTATACCTTAATATGTTCACTGAAAATGAATAATTATTATTAGATTGGAGTGCAGCCAAAAATTCATACCACACATTTAGGACTTATTGTAAATGGTACTATATAAACACTATGTAAATATAAATTACAGTAACAGGAAGGTATAGATAGGAGAAAATAGGAAGAAGGGGATAAAAAGGTCAATGTACAAACTGTAATGTCTAGTACTTGCATAATTATATTTCTTTCAATCAGTTTTGTACTTTAGCCAAAATCATTAAATAAACCTAGCTATTCTTCGCAAATGTCCAACAGACATTTGCAAGTGTCTTGATCTAGGATCTATACTAAAAAAACTGATTTGAAGAAAGTTTAGGTCCTGCGTAGTTCAAAATAATTCTAAACGTAAATGTAGCAGCTTTGAATATGCAATTAAAAGATTCTGGGAATGAGGGAACTGCAATAGGTGACGCACTTCTTTCTTTTACTCTTTTGACTTTCTTTTCACTCAACTACAGTGTCTTAAAAAAAAAAAGCCACCTTTAACTAGAGTCATATGTAGATTCTTATTCTCTAGCAACCATCATCCATATCCATAAGGACCAATTGCTCTGAGGAGCATGGTTTCTCCTAGAGGACAATGGCTCTGCACATTTCACTCTCAGAAATACACTATCACATATCCTTAATGATACTGTGTTATTTAATTCATCTCATGCTGCAATGCAAATTGAATTATTGCCTAGTTCAAATAATCTGAGCTTGTCAAAAGAATTAGGTAAACATGGCCTTCTGGAACAGTAATTGGTTAAGTGCCTATCTGGCAGATTCTGGTTCTTGAAGTCATGTACTACACAGGGGATAGAGGATTGCTTTATAACTTTTTGTTCCGACTCTGTAATTGTACTGGGAATAGATTAGAACTGTCATTAGCACAATTTCTCCTTGAAAACATATGAGGGTTTCATCTAGAAAATTATGTGGAATGACAATGTAGAACAGAAATTGTTTCAGAAAGCTGACTTTTTAAGGATTTTTTTCTTCATAAAGTTAGTCTTCAAGGCCATTTGAACCTGTTCTGTTGTACGTGCAATTCCTAATTCTGCCAGTCCTGTAGCCCTGTCATTTTCTTTTATTGCTAGAACAATTTTCTATAAATCCCTGGGAGACTAATATTTTTATTCATGTAAGTAAAAGAACCTCGTTTTAATATGATATCGGAAGCAGATACAGTTCAGCCATCCCTCACTTTCCATTACAAAACTTTTTAAGAAAGCTTCTTGAACATTCAAAGTGGATTTTTTTGAAATTTTTATGAAGAACCACTCCAATAAATCCTGAACATAAATTAATGCTTTTTTTTTCAATCTCCCATTAAAATTTATTGTGAGAAAAGTTTAAACAAGACATTGTAGTAGTCCCATAGTTTATAATAGGAACTTGAAATCTATCAAAACTCACATCCTTATTTTCAGGGTTATAACCTGTAATTTTCCTAACAACTTTAGACCAACACTAAGATGGAATTATTTAATATACCTCATCTACAATTTCTTGGCCGAAACCTATTAGAGTGTTGGAGTTAAATTCACCTAAGACTTCATTTCTATTGAGGATGCTCTGGTGTTAGAGCACTTCTTGGTGTTCTCAGTTCTGTTACTTCAGGTAGAATGGAGCATAACGCTGCCTGACTTGAAATAACTAGGTTTGGATGCACAGCTATAGATAGTAGAGAGTGCAAGTTTAAAAAGGCGTATATGAAAAGTGAAAATAAATGCTGTTTTGTAGTTTGAAGAAACTAGTCTGTAGAAAAAACCCTCTGGCAACTCCAATGTGTGAAGTCATGTGAAGAACTTGACAATTTCCAATTTCACTTCTGGAACAACCTTAGCAAACCTGATTAATTACAACCCTCTACATAAACGACCAAAACTCACCAAATTACAATTTTAAAATTAAAATTCCAAAATTATATAATTTAATTACTTTTAACTTATTGCTTTAATCAATTATTTATTTTAATTTTTACGTAAAATATTTACTTACATAAGATGTAAGAAACACATGCCTAATACATGATAAATGTTACATAAGGGGTGAGAAATTTAGTCAAAATCCTCCTCTAATTGGAGTACTCCTGTCTATAACAAATATTTACTAACTCAATTAGAGTTTTTCAGTGAGTTAGTATTCTCATGCCTTTCTCCTGCACCACTGACTTCTGATACACTACTTTTGCAGAAAGTATCAGTAACAATAACAAAATAGATACCATTTTTCATATGCACTCCAAAAACAGTTTTACCTTTTTATTAGGTTACTTTTCATTCTATTCTGAATACATAGAAACACTGCACTTTTCAGTATTAAATCTTTCTTTTCTCATTCTCTGATGAGCTTCTGCTGTCTAAAGTGAGTCGATGACTTAATGTTGTACAGCAAATAAGTATGAAAAAAAAAGCCTCTAATGCTATTTACCATGTCAGCAGCCAACACTTATTTTCTTCTTCTTCTTACTTATGAAATGGGGTTCATTTAATTTATGAGCTGATTTTTCTTCAATTTGATTTACGGAAAGTTCTACAATATTGCCATTTTTTTACCGGGTTTGGGTTTTTTCATTTTGGTTTCATTTACTCACCATTCAGTTTTCTGTTGTTTTAAGTGTAACAAAAATATGAAATGTTCCCTGATGTATACTCTTCAAATTTCCCTATGGCAATATTGCTCAAGGAGTTAATTTACCTTCGTGGGAAGGGGATTTGAAATGAGAGCTGAACAACTTGAATTTTCCATCTGACTTATAGTTTGGTAAAACATCATGTCTTTCCTAAGGAGCTAGTCATACTGCTTTGTCTGCCTACCTTTGTATTTTTTTGCAGAATAGTGTCTCATATAGTATTGTAGGAATTCCATGATTTAGACAGGAAAAAGAGACTTTTCACTGCCAGCTTAGATCATAAAGTCACAGGTTGGTTTGGGTTGGAAGGGACCTCAAAGATCATCTAGTTCCACTCCCACTCCCAACATGGACAGGGATGCCTTCCACTAGACCAGGTTGTTCATAGCCTCATCTAATCTGGCCTTGAACATCCCTTGGATAGACATCCATCTAACTTCTCAGGGCAATCTGTGCCAGTGCCTTCACAGTAAAGAATTTCCTCCTAATATCCAATCTGACAATTCAGTTTAAAGCCATTCCCCCTTGCAAAAAGTCTCTCTCCATCTTTCTTGTGGGCTCCCTATTGGTACTGTAAGGTTGATATAAGGTCACGTCGAAGCCTTCTCTTCCCCAGGCTGGACAATCCTAACTCTCTCAGCCTTTTCTCAGAGTAGAGATGTTCCTTTAATCATTTTCATGGCCCTCCTCTGGACTCATTCCAAGAAGTGCTGAGGAACCCAGAGCTGGACACATTACTCTAGGTGAGGTCTCAGAAGAGTGGAGATATTCAAAGTGAAATAGTATGAATAATCATCTATTCTTGCAGGACCCATTAGGGAAAAAAAAGGTTAGTTGAGGTTGAGAAAAATAATTCAGATGACGTTGCTGGTTGATCAAAACATCTCAATTCATTCCAATTAGTGCATATGCTAATAAAAATATTTTTGCAGTAAAACAAAGAAAACTGTTGAGGAAAATAGGGCTGTACATTATGATTTAAAAATTTTTGTTAAAATTGTTTTCATTTTCAAATTAGTGATGCAAAAAAAAACATGCAGTGGAAAGTTCTAATTCTCAGGCATGAAAACAATCAGAAATTGACAAAGGACACGATGATATGTGATTGTGATTACCTTGATGGAGGTGGGTACACATGGGTAGAAAAGAACCTTCCTGACAGTTATTTGGAAATGGTTCTGTAATGGAAAAATATTATAAATTTATTTTTCACGAGTTGCAAGAATTCCATTGTATAGCCTTTGGGTTAGCACAATGTACACATTAAGAAAACAGGCATTCTCAAATTTGCTATTGTCTTAATTCTCAGTTCTTATTCTATGTTTGAGATATATTTAAGCATTCATATTCTACTGATATATATTTATATATTTTTTATATTTTATATTGTACAAGAAGAAAATTAAATGTAATACAAGTTTAATTTTATTTCCCTCATAACAAACTTCTCAGTCACAAGTTCAACTAAGGGTGTTTAATGGATTATATGTTCTAGTTCAGTAACCTTGATTTTCTGTTAGGCTCTGCAGTTTGGAAGATAGTGGCAGCCCAGGGGCATAGAAAAAAAATGGATTTCATATGGTTTGCATTTCTTTTCAGCTTTTATTATTTTACTGCAAATGTAATATTTTGCTAAGAAAAAGGAAAAGAAGATTTTGTTCTATTCACTCTTTGTAGCCTTACCTTTCTTGGGACTTATTTGAAATAATGGTATTTAAAATTAAATGCAGGGCTGTTATAATTTCCTAAATCTTTTAAGATTTGGCAGATATATTTTAAAAAGCCCCTTGAGAACCAGGAGCTGAAAGGAAATCCACCATCAACATTTTTTTTACTGTTTGAAGCAGTAACTTCTAACTTCTCTAACTTCTGCATATGTAAAAACTCATAGAATAATCTCTGAATTTTCAAAGAGATCAGTTACGCAGTAATAAAAGTGTATTTTCCCATAAGCACAACATTCTTAATACCCTTCTGAAAACAGGCCTCAGAATAGGCAAAATATAACTTTCTTTTGGAAGTCTCATTTTCACTGCTAATACCTAGATATGTTACAGAAAGAGAAGAGGAAAATTAAGGCAGTACTAATAAAATGGAAGCAAAGAAGAGCCTCAGTTCATAACAGATAATTGAATTATGCATATTAAATAGAGGGTTAGTTTCTAAATTTTAAAACTTTTTAAAAATTTCATAAAATATAACTATCTAGAAAGAGAATATTAAAAATTCCATGCATATCTCTTGTAAACAAAGGGCAGATGCTGGAAGCAATTTTATCCTTGATTCAGTCTTACTCCCTGGGAACACCATGTGAGCCACAGTTGAATTCATTTAAGCACCATTGATGACACTAGCAATAATAGAGGCAGAAATATCTCTTGCATCTATATTGGTGTGCACATAAACATGTTGATGGCTCTCTTATTTTACAACTTCTGTCATTTTCCCAGCTACTATGACACCAAACCCATAACTAAGACACAGCCTTACTGAAAACATTGGTCTCTACTGAAATTCCTCCACAGTTTCCTCACATTTTTGCAGAGTACTTTTACCATTTGAACTAAAGGTCTGTGACCAGGTCCCACATCATGGTTTCCTTTCACATCTGTGCATTCAGTTATGTCTCCTCAAGCTACAGCCTTGCCTCTCAGGCTTCAGCTACATGTTCTCTCCTACTTCACAGCAGTTCCTTTAAATGAGAACCTACTGCTGTCCCTTGGTCGATGCATTCCCCATTTTAGTCCCCGTAAGCCCCAACAGCAGCAGCCGAGGGGTGCCTTAGCAATGGCTAAGGCACCCGGCAAAAGCCCCTCTATTTCAAGGAGTCCAGACAGGTGGCACCTCAGGGCAGGCAGGTTTTATTCAGACCTGCCTAACCCAGAAAGGACATGCAGCTTACGGCGAGCAAAGAGCAAAGAGATGCAGGCAACCCTTTATGGTTGAAGCAATCTGGGTTTATTGGCACTCTGTAGCCAGCATGACTACAGAGCCTTCTAATCCCCAAAGGGAGCAACCAAAAAGAGCCACAGGAACTTCCTGTGCATTAACTTTTAAAGGGGGTTTGAAACTGTGGGAGGCATAAGGGAAAAACCAATGGGAGAGAGGGGTAGGAGTGGTTAAGGAATGTTCTGGGGAGTAGGATGGATTGGGTTACGTTTGAAGGGAGGATTCAAACCTTAGAACAAACCAACTGTGTAAGGAACAGGGGGTAACAGAACTGTCCAATAGGAGGGTAACAGAACCATATATTATAGAAATGAACTCAAAACTTGCACCACCACAAGAACCCAACTATGTTCTGCTTATTTCTAGATAAGTGATCTCAATAAGCTTGTCTTCCAGCTTCTGCTTCGGGACTGTGCAGAGCCTTGGTAGGCCTGTTAGCCTTTTCTATAGATTACTCTAGAATCACTTAATGGAGATGTTCCCAACTCTTTTGTTGGGAAGGAACATATACTAAAATATATGTTGCCGAACATTCAAAACCCATTTGGACACATTCCTGTGTAACCTGCTCTGGGTGACTCTGTCTTAGCAGTGGGTTTAGAATAGATGATCTCCAGAGGTCCCTTCCAACTCTAACAATTCTGTGATTCATCGGGTAAATTTAATTGATTTACCCCAGGGGTACAATTCTATATTGCAATGCCAGTTTAAGAGTCTTATAGTCTTTTTTTTTCCTGTCTGCTTGCCTCTTCCCTCCCAAAATAATTGACTATCCTGTCAGTTGTGTTGATACTGCCATTTGAGACGACATTATAATTTAGATTAGTGAAATCATCTAGGTGAAAGGAAGAATCAAGCAAAGGAATTGTATACAAAAATTTAATTTTTTTTCATAAAGTAACTTTTCCTCCCAATAATCTTTTCTTCTTGCTCTTCTTTAGGCTGCCTCCAGCTAATATAATTTCTTCTGCTATCAAAGTACCTGAAGGCTGACATAGTTATTTAAATTGTAAAAGTATGGAAAGAGGTATTTTAAAGATCTTATCTGGTTAATGTCAGGCTAGTTTTTCAGATAATACATGTCTGACTGCTGTATGATGCAGCTAAGCAGTATCATAGTGGTTTATTGTGATCTTTGATTTCTAATAGAAGTGCCATAAGTGTAATACTGCTAAAAAATGGACAGAGAATTATTCAGAACAATAGATATAAAAATTCTTGGTCTCCTTAACTGCTAGTAGGCTACTGCAAAGGGAAATCTTTATCTTACTGATAGGTGTAAGGGCACCACATGTTTGTGCTGCTTGATCTTATGTCCTTTTCATTTTGAATGGTATTTCGTGTCTGGTTAAAAGTTTAAAGGAATAGTTTTACAACTATTAAAGTATTTTGTCAAGTGTTTTATTTCACTGATGTTACTGTTCAGGAAGAGCTAAGGGACCATTATGCAGCCATGGTCACCTGAAAAATTATGTCTCCTGTAGCCATTATCATTTTTTCTGCCAGTTTCCTTAGAATCCACTAATGTATGGAAATTATATAGACCAAACCTTCAAGCTGCAGGTTATGAAACGTCAGTTTACCCAAAAGAGCTTTTGAAGTGATCCAACCACAGCTGGCCCACTGAGTCTTTCCTGCTTCCCAGTGAGATACAGGGGACACCTGCACTGAGATGGAGGAAGAAGAATGAGCACATTCAACATCAGCTAAGTAAAAATCATATTCTCTTGCTCATAGGTGCATAATACTCAGAGTTACAGGTTATAAATTATGAACTCTTATTACTTGAATGGTTAATAAGTGAATTAATGCTACAGGATAGTCTGGGCAAAAAGGGCATTGATCCCCTACTTGTCCTGTTGGTTTATTATGTTCTTAATGAGATCATTAAATGAGGTTTAAATCACAGAGTACTTTGTCCTGTAAATTTGAGAAATCCACTAATCTACTAACACCATTTTTGCTTGTTTATTATGTAGACTGTGGAAACTTTCCATTCCTTAAGCCTACATAGCTCTAAGGTATCTCCTCTGTGCAAAAAATTTGGTGGGCCCTAAAGCAGTTTTATAGAAGACATTGCATAAACAATTGTTCCCTATTGAAAATGAGCTGTTAAAATGATTCCCTACAAATGTCATGTTTTCTCTGGTGCTTGCAGAGCTCCATTTTGATGTAGACACATAAATCATAAATCTGGTCAAGTAGTAGCTCAGGAAGGTTTATGACGGTGTAATTTTCTGTCTGCAAAGCAATCTTAGAGGAATCATAGTGACAAACTGTGATCATGATAGTTTAGTTGTCGGTCAGAAGCCAAACCATTCTATAGTTCATGCACCAAAGACCACCCTTCTCACCTGAGACTAGAAGAAAATCACAGAGTTCGTTGGCTCTTGAGGTATTCCTCTGCTTTGGTTCTCATTGCAGAGCAATTTCATGTTACAAAAATTAGGCTTCTTTAGTCTAGTTTGGGTTCTGGAACTAAAACCAGATATATTTCAGAAACCCATAATAATTGGTAATGTTTATTTAGTCCATGGGGTTATTATATAGATAGTCTAAAGCAAACTTTTCATGCCAGATGTATTATGTGCTGGGTGTTCCTACTACTTTGTTCTATCATTGCATCATAATGCTTGATAATGTATATCCAATCTTAAAAATATGGAGGAGAATTAACAATAGGACACTTCTGGATTCCGAGAAAAGGAAAAAGATTGAAACACTTTTCTTAATTATAGTCTGAAGGGAATATTTTTATGCCTCAAAATTACTGTGTGAAAACACAATTTAACACAACTTTTAAAGCCAGCAAATTTTAAAACTTTATTTAATGATTTCTAGGGTAATTTATAAGTACTTCAGGTGCACAATATAGAGTTACTTTAATATGTTTTTATAGAATACTTTAGATGCACAGGTAGTGTGAAACTGAGTAATGATTAACTACTAAAGTTCTCAGATGCAGACATGTTTTTTTAATTACTAGTCTTTACAATAAGAGTGTTTTTTCTTGGAGTTTCAATTGCTTTGTTTGCATTTACTCATTTGCCAGTTTATGTACAGAGTAATTATGTGATGTATACATTTTGCATGTTGAAGTTCAATTTAACTGGCAGATTATTTCCACATAGCTATGCTTTCCCAACTGCTACAGCTGGACTTTTAGAGAAATGTTCCATGCACCATGACAACATAGCTTACTAAACTAGTCTCCTGTTATTTTAAATAAGACTATGGTAGCTTGTTTCAGGCATTACTAAATTGCATTAGACAACATCAAGTAGTTCTAGACGGGCTAAGATTTCCTTGTTTGGGGGTTTGTTTTATTTTGATTTCCTGCAGTTTATCTCCCATGGCCGTGATCCTTGACAATTATATAAGCATTAATAGATTAAACGTAATTACTTTGTTTCTCTTACGTACCTTATGACTTCATCAAGAGCAGAATAGATTTTCAGAACCATGCTATTTCCAAACAAGATATTTCAGTAGATGCCCTATTTGAGCAGAATATATACCTATACATGGACATATTAATATGCAGACATACACATAGCTTTCCCTTTGGAAAAGTCTCACCTAAGTACTTTTATACGGAAAACACTGCTGTTTGGACAATTTCATGTGAACTTTGCAGCTGCTAAAGCACCTATCCCAACAAACAAGATATTAATCGTATGACTTGTGGTTCATTAATTCTTACAGGGTATTAAATGGTTAGATCAGGTTTTTACTGATCAGTGGTTTAGTAGCTTACAGTGAAAAAATAGGTTTTAAACACGCTATTACTGGTCACCATGTGTTGGAAAAAAGAGTGTTAAAATGATAAAGTGCCCAAAGCCCAAAGGCTTTTGGAATTTCGGCAATATACAGTACTGTTCAATTAGAATATGGCACCAGTAAAACTTGAGTTGTTACCCACTGATATTTGTTCAACATAAAACTGAAAGTAAGAGTGTCTACTCTCTCAGATGCTGTTGCATCTATGATTTTTAGTTGTATAAAAAGAAAAAAATAGAGACTAAGAATGTACAAATACATATGTTCTCAAGAACTCCTTCACCCTCAGAAGAAGATGGATACTCTTAAAATTACCATTGTTTTATGAAGACTAATTTCTTTGAGCTTTTTCTATAGTCAGTGGATCTCCTTGAGGGGATAATTCAGAACACGTAAATTGGATGTTTTTGTGCAACATTTTAACCCTTTTCTTTTTTTTAATCATTTCTTTCTTCTTACCAGGCAACCAAGGAAGACCATTATTTGTATGCTGGAATATTTTGTATTTTGTGATAGGAAACACCAGTTGCAATGCAAGAGTACAGAAAGATATGTAATTGAAAGAAATAAGCATTGATTGGGTGAGGACACAGTAAATTGTCTAGAGTTCTGAGATAAAAGGTAATTGGAGCCCTTAAAGTCTTTGCACAGAAAGAATTCAAGTACTTTTTCTTTGCAAATATTTCTCAAATACACAAGTAGCAAAAAGGAACATGTAGACCAAGAACATTCACTTCTTTTCTTTAGAGATCTTAATCTTCACAAATAAAGTGAAAAAATACAACAAGTTTAACATAAATAATTCAGTCTCAGCAGGTTTTTGTCAAAAAGATCTCTCACATCATCAAGTCCAAACATTAGCCTAGCACCACCATGTTCACCATGACTGAATACCAAAAAAAAAGTTGGAAGAAGAATCTACTAAATCCTTCTCTAGATACCTCATGTAAAACAGGCAAAACAGCAAAGCATCTAGTCTTGCTCTCATTGTGTTAACCATTTTCATAATCCTGTAGTAATGGTAAAAACAGAAGAATAATGAATTTAGGACTTCCAGATTCCTAGTCTGTTCTGCTTGTAAAAGTTCCTGTAAGTTCCTGTATACTTGTAAGGCACAGACTTATTTGACTGCTTCAATTCAAGAAAACTTTTTCAGTTATACCTTGAAAATTCCAGGAATTTAAATAAAAATAATTATTTCTGATGTCTGCCTTGGTACAACTTCTTCCTCTTATGTCACCAGCATAGAAGAATGCAAATCTTCAGGCCAATCCTACATAAGTCAATGCCTACTCGTCACTCTCACGGGATGTGTTTGTGTATTGAATGTATTAAAAATTTAATCCTTTGCACAATTCTGTAACTATGCAAATAGGTTTCTTTATCAACATTAGTAACAACTATGTTACAAAAGTACTGTATAAAAAACTGTAATAGAGGAAAGTGCTGAGACAAAAAATTTAAACAGAGTTACTCAAAAAATTGTGCAGGTCTTTCTATTGAATTCTACTAATCTCATTTGTTAGCTGTAGCACTGTCTTGGACACCTTGAATTTTTCACCTTCTTGTTTTGTGGCTTTCAAGCACTAGCTCAGTTATTTTCAATTATTCAGTCATAAAGGCATTTATTGAAAACTATTCTGCCTTTTAATTCTATTGATGTACTTCAGGTTGAAAAAAATTATTTTTTTCAGGAGACAGCCCCTTGATACTTTATTTATTAGTTCATAAATTCAGATGAAATTATAAGAGATCTTTCATTTAACTTTACACAGAAAAAACCCTCAGTTTGTGACATCAAAAGATACAATTTTGCTGTTTATTCAGGTAGCTTGACTATTGACAACAAAGATTAGTTACAATGGAAATTCTGAAAAAAGATGCCCTAACTACTGTTACATTCGTAACAGAACATCTTGATTATGAAACATCTTATTCATTGAAATAGAAGCTAACTGTTCTTTGAGTTTGAAGTATAATATAGAGTTAAGTGTGAGAAGAAAAAATAAAGTTAACTGTGACTGTAAAGAAGTTACTTCCAAATCACAGGTTTATAATACTGAAACTTGAAATCAGACTAAGTGGAATTGGTTAATGTAAAGTATTCTTTGGTTAAGCTCAATTTTTACTTGATGAAAAGGAGCCCATGTGGTGTACTTTACTGTGCTAATGAGAAACTGGGATCTTATCACCTCTCAGTTTCATATGGATTAGGTGTTAAATGAGTATCAAAGAACCTGGAGATTTCTTGATTTATACACAATATCAAAACCTCAGTATTTCACAGGTTATACTTCTGCTACAAGAGTTCTAATTTCGTGTGTAACAGATTAAGTGGGGGGCTATCAGTAACAGATTAATTTGTTTTAATATTGGAAATTGTGATTAATGACATTTCAGAACAGAGTAGAACAAATTTAGACACTGTTCTACAGAATGCCGCATGTTATAAGGACATTTTTCTTTTTTACTGGAAACCGATTTACACATGTTTCAAGTTAGCTATTGGTGGAAAAACTTGATTTATAGTAGAACATGTTGCTATCCTTATAGACCTGAGATATTACCCTTCAAGGATGGGTAATTTGTTTTCAACAAGTAGAAAAGGAATAACCATGGTGTAGAAGGTGACATATAATCTGAATCAACAACTTAACAACATAGTTAGGAAGAACTATGGTATACAGATGCCCTCTCATGCTCACACTAACAAACTTTCAGTTAATCTCCATTATCTGGGAATGAGNAATGAGATTGTGGAGGGGTTTATGTGGACAGTACACCTCCACACCTCCACACCCACCTGCCGATGGTTATTGTCACTCAGGGCAGATTCCTAGTACCTTTCATAAGTGTGAAATCCAGTTTAAGGTTTAGTAAATGGAATATATTTTTATTCATACTAACATCCATTTTTAATCTCA